>JARQOD010000006.1:446667564-446773853 GCA_033576555.1 Oophaga sylvatica
TCCCCCAGGGTATTAAGGCCCCACCCCTTCTTTCCCCTTCCCGTTATACGTGACAATGTCCCCATTTACTAATCCCTCCCGGGAGGGGCCTTGGGTGGGTGGGATTCTAGCCCCCTGGGCTAAAAAACCCCGGGGAAAGGGGCCCGTTCACGGATAAGCCCCAGCCCTTTCCGGAGCGGAACTCAGTCACACCCCCTCCCGCCGCGGTTCCCCGGGGTACCTTTCTCTCCCCGGACACTCCCTTGTCCGCGATCAGCTCTGCTGTTCCCGCTGACGATTCCGCTGAGCTTTCCCGCTTTCCTCCTGCTGGCGTTTCTGCTTCTCCTCACACGTGCCATCATTTTCCCACTGGCGGTATAGGCGACTCATCCACCCGGCCTCTCGTCCCATCGACGTTGGTAACGAGGACGGCCCCCCCCCGGTGTCCCTGTCGGGGACCGTCATCTGCTGGGCCCCCGGCCGGGGGGGGCTTTCCCGGGAACTGGGGGTCCTCCTCAACCTCCTTTCGCCTCCCCCGTTTCACGGGGGGATCGGGATCGGTAACTTTGGGGGGCAGCCCGGTTTTTCCCCTTCCCCTTTGGGCAGCGAATCTTGGGAACTCAAATTTTGGGGGTCGTTAGGGGAGAGATCCCGCTCCCACGGCCCCGCTGCCCCGGGGTACGCCGGCGCCCTTTCGATCTCTTCAAATCCGGTTGGTGCGGGCCACTTTTTTCAGGCGTGCATTTTCTTCCTAAATTTTCTAGCAAGCCTGCTGCGGGTGCGGCCCCGGAAACTCCGGTGCGGGTGGAGCTTGGCTGGGGACGGGGCCTGCCTTCCTCCCTTCCCTGCTGGGCCCCCTTGCACACGTCCTGCTTCCAGATTTTCCAAAGTTTCTTTCTTCTTCCTCCAGAGACCCCGGGTCTTTTCCCGTGGAGGCGGGGTTTGCGTCTCCTCCTCCTCGCAGGGAAGGTGAAGAGGAGGCGGACCTCCTTTGCTGTAGGGCAGGATCGCATATTGTAATAGCACTTTGAGAGGGCAGGCATTTTCTTCGCGCCACTGGGGGGTACACGCCCACGAAGGTACGCCCACCTTCTCTCCAGCGCCTGAGGGCGCGAATATGGCGACAAAGATGGCGATTTTTGGCGCAAAAAGTGCAAACAGTCCTTTTCACAAAAACAATTCCATAGGCACACAGGGCTCGCAATTTTGCGAGTTTCGCATCCTGTTCGTGACGCCAAAGTTTTTGTGTCGACCCGCCACCACAATTGTGGATTACCAGGGCAATGGGGTACTCAGAGCCGAGCCCGTAGAAGTCTATGGGATTGTCACAGGTAGCTGTGGCTCGGTCTGTGCCCTGGCGTCTGGCGGTCTGGCGTATGTTGGGGGAATATTTACAGGGGATAGATATATTTACAGTTCGTGACGCCACCTGTAGTCTTCTGGTAATTTATACCAGCGCTGCTGTAGAGCTCTGGGGGGATGGTGAGGCAGCTAGATGTCGGGTCCCCTACAGGTGGGACTCTTCCCTCAAAGTCTATGAAGTTAGTGAAGTCGGGTGCAGATAAATAACACAGTCTCACACGGTCAGCGTCTTTCCATACCTTTACTTGTAAGATGTTCAGGCAGGTCCCAGGGAGGCTGATCCAAGGAGAGTGTATCTTGAGACAGCAGCTGGACAAGTTAGGGCCTCCTTTACTTTCAACACGATGAGTACAACCAGCCTGAAGCGTAGTTCCCTCAATAACTCCAGCTAATCCATAGCTGTACTGCCCAGTCAGTTTTGTGGTAGGAGCCTTCCTGTGAGAGAGCTGAATTCCTATCTTGCTGATCAGGCTCAAAGTCTTCACTCCCCCTGACCCCAGTTACGTACTGACTATTTGGGGCTGTTTGCCGCGACCTAAGGTCCGGTAAATCTCTGGTTTTCTTACCACTATGCTTGAAGCTAATAGTGATCCTTCGGTCCCCAGTGACCGGTAGCAATGTGCAGGACTTCTTCAATCCAAAAGCACTTTTCACATATTCTTTCCACTGTGCCTTTCGCCTTGTCCTCGCTTGTAGCATAAACACTCACACTTGCAAAAAGTCGTATAGTCACTCCCTTCTTCTCTTCCTTTAGAGTTAGTTAACAGATTCTCAGTTATCCACTAGGCAGGAGCACGTCTCTGAACCTTTCACTGTCCTTGAGACAGGTGACTGAAGTAATTCTGCACTAAGCTCTTCTTTCTTTGTCAGTGTCTTCAAGTGAGGTACAGCTCTGACCAGGCTGAGGTGATCTATATCTCGCCCGTACTGGCCTCCACTTTCTGAACTGCTGCAGAACCAGGCTGGACTGCTTCCTCCCTCCAGCTAGACTCCACACGTCTGCTCCGTCCGAAGACAGGAAACTGACTATCCTAAAATCACTCAACCAATATACACCCTGACCACTCCCTAACAAGTTACTACACTACCCTAAGGGTGTGTCTAGTGTATGTTGAGTGAATGGGTATTGAGCATTAAACTGCTGTCTCGCCACACACTCTCCAGGGTACTGCGTGTGCCTAACACCAGGGCTACACAGTGCAATCTTTCTAGCTGCGATACTCTTCCCTGTTAGGCCATTTTTGTGCATTGCAATGATGACTGCACGTGTTTCTTTAGAGATAACCATGGTTAACAGAAGAGAAACAATGATGCCAAGCACCAGCCTCCTTTTAAAGTGTCCAGTGGTGTCATTCTTACTTAATCATGACAGATTGATCTCCAGCCATGTCCTCATCAACACCCACACCTGTGTTAATGGAGCAATCACTGAAAAGAGGTTAGCGGGTCCTTTTAACGCAGGGCTGCAATGATGTTGAAATGTGTTTTGGGGGATAAAGTTCATTTTCTAGCCAAATATTGACTTTGCAAGTAATTGCTGTTAAGCTGGTCACTCTTTATAACATTCTGGAGTATATGCAAATTGCCATTAGAAAAAGTGAAGCAGTAGACTTTGTAAAAATTAATATTTGTGTCATTCTCAAAACTTTTGGCCATGACTGTATATTTAATGAAGCAATATTCTCATACTAGACATTACTTTATTAAATATTGATGTTTGTTTCTTGATTGAGATAAAAAATTAAAAATAAAAATGAAAACAAGGCCTTTATATGTTTATGACAAATGCTGAGTAGTTATGTTCTCAGTAACACATACCCTTAATATTTCCATTATCTGGATGATTTCATATTTGTCATAACCTTGTGTTACCTAAATATTCATATTATGCAACTTTGCATGTAATCCCCTTCTTAGTGTAAAGAAATGACTCTTTATAATACTTAATGTTATTATCTCTAGTAGTTATAACATTGTACCTTTTTATATTCTTTAAAATGTGTGAAGAGGCATTGATGAAATGTGATGATGTATTCAGGATCACAAAAACATTTCCCCCTTAATACCAAAAAAAATTATTTTATGAAATAATTAATTTATCAAAACCAAAATTAAAAAAATAATTGTTTTATAAATTATTTATGGAACTTCTATATTAACTTTATACCATATATTTGTCTGAAGATGTGTACCATCTATGTAACCATTAAAAATAAAAATAACATTGAATTTCATATTTGGGAAAAAAAATCTAAATGTAGATTTTCTTGATAAACCATTTTGATGTGTGATTACACTTATCTACTATTAACTAAAAAAAAATTACTAAAGGAATATATGTTGAGTAGATAATATTTCATTATGTATCTTAATATTCTAATAATTTAACTGATTTGTATTCTCATAACAAGGGTTTTGGTTTTCTCTTAGCATACCATGAATTGTGAAACCTCTCCTTTCATACATCACATAGTACATTATTCTCTCAGCAGCTGCTCATCCTCATCTGTCACTCAGACTGTGACACAGATATAAGTTCACACCACAGATTCCACATACAAAAATAGGAATACATGTATATAAGCACAAATTATTGTATCCTAATTATCAATGCGCATTGTAAACTATTAAAATTTAATAGCTTAATATTTATTTTGAATATTCCCCAAATACACATAATAAACTTTGTAAACCATTCTATAGATAGAAGGACTCATAAGAAAATTTGGTATGAGTTGTATCTATACTTGGTGCAAGGGTTTGCAACTATAACTGAACCCTGTAACTTAGGCCTAAAAAAAAATTCTTTGACTTGCAAAGACTGAGCTCTCAAAAATTCATTTCATTGAAGCTACAAGCGCTTTAAGTTACAAACACTGAAATAGGGGTATGGTATCCTTGTTATTAGAACAGTTTAAATGTCACCTGTCATGCAGTAAGAACATATTGCCATGCAAACAAATAACTTCAAAATGTTAGCAACACACAAAAACTAAATTTAGATTCAGTTAGTTATATATTATTTCCTTTTAAGTGTTAAATATATAAAATCATGCAGTTATTACAAATTCCTATGTAAATAAATAAACTTTCACACTCCTTATCTATGAACTGTTCCAATATTTATGTTCATCCCTCTGCCATAATGACAGTTCTGCTTCACGTCACTTGTCTTATCTATTGCATTATTCCTGTGTCCTGTTGTGTATAAATATGTGATTCTTCAGATTTTGTATTAGTCTTTGCCTGATGAAGAGACCTGAGTAGTCTCGAAAGCTTGCAATTTGTTACCATCTTTTCAGTTAGCCATTAAAAGGTATCAACCACTGAGGACTCTCAACTTTAAATATTTTTAAATCCATGTAAGAGGGTTTTTTCCGATTAAGTACTACTTTGAATTGAAAATTCTAAGGATAAATAAGAGATAAGGTTAAATATCATATTCAGACAGAAACAAAACAATCGAAATGTCTTATACATATATGTATTGGCTTTAATGTAAATCTAAATATTACTGTAGTTTATTTTAATTATATCACTATACATATAAATATACAGTTAAACAATCTCTACTTATACAAGTATACTATATATACTGTATGAATATATATATATCTACAAAAACTGTAGAACTACAGAATTATATTTATAAAATAATTACAAATAACTGAATAATTTATTGTATAATACTTTTACACAACATATAATTTCATTTTTAGCCAATTCCTAACCCAAATCTTATTTCTTTGTCAAAAATGTCCTGAAAAGCCCTTTTTATTATTCCTTTTCTTAATGATTGTTTGAGCAGCTCCGATAATGAGCTGTGAACTAAAGGCTCAGCTATGTCACTCTCAGAAGTCACCTGTTTCTGTCTGTCAATGTCCTCCATTTGTCTCTTTACAGAGCTTTCTGAACTTTGAATTTTTAACTCTTTCTGTAAAGCTTTTTCTGTGGACTCTTGGATCATTTCGTAGGGCTTATAACAAATATGTAATTTTCTTCGTACGTCATAGATTTGATTACGGGGATGACTCAGTTTAGGAGATTTTGACACTGGTTTTTGAAAAGATTTTACTCTGTCTGATTTTACAAAATTAGTATGATTTATTTTCCTTTCACGATTCTCATGTTTTCTAGCAAAATCAAGGGATTGCGCACATTCAAACAAAGAATTTTTTTGTGACGCAATAACACGAGATACAGAATTTAGGAATCCAAATTTGTTTACAAAACATTTTATCATTGATTGTGTTTTGACATTGGTAATGAGAGTTTTGTACAACCTTTCAAATATAGACATGAATGTAAAAGTACATTCTTTCCGACCAACCCTTAATTTTTGAAGAATATCAATATCTGGACAATTTTCATTTAATGCACAGAAAATCAGAATTTTCAATCTGTCTTTATCATCTAGATCTCCATGTAAGTCGTTATCACAAGACAATTTTAATGTTAAACATCTGGAAAAGGTTGCAGAAAGCCACAATTTAAAAAAATTGATTCCTCTCCTTAGTAGTTAAATCAAGCTTATCAACAAAACTTTCGAATAGTTTAGCATTTCTGCACACATGGATTTTGTTATCATGTGCAGGAATGATTTTGCATAGTTTTAACAAATGTTTCCTAACTTTAATTTGGAGTTGGGCCTCTGAATTGTCTTCTATTTTTGGTGGCCTTTGTACATCTGTCCCTCGTACGTCATCTACATTAGTTCTGAAGTCTCCTCCCATGTGTCCCCCTACATTAGTTCTGAAGTCTCCCATGTTTCCTCCATCTTTAATTCTGAAGTCTCCTCACATTTCCACCTTTTTTTACATCATCAGAGACAAGGTCACCTTGAGTAGCCAGTATAGACATGTCCCACATCTTGTTCAATTTCCTCATTACAGTCATTCTCGGGAACATCACTGGTATCATCTGACACTATTTCTACACAGTCATTTTTAGATTTCTCTGACACAAGCTTGTGAAATACGTCAACCAACTGTAAAATGTTTTTCAGTTTCTCTCTTTATTAAAGGACACCAGCTTAGATTCTAGCTTTAGATTTTCCATTTCACATTCTGCATATAAACTGAGCCATAATACTTCTAAATTAGACTGATCTACAGACATAAATTTCAGCCTACAGAAAAAGAAGTAATTACATCCATGTTTCTTACCTTGAAATATCTCAGCTTGTAGTTCCTTTCTTGGAAAACGCTGGGCGTCTCATTCCTGTAGTACGTCTGGTACTAATCAATCAATCTGGCAACTCTTAGTCCTCATTCATAGGTTCTTTTCTGTTCCTGAAATATCGTAGTGGATTTCCTGACAACTTGCACATCTGACGTTCTTTTGCTTCTAATACGCCCCCTTGCAAGTTTTCAGAAATTCACACATTAAAAATCAAGTGTGACTGGCTGGCTAGGCCAAAATGTTAAAAACGTTTATTTTCGTATATTTTTCCAGGACTTGTTACCAGATGCGACATTCTAAAGAAAATATCACAATGTTTCTTATAAAAAAAAATGTAGTGGTTTATTGGACTGTCCACCAAAAAAAAAAACAGCATTGAACAGAAGCATAAAATGGGTGAAATAGTTACGAAGAGATTGTCCATTTGTTCATAGTAAAGTTTGTACGCTTCTTTCCTTGGATCCTGAACAGTAAAATGACATCTGTCACTGTCAGGAGCATCTTTTGGAAGCAACACGTGGTTACATAACAGCTGTTCATTCGACGTAGTGTCCTCGTAAGATGTCCTTTGTGTCTGAAGAGAGTGAAGGAGAGCGAGCGAGAGCCCTCCCTTTGTGTATCTATATAGAAGTCCCTTAGATCACGTGGTCTCTATATATGGGGTTGCCACTTTATCATACAGAAATAACATATATAATGTCAGCGAAAGTCAATGTGCTTGGTACAGAATTGAGTGTATAAAGAATAAATCCATAACTAATAATTAATATTTATCAATGGAAAATCAGTTAAGGGCAAAACAAAAGTAGAGGTGGCCAAAATGATCCAGAATGTTAAGGGGTAGGTGACTATTCACTACAACAAGTTACAAGCTGACACAAAACAGGGAAAATAACTTGATATTGTACTGAAGAAAGTGAAGCATCGTCTGGTAGAGAATATGAGTTCGGGCACTGCAGATGCTGTTGGCAATGATGGATTGGTAAAGAAGCTGGAGGAGCTTGAGAAAACAGGAGAATTTTTTTAGAGGTATGATGGAGCACACCAAACGTCTCTAAGAGCATTTTTTGAACTTTCCCAGATGCACAGAGCATTTGGAGATGTGTTATCAGTGACTGGTGTCCGAGAGCCACAGCCTGCAGCAAGTGAAGCGTTTGTAAAATTTGCAGATGCTCATTGAAAAATTTGGGATTGGTCTTTTAAAAACAAACCAATGCTGAATGATTTAAATTCACACCTCAATAAAGCCATTCCTGACACAAAATGAACTATCAAAATATATCTTGATTAGGGTTGAGCGATACTTTCCGATATTGCAAAATATCGGATCGGATTGGATCGGCCCGATACTGAAAGAGTATCGGATATCGCCGATTCCGATACCGGAAATCAATGCAAGTCAATGGGACAAAAATATCGGAATTAAAAAAAAAACATTCTTTACTTGTAGGTTAATTGTACATGAAGGAAAACAACAAAGAGTAATATAGAATGTGTTGGGGGAGGTGGAGGAGACATTAAAGGCATAGATGTTTAACCCAATCAAATGGAATAGCAGGAATCTTTTTTTTTAAGACTTTCGGATTGACGAAGAAATTGACTATGTTGTTAACCTTTTTTCTATTTTGGCACATATGTATGTTTCACTACTTCCATGCTCTTCACCTTTTTTTTACTTCTGCCACACTTTCTCCTTCATTATCTTTAGCAGCAGCATCTTTTTCATCAAATTATTCTTCACCTTATTTATCTTCTTTTTAAACTTCTTGCTATTCAACTTTTTGGTAACATTACTCATTCTTCTTATTCAACTATTATTCTTCATATTCTACTTCATCTTCCTATTCATCTTCTTCATCATATTCTTATTTGTGACAGACATTCCTGTAGTTGTAATCTGTAAAAGTTTGAAGATTTCATCCTTCCGTTCTTGCTGTCACAAAAGATTTAAATTACAACAGTATTTGTCCGCGTTAAGTTTAGCCTGCAGCAGCAGGCATTTTCCAGGGGCACCACGAGGCGGAACAGACTCACCCCCATACACTGCTTAGTCTTCTTCTGCTTATAATTTAGAGCATATATTTTGCTCTTAATTTTGGTCTTATACTTAATGTTCTGCTTTTTGTTCTTCTGTCTCTTGTTCTGTATCTTGTAGTTTGTCTTAATCTTCTTTGTCCTGTTGGTGATCTTCTTCTGGGTAATCTTTTATTTCTTCTTTGTGATGGCGTTCAGGCTCGTTGTCTTGATGGTCGTCGTCCTTGGGGTCGTCGTCTTCCGGGTGGTCTTCGTCTTCCGGGTGGTCTTCAGGGTCCTCGTCTTCAAGGTCCTCGTCTTCTTCGGGGTGGTCTTCAGGGTGGTCTTCAGGGTCGTCGTCTTCTTCAGTGTTGGAGATCCAGAGTGATTACCCAAAAAATCATTTAAAAAATCTTCAACTTGGAAATGTAGCTGAAGGTACAAGAAGGCTGAGTAACTTACGAGAACCAGCTGACGGTACTGGAACCCGGACGGGTAGCAGATGGTACAAGAGACAATGGAAGTAACGAGGACCAGCTGACTGTGCTGTAACCCGGAGGGGCAGCAGAAGGAACAGAGCCAATGGCACAACCGAGGACCAGCTGACGTTACTGGGACGCGGTTACTAAGCAGGAGGTACCTGTGCTACAAAGCACTACCAAGGACCAGCAGACGTTGCTGGAACTCTGATACTGAGATGGAGGCACCTAGGCCAAAGGCACTGCCGAGAACCAGCTGACGGTACTTGAACCCGGACGGGTAGCATAAGGTACCCATGAAAATTTAAGTTGAAAGGCCGCGAGCCGGCCGCAGTTACCGAATCCCACAGTCCTACAGTATGTGCTTGTCCTATTGTCACAATGGAAACAGCCTTTATTTACATATCCCGCAGCACACATAGGAAGCACCTAAACTGCAGGCACAGAGTCGGCTAACCCGAATGCAACACGACAGGACAACTTATTGGAGGCTAAGTGATGTTGACACTGCCAGGAAACAGGTGGCGTGCTGTAACCAGGCTGGGCAGAAGTGAGTACCCGTGCCAATGACACTTCCGAGAAGCAACTGGCGTTGTTGGAGCCCGGGATGAGAGGAGAACAGGGTGGAGGCAGCAGGACTTTTTGCCGTACACACAGCAGGGGAACAGCTGACATTACTGAACCCCAGTAACACAGGAGCAAGTGTTGACTGTGCACACAGCACTTCCGAGCACCAACTGGCTGTGTTGGAGCCCAGGGATGGGAAGAGAACAGGGTGGAGGCAGCAGGACTTTTTGCCGTACACACAGCAGGGGAACAGCTGACATTACTGAACCCCAGTAACACAGGAGCAAGTGTTGACTGTGCACACAGCACTTCCGAGCACCAACTGGCTCTGTTAGAGAACAGGGTGGAGGCAGCAGGACTTTTTGCCGTACACACAGCAGGGGAACAGCTGACATTACTGAACCCCAGTAACACAGGAGCAAGTGTTGACTGTGCACACAGCACTTCCGAGCACCAACTGGCGGTGTTGGAGCCCAGGGTCAAGGAGGGTGTGTAAATACTATATACAGTATTTGCCTTGTTACGTGGCAATTAAAAATGTAGATACTCCAAACAAGAGAAAGCTAAGCTTTACTACCATAAGATGATGAATATAATTTCCCAAATTTATATAAATAAAGAATTTACAAACATAACCGCATATATTCACATGTCGAACAGCAATGCAAACAAAAAATTTTTTAGTAAGGAATCTGATATACTTGTTTAAATAAATGCATAAAAGTACATTTCAGAATCCATTAATGCTGGATAAGTAACAGTATGTACACCTGTAATATTGTATAGACAATGAATGTAGGACTTCAAAACATCATCAGCATTACAAGTTATATGTGACATCCCAAAAAATTACATTTGCTGCATAATGTAACTTAACCGGTTCTAAAAATATATAAAATCTCCATCATGTAATCCTGATAATATGGGCCAGTAATCAATTTTATGAACAAACATAACCTTGAAAAAGTGCATAGTGCATTGTGAAAATTCAGGCATGACAACGGATAGATAAGGTATATATAGATCAAACTGCATAGCCACAGATGCTGAATGGCGATATAATACTGTACCTCAATAAAGTGTGCGTCACTACTCCAGATCGTTTTTCATATAGCTTGATAAAGAGGGTATGTGCATGTATGCTTGCGCCTTTGTTTTGACGCACAGACTGTTCCTGCTGTGACGCGTTGGGTAGTAGAGCATCTGTGCGTCATATGACGCAGATTAACATTCACGTTGCGCATCGTTCATCATCGCTATAGTACCGACAACACAAAGCCGTTGTCATGACTGCTTTACTCAGTAAACATGCACCTATGATGAAACATACACGCATGTGCCCTCTTAGAGAAGAAGCTACAAGAAAAACGCGTGGGAGGTGTGCCGCAGCCTTTTTTGAGGTACAGTATTATATCGCCATTGTACAGGTGTCGCTATTCACTCTGATACCTAGATATCATTAACCTTTTCTATCACTTGTCGTTGTTTTAGCTGCACTTGCAGGTATATATTTTGCTATTGTCAGTATGCACAATTCACTTTTTCAGGTAATGCATGATTTGTGGCCCTTATTATCAGGATTACATGATGGACCTTTCTGATATGGGGTGTGAAATTATGTGACTAAATCTGTATATTTGGAATGACACAAATATAAGTAATGATAATGAGAGTAGTCCTACATCCATTGTTTGCACTATATTAGAGGTGTAGATTACGTTCCTTAAGCAACAATGGATTATTAAATGTACTTGTTAGGGTCTGCGGAACGCAGCCCGGGGTCCACCGTGCAGGCGGAACCTGCTGCTAGTAAAATGGCGCAAGACGCGAACTCTGTTATCCCGCAGAGTCGCCAAAATAAACACCGCAATGCGCTGTGGCAATATGTGCGAACTCTGTTATTTCACAGAGCCGCTAGAAGGAGTGCCGCAGCGCTATATGGCGATGTGTGCGAACTCACTAAACACAACTGAGTCGCAAAATAAACACGCTAGGGCGTTGTCTAGCGTTGAAAGCGAACCCTGTTACTTCACAGGGCCGCTGAGAAAAGGTTCTGTGTCCTGTCAGGCACCCAGGTACACAGTTAAGTGCTAAGCGAACATAGAACGTGATCATGCGCTAATGTCCTCGCGGGAGTCACCCGCAATCTATGGCGTCTGAACGCCAGACCCTGAATACGGCAATCAAACTCCTCACCGGTTATGCCTGTAATCTAGGGCATCTAGGACACCGACCCTGACCAGCTAGCATACCAAACTCCTCACCGATTAAGTCGGTATTCTAGGGGCTTATTTCAGCTGGGTCCCTAACCACACACACGCATGACCACACTGGCGCATAGCATACAATGGTTGATATTAGCGCATGGCGGCCCAGCCATGCTACCCTTTTATAGTAACAGCTACAGGACCTACCAGAAACAAGGACCAATGAAACCTGTTCTAGAACAACAGCAGTCACAGGACCTTCCTGGCAGACCAATAGGAGCTGCTGCAGTACCTGAGCATGTGACCCCTGATCTCCAATGAGAGATCTCACTCTGGGCATGCTCAGAAGGGGAAAACAAGGACTTTGTCCTAAAGACGTCTGCTCGCCGCTAACCAGTATTGGCCACAATAGCAGAGCCTGGAGGAACAGCAGTAATCCTCTGCACACTGTTAGACTTGGCGAGACGCTGGGACCGATGTCTAAGCTGAGCAGGCTCCACTGCGGACGGAGATGAATGGGGACGCAGGTGTTCGAGACTCCCCTTGTGCAGCAGCAGGAACTCGAACCCTAACACTTGTGTGCCTTAATTTACAACCCGAGACCACTGAAGGCTAACCTTCGCACTGCAGCTGTTGTCAAAGCACAACTCCCATTATGCACTTCCAACCTTGCAGCATTTGAGTCATGATGTGAGTTGTACTTTTCCAAGTAGTGGAGTGCCAAGGTTCGCCATCACTACCCTATAGCATATGTAGGCTTTTATGTTTGCATTTGTGTTCGACGTGTATATCTGCACTAATATGTACAAATTATTTAGCAACATTTGTGCCAAAGAGTAATCATTTTATGGTTTTAAAGCTGCCGTTTCACTCGTTTAGAGCATAGAAATCAGGGTGTAGCCTCATACCTATGTGTAGCCACATACCTATGTGTAGCCACTTAGACATGTCATGTTATGTTGTTTTCAGCATGTGTAGGTAGCAGTAATTATTGCCGGACACACAGCAGGGGAACAGCTGGCGTTACTGAACCCCACAAACATACCAGCTATTGTTTTGATCTGTGCATCCAGCACTTCTGAGCAGCAACTGGCGGTGTTGAAGCCCAGGGTCAAGGAGGGTGTAGGCTGAGGCCTAGTATGAGCTGGTGTAACTTTTATTTTGAGGTAGCATGAATTATTGCCGGACACACAGCAGGGGAGCAGCTGGCGTTACTGAACCCCACAAATACATCAGCGAGTGTTTTGATCTGTGCATCCAGCACTTCTGAGCAGCAACTGGCGGTCTTGAAGCCAGGGTCAAGGAGGGTGTAGGCTGAGGCCTAGTATGAGCTGGTGTAACTTGAGGTAGCATGAATTATTGCCGGACACACAGCAGGGGAGCAGCTGGCGTTACTGAACCCCACAAACACATCAGCGAGTGTTTTGATCTGTGCATCCAGCACTTCTGAGCAGCAACTGGCGTGTTGAAGCCCAGGGTCAAGGAGGTGTGCTGAGGCCTTAGTATGAGCTAGTGAAAATTTATATTTAGGTTGCAGAATTCGCGGACACACAGCAGGGAGCAGTGGTCTGAACCCCACAAACACATCAGCGAGTGTTTTGATCTGTGCATCCAGCACTTCTGAGCAGCAACTGGCAGTGTTGAAGCCTAGGGTCAAACAATATAGAGTTGTTGCCTTGTTACGTGGCACTTGGAAATGTATGTACTCCAAACAAGAAAAACAAGCTTTACTAGGTGTTAGGGTTCGAGTTCCCGCTGCTGCACAAGGGGAGTCTCGAACCAGCCCCGCTGCGGTCTCCCATTCAACTCCGGCTGCAGTGGAGCCTGCTCTGCAGAGACGTCAGTCCAAGTGTCTTGCCCACTCCAGTACTGTGCAGTGACTTGCTGCTGCCTTTCCTGGATCTGCTATTATAGCCAGTGCTGGAGCAGACGTCTTTGGGACAAAGTCCTGCGTTTTCCCTTCTGAGCATGCCCAGAGTGAGATCTCTCATTGGAGATCAGGGGTCACATGCTCAGGTACTGCAGCAGCTCCTATTGGTCTGCCAGGAAGGTCCTGTGACTACTGTTGTTCTGGAACAAGCTTCATTGGTCCTTGTTTCTGGCAGGTCCTGTAGCTGTTACTATAAAAGGGTAGCATGGCTGGGCCGCCATGCGCTAATATATTGGTCTGCCAGGAAGGTCCTGTGACTACTGTTGTTCTGGAACAAGCTTCATTGGTCCTTGTTTCTGGCAGGTCCTGTAGCTGTTACTATAAAAGGGTAGCATGGCTGGGCCGCCATGCGCTAATATCAACCATTGTATGCTATGCGCCAGTGTGGTCATGTGTGTGTGTGGTTAGGGACCCGGCTGAAATAAGCCACTAGAATACCGACTTAATCGGTGAGGAGTTTGGTGTGCTAGCTGGTCAGGGTCGACGTCCTAGATGCCCTAGATTACCGGCATAACCGGTGAGGAGTTTTGATTGCCGTATTCAGGGTCTGGCGTTCAGACGCCATAGATTGCGGGTGACTCCCGCGAGGACATTAGCACATGATCACGCTTTATGTACGCTTAGCACTTAACTGTGTACCTGAGAGCCTGACAGGACACAGCACTTTTTCTCAGCGGCTTGTGACGTAACAGGGTTCGCTTTCAACGCTAGACAGCGCCCTAGCGTGTTTTCTTTGCGACTCAGTTATGTTTAGTGAGTTCGCACACATCGCCATATAGCGCTGCTGCTCTCCTTCTAGCGGCTCTGTGGAGTAACAGAGTTCGCACTTATTGCCACAGCGCGTTACGGAGTTTATGTTGGCGACTCTGCGGGATAACAGAGTTTGCTTCTTACGCCATTTTACTAGCAGCAGGCTCCGCCTGCACGGTGGACCCCGGGCTGCGAACGCACCTCTCCACATCTTATATTTGGTGCGTTCCGCAGACCCTAACACTAGGACAATAAAATGATGCATTTCAATCCAAAAAATATAAACACCCTTAAAATATAAACGCATATAAGCACATGGCAACAAGAAATGTAACACCACACCACCAAAAATTTTAAAAAAAACCTGTAGGGGTTGAAATGAATGCACACAAGTCCATTTTTGAATTAATGAATGATGCCTAAGGAACGCTATGTACAACCCTAATATAGTGCAGACAATGGATTTAGTAATAGTCATTATCATCATTAAAATTTATATGTGACAGTCACACAGTTTAAAATACTTTCATTTATGAAAATTGTTACTTCAGACAGCATATATTACATCTCCTGACGAAGAAGCGAAACGTGCGTTGGGGCGACGGGCAGCAAGTGTACTATACCTGTCATGTAAGTGTCCTGAGCAATGCGCTCAAATTACCATGTATTAGCAATGTTAATCTACATTTCTGGTTTCTGTATGGACCGACGATAATGTTAGTACGTTATATCGTTGTTGAATCTTATTACTCCAATGGAAGTCTTTTACTCCCATATGCAGTCAATGCACTATGCTAGCATGGATATTTAAAGGGACCACATGCCATTTTCTTGCTCCCCGTTTTTTGGATTTAGCAGATTTCCCTAATCATTGTTATTTACACCGTTTCTTACATGTGTTTTTATGTCATTTGTAATAAAATTCTTTTTACTTTTGCATTTTAGACTATTTATCTTTGTGTTATCGATATTACTTAGTTTTTGCAGTCATTTGTTTTGGGCTCTTGGTATTGATATCAGCATATATTACATGTCCAGCATGGACTTAACAATTTTATGCCGCAATAATCTAAGATGAAACATAACTGATAAAAAAACATCATGCATAGTCCAAATTGCTGTGGGTGCCTGCAAGTGGAGGTGAAAGAAAGGCAACGGATAGCTAAGGTATATACTATGTCTGTATCAGACAGTGCATAGCCTGTGATGGCGAATGGCGATGTCATACTGTACGTCAATAAAGGCTGCGGCAGCACTCATGCACTTTTTGCTTGTACACTGTTGAAGAGGCGAACTGCATGTATGGTTGTGCAAGGCTTTATCCGCCCACACTACCTTCCTACTGTCACGCGTAGGGTAGCGTCTGGCTATTATATGACGCTCTCTTGCAGTGACGTTACGCAGCGTTCTTCCCTAGGGCCGCAACAAAGACAACATCAGTAATGATTTACTGTCTAAACATCCACCTATGAGCAACAAAACAAGCACGTTCCCTCTTCAACAAGCTACAAGACAAACAAGCATGAGGGGTGACGCTGCCTTTATTGAGGTACAGTATTAGATCGACATTGTCCATGAGTACCTATGCACTGTGAAACCTAGCTACCATTAACATTTTATATCAGTTGTGGTTGTTTCACCAGCACTTGCAGGTATAACTACCTATTGTCAGTATGCATGATGCACTTTTTAGATGTAATGAATGATTATTGCGCCTTATTATCAGGTTTAGATGCTGGCCATTTCATGTATGGTGTGTGACATTACAGTTGTCCTCAATCTGTGTATCTTATTATGTCTGTCACAAATAGAACTCATGATGATGATGATAATGATGATTATGATTCGTACATCCATTGTCTGCAGTATCTTACAGGTCGAGATACCGTTCCTTAAGCAGCATTAATGGATTATGATGAAATGTACTTTTATGCATTCATTTCAAAACGTAAACCCTATGTTGTGTTTTTTGTTACCATTTGTACTCGCCATGTGCATATATGCGCTTTGATGACAAATTAATATTTGTCCATATTTCTTATTAAAATTAATCATTTTATGGTTTTAAAACTGTATTTTTTCCTGTTTTGAGCATAACAATCAGGGTGTCGGCTCTTCCCTATGTGGAGCAAGTTAGACATCTGTTGTGTGCATGTGGAGGGAGCAGGAGACTTCTTGCCGGACACACAGCAGAGGAACTGCTGGCGTTACTGAACCCCACTAACACTGGAGCTTGTGTATTGGTCTGTGGACACGGCACTTCTGAGCAGCAACTGTCAGTGTTGTAGCCCAGGGAGTAGAGTTCAGGTGGTAGAAAGATGAACATAACAGGAGACATGGATACCGTTGCCAACCAGTTATTTAATCGGAAACCGGACAGGCAAATTCAGGCGAGATCCATGCCTTATTCATTTTCAGAAAAGTAAGCCGGTCTACATTATCGGAGGATAGTCGCATGCGACGGTCTGTTAGTACACCACCTGCAGCACTAAAGACGCGCTCCGATAATACACTGGCAGCAGGGCAAGCCAGCACCTCCAATGCATACTGGCTAAGCTCTGGCCATGTATCCAGCTTAGAGACCCAAAACTTGAATGGGGAAGAGCCATCTGGGAGTACACAGAGAGGGCAAGACATGTAGTCTGTCACCATCTTACGGAAACGTTGCCTCCTGCTGACTGGAGCCGTCTGGGATGTGTAGACATTTGTGGCGCTGCCACAAAACTTCGCCACATTTGGAACATACGGTCTTGCCCTGTGCAGAGGCGCTGCTTCTGCTCCCTTTGTTGCACAGCTGTCTCCACTGCCTCGACGCACAGAGCTCCTTTGTAAAGCAGCAGCAGTGCTCTCGGCTGGAATGGAGAACATGATGGATTGCACCAGTGTGTCTTGGTACTCCCGCATTTTACGCTCCCGGTTCAACGGTGTGATGAGGCTTTGTAAGTTGACCTGGTAGCGAGGGTCTAGGAGGGTGTACACCCAATAATCAGACGTGGTGAGAATGTGGGCGATGCGGTGGTCGTTTCTCAGGCACTTCAGCATGAAATCAACCATGTGCTGCAGACTCCCAACTGGCCAAGAAACGCTGTCCCCTGCAAGATTCGTCGTCTCTGCCTGCTCTGCATCACCCCACCCTTGCTCTACATACTGACTAGAGCATTGTGTACCTCCCTCTGGAGCGATGTCTTCCTCCTTCATTGACTCTCCTCATCCTCCTCACAAAGTGAGCCCTGCCTAGGCCTTTGTGAGGAACCACGTTGCGCTGACTGTCCAGAAGGTGATGGAATTTGTGACTCCTCATCCTCCACCTCTTCCAAAACCTCATAGAATAGTAGAGTTGGAAGGGACCTCCTGGGCCATCTGGTCCAACCCCCTGCTCAAAGCAGGATTCTCTAAATAATCCCAGACAGATGTCTGTCCAGCCTATGTTGGAAGACTTCCATTGAATGAGAACTCACCACCTCTCGTGGCAGCCTGTTCCACTCATTGATCACCCTAACTGTCAAAAAGTTTTTTCTAATATCTAATCTGTGTCTCCCATTCAGTTTCATCCCATTGCTTCTAGTCTTTCCTTGTGCAAATGAGAATAAAGATGATCCTTCTACAATGTGACAGCCCTTGAGATATTTGTAGACAGCTATTAAGTCTCCTCTCAGTTTTCTTTCTTGCAAGCTAAACATTCCCAAATCCTGCAACCGTTCCTCATAGGACATGGTTTGCAGACCGGTCACCATTCTGGTGGCTCTTCTCTGAACTTGCTCCCGTTTGTTGATGTCTTTTTTAAAATGTGGTGCCCAAAACTGGACACAGTATTCCAGATGAGGTCTGACCAAAGAGCAGTAGAGGGCACTAATAACCTCACGTGATCTAGACTGTATGCTTCTGTTGATACATCCTAGAATTGCATTTGCCTTTTTTGCTGCTGCATCACACTGTTGACTCATGTGTCATTAGCAAATTTGATGAGTTTACCCTCAATTCCTTCATCTAAATCATTGATAAAGATGTTGAACAATACAGGGCCCAAAACAGAGCCTTGTGGTACCCCACTTGATACATTCTTCCAACTGGATGTGCAGCCATTTACGACCACTCTTTGAGTCCGATCACTAAGCCAGTTATGAATCCACCTAACAGTTGCCTTGTCCATTCCATACTTAGTCATTTTTTCAATAAGGACTGTGTGAAATACTTTGTCAAATGCTTTGCTGAAGTCAAGATATACTATATCTACAGCATTTCCCTGATCCACCCAGTCAGTGATTCTGTCATAGAAGGAAATTAAGTTAGTCTGACATGACTTATTAGTTACAAACCCATGCTGACTCTGTTTAATCACTTCATTTTCTTTGCATACATGTTCTTTAATAATTTGTTCAAAGATCTTTCCTGGTATAAAGTCAGACTCACCGGCCTGTAGTTCCCTGGGTCCACCTTCTTCTCCTTTTTGAAGATAGGAACAACATTTGCTCTTCAGTCTTCTGGGACTTCTCCTGTTCTCCAAGAATTTTCAAAGATTATGGACAGTGGTTCAAGAATTTCTTCTGCTATCTCCTTCAGTACCCTGGGGTGTAATTCATCTGGTCCTGGAGACTTGAATTCATCCCTTAGTGCTTGCAGTGTTTTTTGAAGCAGGCAGATAAGGGGGACAGTCAGGCTGACTAGTGCATTATCTGCACTCGCCATCCGCGTTGAGTAATCAAACGCACGCAAAACGTGGCAGATGTCCTTCATAGAGGCCCACTCAGTAGTGGTGAAGTGTGAACGGCGCAAATTGCGAGTTGATTGGCCTGATGCAGCTGATACTCCATTAGTGCTGGCTGCTGCTCACACAACCGCTCCAACATATGTAACGTGGAATTCCACCTGGTGGGTACGTCACATATGATGCGATGTTCCAGAAGGCGAAATCTGCGTTGCAGAGCTGCAATGCGCGATCTGACCATGCTGGAATGTCGCAAGTGAGCGCACTCTAGGCGGACCTTGTGCAGCAGTGCATCAAGATCCGGATAGTCCCTCAAAAAACTCTGCACGACCAAGTTGAGCACATGTGCCAGACATGGTATGTGAGTGAGGTTGCCAAGGCCCAGAGCTGCCACCAGATTTCGGCCATTGTCACACACTACCAAGCCTGGCTGGAGATTCGCTGGCATAAACCACACGTCGCTCTCCTGCTTGATGGCATTCCAGAGCTCCTGAGCTGTGTGGCTTCGATTCCTCATTGAAATTAATTTCAGGACAGCCGTTGACATTTTGCCACGGCTGTGCTCATATCGGTCGTAACAGCTAAGCGTAGACCGTGACGGCTCCTACAGCGATGATTCTGAGGAACTGGAGTATGAGGAGGAGTCAATGTGTACAGACTGGATTCCTGCAATCCTTGGAGTTGGCAGAACACGTACAGCGCCACTCGCAAGATCTGTACCCGGCTCCACAACATTGACCCAATGGGCAGTGAGGGAAAGGTATCGTCCCTGGCCATGGGTACTGATCCACGCATCGGTGGTCAGGTGGAACTTGCTACTGACGGCGTTTAGTAGCGCATGTTTAATTTTTCCCTCAACATGCTTTTGCAGACCAGGGACGGTTTGCCTGCTGAAATAAAATCGGCTGGGCACATTGTATTGTGGGACTGCCAATGCCATTAAGTTACGGAAACTGTCAGTCTCCACCAGCCTGAATGACAGCATTTCAAGGGACAGGAGATTTGCAATGCCAGCATTCAGAGCCTGTGCTTGGGGATGGTTTGCCGAGTATGGCCGTCTTTTCTCCCATGCCTGTGCTACCGATGGCTGTACAGTGGCCTGGGAGTGTGAGGATGACAGGGAACTTGCTGCTTGGGTGGAATTACACTGGGTCTCTGTAAAACAGTGACAGAGGTTCTTCCATGGCGATCCTGTGAGGAAGCCGAACCAGCTGTGCGTGAGCTGGAGGAAGAGGCTCCAACACGAGCTGAAGATGTAGGTGGTGCTGTAGGTTGGCCTACGTCTCCAGTGTGTCTTTGTAACCACCACGTGCTTGGTCCGCACATGTTGTTAAGGGTCTGTGGAACGCACCAAATATATAAAGTAGAGAGGTGCGTTCGCAGCCCGGGGTCCACCGTGCAAGCGGAGCCTGCTGCTAGTAGAAATGGCGCGAGAAGCAAACTCTGTTATCCCGCAGAGTCGCCAACATAAATGCCGTAATGCGCTGTGGCAATGAGTGCGAACTCTGTTACTACACAGAGCCGCTAGAAGGAGAGCCGCAGCGCTATATGGCGATGTGTGCGCACTCACTAGACACAACTGAGAGGCAAAGAAAACACGCTAGGGCGCTGTCTAGCGTTGAAAGCGAACCCTGTTACGTCACAGGGCCGCTGAGAAAAAGTACTGTGTCCTGTCAGGCTCTCAGGTACACAGTTAGTGCTACGCGTTCATAAAGCGTGATCATGTGCTAATGTCCTCGCGGGAGTCACCCGCAATCTATGGCGTCTGAACGCCAGACCCTGAATACGGCAATCAAAACTCCTCACCGGTTATGCCGGTAATCTAGGGCATCTAGGACGCCGACCCTGACCAGCTAGCACACCAAACTCCTCACCGATTAAGTCGGTATTCTAGTGGCTTATTTCAGCCGGGTCCCTAACCACACACACACATGACCACACTGGCGCATAGCATACAATGATTGATATTAGCGCATGGCGGCCCAGCCATGCTACCCTTTTATAGCAACAGCTACAGGACCTTCCAGGAACAAGGACCAATGAGAAGCTGTTACAAACAAACGTAGCTACATGACCTTCCTGGCGGACCAATAGGAGCCGCTGCAGCACCTGAACATGTGACCCCTGATCTCCAATGAGAGATCTCGCTCTGGGCATGCTCAGATGGGAAAACGCAGGAATTTGTCTAAAAGACGACTGCTCCAGCACTGGCTATAATAGCAGATCCAGGAAAGACAGCAGCAAGTCACTGCACAGTAGAGGAGTGGGTGTCACGCTGTATAGCAGATATATATATGTGATGACAGTAATCTATATCAAAAGGGCAACATACTATATAACATGCGCATAGATATATGATAACATAGAATTACCTGACAAAATGTCCAGTGGTCAATACGGAATCCGTTATACGCTGTCTCTGGCTAGAGGGTGACCGGGGTCTATGCTGACCCTAAACTGGGGTCCTAACTAATCCCTCTACCTGGAGGTACTGTTAAAGGTACAGAGGTCCAGGCCACCAGCGTAAACCCTGTCTCCTATCAATCCCTGCCAACTGTAATCTAGTCCTAAGAAGGACCCTGATTACCACCAAAGGGAATGAACAGGTAACGGTTAATGAACAGAAAGACATACAAGAAAGACAAGAAATAAAGTAAATAAAGTCTTACATACAACACTCACACACAGTAGGAACACCTAAGGTCTCAGAGATAAACTATAAGCTATAAGAGTAAAAACAACTAAGGAGCTCTTAGCTTAAGTATTCTCAGAACCGATCCAGTCTGCTAGACTACATGAAGGCTTTCACCGGCATCTAACACCCAGACTGGCAGGGATATAAAGGAAGCTAATTAGAACATAATCAAAAGCAGCCGGGCGAGGCTGGACCTAGTCTTAGCAAAGAGCTAGGTAAAATTAACTCTCTCATTACCAAACACAAAGTAACAGCAACTCAGCTGCGAGAAGTCAGAATGTGCAATCGCGACGATCCTCGTGGCGATGCACCCATGACAGTACCCCCCCTTCTACGAGGGGCCTCCGGACCCTCAAGGCCAGGTCTGCCCGGGTAAGTTGTGTGGAAGGTCCGAACCAATCGATCTGCGTTAACCTCCGACGCAGGGACCCACGTCCTCTCCTCAGGACCATACCCCTTCCAATGAACCAGGTACTGAAGGGACCGACGACTGAGACGTGAGTCAATGATTTTCGACCCATGAAATTCCACGTTATCATTGACCACCACTGAAGGAGGAGGTAGAGGTGACGGTATGACTGGTGCCACATACTTTTTAAGTAATGACTTGTGAAACACATTATGAATTTTAAACGTAGGAGGGAGGTCCAAACGAAATGCCACAGGATTAATTATGGAACTGATCCTGTACGGCCCGATGAATCTGGGACCCACCTCCAGGAGGAAACTTTAAGTTTTAAATTCCTGGTAGACAACCAAACCAGATCGTTCACCTTCAGATCTAGACCAGAAACTCTCCCCCTATCAGCCATCCGTTTGTAACGGTTCCCCGTAACCTTCAGTCTTAACCGATCTGGAACTATCAGTCTCCCTGAAAGTCCCACAGGGGCGTCCCCCTGAGCCCCCAATCCTCCCCCTCAAGCTCAGAGCATACAGCTGACACTACAACTCCCTCCTGAGGAATAGGAACCGGATCATCCGTCCTCCCGGCCCCTGGGAAAGTACGAGATAAGGCATCAGGAAGCAACTTTATTGAGCAGTCATATGCGCGATGAGGAGGTAACTCTTTACACCCCTCCTCTGAGAACATCTCCCCAAAGTCCTCCAGAAAAGGAGACAAAGTCCTAGGCACAACCGCACCGATGACCGTGCTCATGCAGTTATTCCTGCAAAATTCACCCCACTGGCTTATCTTTCCGGATTGCCAATCAATCACTGGGTTATGTTTAGCCAACCAAGGAAGTCCCAACACAATAGGAGTAGGTAGACCCTCCAACACATAACAAGACAATTGCTCTTTATGTATTGCCCCTACTCGAAGATCTATGTTATGAACAGCTTTTACCAAGGAACCTTGACCGAGAGGTCTAGAATTAATAGAGACTATAGGGACCGGTTTGGCCAAAACACTCAGTTGCATACCATGCACCTGGGCAAACCGAGCGTCCACCAGATTAGCCCCGGACCCACTATCAAGAAAAACAGAAATCCTCTCAGTTCTAGTACCAATCACCACCTCCGCAGGCACGAGAAACTGAGAGGGATTTGGGGACGAAATACACACTCCCAGGTAAACTCCTTTGCTCAAAGAGGCCCGGGATGGACACCCCCCAACAAAATGTCCCTCCTCCCGCAAAAGAAACACCTTCTAGTCTTGCGGTGCACCGCCAGTTCCCTCCTACAAAAAGATGTCCCTCCCAACTGCATGGGTTCCTCAGAACAGACCAGGGGAACCTCAGTATAAGGGACTTTAGTAGTAGGTGGAGTCATCACGGGAGGCGGAGTTACCTCGCGTCTTTCCCGAATTCGTCTATCAATGCGAATAGCGAGGGCCATAGCAGCCTCCAGTGATGGAGGAGAATCATACTGAGCCAACACATCTTTTAATTTGTCAAACAACCCTTGACAAAACTGGCTCCTAAGAGCTGGGTCATTCCACTGAGTATCTGTTGCCCATCTACGGAACTCAGAAGAATATTCCTCCGCTGGACGATTTCCTTGCCGTATTTTACGTAACTTTGTTTCAGCAAGGGAAACTCGATCCGGATCATCATATACCAGACCCAGGGCAGTAAAAAATCGATCCACTGACTGGAGATCTGGGGAGCCTGGAGGAATAGAGAACGCCCAAGATTGAGGGTCCCCTTGTAAGAGCGAGATAACAATTCCCACCCTCTGCTCTTCACTCCCAGATGAACGAGGCCGCAGCCGAAAGTACAATTTACATGCCTCCCGGAAAGTAAAAAATTTGTCCCGCCCACCAGTGAACCTGTCCGGAAGAGCAACCTTAGGTTCAGATCTGGTTTGCTCCGGGGGGGACAGAACCTTGGACTTAATGTCTGCCAACTCCATGGACAACCCCTGCAACTGCCGGGCCAGCTGGGCTACTGGATCCATGACAGCTGGGGAGAATCTTTAGTATGGGCGGTGAAAATGTCACGCTGTATAGCAGATATATATATGTGATGACAGTAATCTATATCAAAAGGGCAACATACTATATAACATGCGCATAGATATATGATAACATAGAATTACCTGACAGAATGTCCAGTGGGTCAATACGGAATCCGTTAAGGCTGTCTCTGGCTAGAGGGTGACCGGGGTCTATGCTGACCCTAAACTGGGGTCCTAACTAATCCCTCTACCTGGAGGTACTGTTAAAGGTACAGAGGTCCAGGCCACCAGCGTAAACCCTGTCTCCTATCAATCCCTGCCAACTGTAATCTAGTCCTAAGAAGGACCCTGATTACCACCAAAGAAAGACATACAAGAAAGACAAGAAATAAAGTAAATAAAGTCTTACATACAACACTCACACACAGTAGGAACACCTAAGGTCTCAGAGATAAACTATAAGCTATAAGAGTAAAAACAACTAAGGAGCTCTTAGCTTAAGTATTCTCAGAACCGATCCAGTCTGCTAGACTACATGAAGGCTTTCACCGGCATCTAGCACCCAGAATGGCAGGGATATAAAGGAAGCTAATTAGAAATAATCAAAAGCAGCCGGGCGAGGCTGGACCTAGTCTTAGCAAAGAGCTAGGTAAAATTAACTCTCTCATTACCAAACACAAAGTAACAGCAACTCAGCTGCGAGAAGTCAGAATGTGCAATCGCGACGATCTCATCAACAATCCGACCGGGCGATGCACCCATGACAGTGGGCAAGACGCCTGGACCGACGTCTCTGCTGAGCAGGCTCCACTGCGGCCGGAGATGAATGGGAGACCGCAGCGGGACGGGTTCGAGACTCCCCTTGTGCAGCAGCGGGAAATCGAACCCTAACACATGTTTCCACATATTAGTGGTATTGAGGTTACTGACACTTTTACCTCTTGACTTTTTGATTACACAGCTTGCATTTGACATAGCAAATATCATTTGCAAGTGTGTCAAAAAAGGACCACGCAGTGCAAGTCCTGGGAGCGCCCGTTTTTGCTTTTGGAAGAGAACTGCTCCGAATGGGTGTCAAAGTGGAGGCTACAGGCAGCCGAGTCTGCAGCCTACCTCTCCCTCCTGTTTGGACCGTTGGGGAATCTCTTCCTCAGAGCTGCTCCCACCACCTTCCTGTTCCTCACGCCATGTTGGGTCAAGGACCTCATCATCTCCACTACCCTCTTCCAACACCTCCTGCTGTTGGTGGTCTGGCCAGCACCATGCGCAACAGAAACTTGCACCTGAGTCTCATCATCATCAGATGCGTTCTCGGTGCTGACCATCGCACTGGCTCACCGCCTCTTCAGATCAGAGAGACAAAGCTGTTGCCTCATGCATACTCCTCTTCTCACATCTAGAATGCTGCTTGGCGGGCCCCTCTTTCAACCAACGATTCTGAGAACAGAAGTAGAGTCTCAGCTGGCTCTGTACGAAGAGACAGAGGGTCTCCACTGCTCTCAAGTGCTTCTCTGCTGCCCCCCAGCCTTTCCCGGCTGAAGCGCCCACAAAGTGCGTACCCCGGAAAAGTGGTCTTTCCTGGCGCAGCAGCCGTCCCCAGTTCTGCCCCCGCAAGTGCCTCCCTGACCACACAGTGCCTCCTGCTGAAACCACGACCAGTGCTCCCTGTGAACCAACACTGTGAGATGCCCTGTGAACTCCACGCCAGTGCTTATCCGCTGACCACGACAGTGCCTATCCTGCTGAACTCACGACCATGCCTTATCCTGTGAAACTCCCGACCAGTGCCTCTCCCTGCTGAAACTCCACGACCAGTGCACTCTACTCGCATGACCCTGACTCAACCGTCCTTTCCTGCTGAACCCACGACCAGTGCCTACTCCCTGCTGAACCCACGACCAGTGCCTTACCCCTGCTGAACCCACGACAGTGCCTTACTCCTGCTGAACCACGACCACGTGCTTACTCCCTGCTGAAGCCACGACACGTGCCTTACTCCCTGCTGAACCACGACCCTGCCTACCTGCCCTGCTGAAGCCACGACAGTGCCTTACTCCTGCTGAACCCACGACCAGTGCCTTACTCCTGCTGAACCCACGACCAGTGCCTTACTCCTGCTGAACCCACGACCACGTGCCTACTCCCTGCTGAAGCCCCGACCAGTGCCTTACTCCCTGCTGAACCCACGACCAGTGCCTTACTCCTGCTGAACCCACGACCAGTGCCTTACTCCCTGCTGAACCACGACAGTGCTACTCCTGCTGAAGCCGACCAGTGCCTTACTCCCTGCTGAAGCCCACGACCACGTGCCTTACTCCGCTGAGCCACACCAGTGCCTTACTCCTGCTGAACCCACGACCAGGTGCCTTACTCCCTGCTGAACCCACGACCAGGTGCCTTACTCCCTGCTGAACCCACGACCAGTGCCTTACTCCCTGCTGAAGCCCACGACCAGTGCCTTACTCCCTGCTGACCCACGACCACGTGCCTTACTCCCTGCTGAACCCACGACCACGTGCTTCCTCTGAACCCACAGTGCTTATCGCTGACCACGACCAGTGCCTTACTCCCTGCTGAACTCCGACCACGTGCCTTACTCCCTGCTGAAACCCACGACACGTGCCTTACTCCCTGCTGAACCCACGACCAGTGCCTTACTCCCTGCTGAAACCCACGACCACGTGCCTTACTCCCTGCTGAAACGCCACGACCACGTGCCTTACTCCTGCTGAAACGCCACGACCACGTGCCTTACTCCTGCTGAAAACGCCCGACCACGTGCCTTACTCCCTGCTGAAACGCCACGACCACGTGCCTTACTCCCTGCTGAAACGCCACGACCAGTGCCTTACTCCCTGCTGAAACGCCCGACCACGTGCCTTACTCCCTGCTGAAACGCCACGACCACGTGCCTTACTCCCTGCTGAAACGCCACGACCACGTGCCTTACTCCCTGCTGAAACGCCACGACCACGTGCCTTACTCCTGCTGAAACGCCACGACCACGTGCCTTACTCCCTGCTGAAACGCCACGACCACGTGCCTTACTCCCTGCTGAAACGCCACGACCACGTGCCCTTACTCCCTGCTGAAACGCCACGACCACGTGCCTTACTCCCTGCTGAAACGCCACGACCACGTGCCTTACTCCCTGCTGAAACGCCACGACCACGTGCCTTACTCCCTGCTGAAACGCCACGACCACGTGCCTTACTCCCTGCTGAAACGCCACGACCACGTGCCTTACTCCCTGCTGAAACGCCACGACCACGTGCCTTACTCCCTGCTGAAACGCCACGACCACGTGCCTTACTCCCTGCTGAAACGCCACGACACGTGCCTTACTCCCTGCTGAAACGCCACGACCACGTGCCTTACTCCTGCTGAAACGCCACGACCACGTGCCTTACTCCCTGCTGAAACCCCAAACGACCACGTGCCTTACTCCCTGCTGAAACGCCACGACCACGTGCCTTACTCCCTGCTGAAACGCCACGACCCACGTGCCTTACTCCCTGCTGAAACGCCACGACCACGTGCCTTACTCCCTGCTGAAACGCCACGACCACGTGCCTTACTCCCTGCTGAAACGCCACGACCACGTGCCTTACTCCCTGCTGAAACTCCACGACCACGTGCCTTACTCCCTGCTGAAACTCCACGACCACGTGCCTTACTCCCTGCTGAAACTCCACGACCACGTGCCTTACTCCCTGCTGAAACTCCACGACCACGTGCCTTACTCCCTGCTGAAACTCCACGACCACGTGCCTTACTCCCTGCTGAAACCCCACGACCACGTGCCTTACTCCCTGCTGAAACTCCACGACCACGTGCCTTACTCCCTGCTGAAACTCCCACGACCACGTGCCTTACTCCCTGCTGAAACTCCACGACCACGTGCCTTACTCCCTGCTGAAACTCCACGACCACGTGCCTTACTCCCTGCTGAAACTCCACGACCACGTGCCTTAACTCCCTGCTGAAACTCCACGACCACGTGCCTTACTCCCTGCTGAAACTCCACGACCACGTGCCTTACTCCCTGCTGAAACTCCACGACACGTGCCTTACTCCCTGCTGAAACTCCACGACCACGTGCCTTCTCCCTGCTGAAACTCCACGACCACGTGCCTTACTCCCCTGCTGAAACTCCACGACCACGTGCCTTACTCCCTGCTGAAACTCCACGACCACGTGCCTTACTCCACGTGCTTATTCCTCAGAGACTGCAGTGAACACTGCAGACAACTGTTCACTAGCTCTGAAAGTCTCCTTTTGTACCTCTATAGTGTTTGCAACCAATGTATTGGATACGGATGGAAGCGCGTCACACTAATAGATTTGAGTTTTTTTAAATAGAATTGAGCAGCACCAATTAGCCAAAAATGTAAAGGATGAGGCAGTGACACACGCTTAGCAGACTCCAACCAGCAGTGGTTGAAGAACTAACTTGAGCGTGATCTTCACTCAAAAAGAGACCTCACAGACAGCCGTGAACACTGCAGACAACTGTTCACTAGCTCTGAAAGGCTCCTTTATGTACTTCTATAGTGTTTGCAACCAATGTATTGGATACGGATGGAAGTGCGTCACACTAATAGATTTGAGGTTTTTGAAATAGAATGGAGCAGCACCAATTAGCCAAAAATGTAAAGGATGAGGCAGTGACGCACGCTCAGCAGACTCCAACCAGCAGTGGTTGAGGAACTAACTGGAGCGTGATCTGCACTCAAAAAAGAGACCTCACAGACTGCCGTGAACACTGCACACAACTGTTCACTAGCTGTGAAAGGCTCCTTTGTGTACTTCTATAGTGTTTGCAACAAATGTATTGTATACGGATGGAAGCGCGTCACACTAATAGATTTGAGTTTTTTGAAATAGAATGGAGCAGCACCAATTAGCCAAAATTAAAAGGATGAGGCAGTGACACACGCTCAGCAGACTACAACCAGCACTGGTTGAAGAACTAACTTGAGCGTGATCTGCACTCAAAAAAAGAGACCTCACAGACTGCCGTGAACACTGCACACAACTGTTCGCTAGCTCTGAAAGGCTCCTTTATGTACTTCTATATTGTTTGCAACCAATGTATTGGATACGGATGGAAGCGCGGCACACTAATAGATGTCTGTTAATTTAAATTGAATGGAGCAGCACCAATTCCACAAAAGAAAAAAAAATGAGTCAGTGAGTGATACGTGCAGATGATACAAACAGCGGTGGATGCAGAGCAAACTGCAGCGTCACCTGCACTCACACACACATCTTGCACAGAGCTGTGAAAACAGCACTGCAAGGATAAAGGAACATTTACACAGCGGTTTCTCAAATAGCCTGCCTACAGAACAATTCACAAAAACGCTATCTCTAACTGTCCCTCAGAGTCAGAAGAGCAGCGTTCTGTGTTATGATTTGGTAGCTGAGGAGTGCAGGTAAAAAAAGGCAATACACCAGAGCAGTTGGAAACTATGAGATTGCAGTACCCTGACTAACCACCACAACTAGAGGCAGCCGTGGAGCGTTCCTACGTTGGTCCTAGACGCCTCGTCACAGCCTGAGAAACTAACTACACCTAAAGATAGATATAGGAAAGCTATCTGCCCGGAGCAGAACCCCAAAGACAATAGAAAGCCCCCAAACATGTAATGGCGGTTAGACAAGATGAATACTGACACAGAAAGAAAATAGTATGAGCAAACGCTGGGGCCCAAACTAACTAAATAGAAAAGGACAGGAAGGGCACTTACTGCAATCCAGAAAACCCTGAAAAGCACCAACACCACTAATTTCAAAAACACCTGAGATCACACGACCTCTACCACCTAAATTAGTTCTCTGGTGTAACAAAATCAAAACAGCAGCCACTGAAAAAACTGGAAAAAGCAAAAGTACATACATAAGTGGCTGAACTAAACTGAGAGGGCAAAAGCCCCCGGAGGGGACCCTGAAGGCCCCCACAGAAGTGCAGGACAAAATGCAAAAATATAGCACAAAAACAAAAAGAAGAAAATGTCTTATCTGTTAGCAGGAGATGCAGACACGACACAGCAGGCTACAAGGGAAACAGGAATGAAGGATTCAGACCAGAACAATTGATCACCGGCAACCCTGATGGGAAGGTGACTCCCTTATATAAGACCAGTCAGTAACACCTGATTCCCAGTCCTCACAATCTTCACTGGACAGACCAGCACCGCTTGTAACCACCAGAGGAAGCCTCTGCTCAGAACTCATCTCAAACCCATTCACAACAGTACCCGCCCCTTGAGGAGGGGTCACCGAACCCTCACCTGAGCAACCAGGCCGGTCAGGATGAGTTCTATGATACGCACGGATAAGTCTCCTAGCATGGATGTCCGAAGCAAACACCCAAGAATTGTCTTCCTGACCATAACCTCTCCATTTAACCAAATACTGGAGTTTCCGTCTAGAAAACGAGAATCTAATATTTTCTCAACCACATACTCCAGATTGCCCTCAACCAAAACAGGGTCAGGAGGCACAGCAGCAGGAACCACTGGCTCAACAAACCTCTTCAACAAGGACTTGTGGAACACGTTATGGATCTTAAATGTCCTGGAAGAAGCAAACGAAAAGAAACAGGATTAATAATCTCCATGATCTTATAAGGTCCAATGAACCTAGGCTTAAATTTAGGAGATGCCACTCTCATAGGAATATTCTTTGAGGACAACCAGACCAAGTCCCCACTTTAAACCGAGGACCATCAGTCCTATGCCGGTTAGCAAACCGCTGGGCCTTCTCCTGAGAGAGGGACAACCTCTCCACTACCTGGTCCCAAATCTGTTGCATACGCTCCACAACAGAGTCAACACCTGGACAGACAGAAGCCTCCATCTGTCCTGAAGAAAATCGAGGGTGAAACCCAGAATTACAGAAAAACGGAGACATCAAAGTGGCAGAGCTAGCCCTATTATTAAGAGCAAACTCAGCCAAACGCAAAAAAAGAGACCCAGTCATCCTGATCAGCAGACACAAAGCATCTTAGATAAGTCTCCAATGTCTGGTTTGTTCTCTCAGTTTGACCATTGGTCTGAGGATGAAATGCCGAGGAGAAAGACAATTGAACACCCAGTTTAGAACAAAAAGTCCTCCAAATCTGGAAACAAACTGGACTCCTCTGTCAGACACAATGTTCTCAGGAATGCCGTGTAAACGAACCACGTGCTGAAGGAACAACGGCACCAATTCAGAGGAGGAAGGCAACTTAGGTAATGGCACAAGATGTATCATTTTGGAAAACCTATCATAAATTACCCAGATGGTGGTCATTCTCTGAGAAACAGGAAGGTCGGAAATGAAATCCATAGAGATATGGGTCCATGGTCTCTTGGGCACAGGCAATGGCATCAACAAACCACTAGAGCGAGAGCAAGGCTTGGAGCGAGAGCAAGGCTTGGAGCGAGAGCAAGTCCCGCAGGACTGCACAAATTCCCTGACATCACGAGACAAGGTAGGCCACCAAAAGGACCGACTAACCAAGTCTCTGGTACCAAAAATTCCGGGATGCCCAGCCAATGCGGAACAATGAATCTCAGACATCACACTCTTTTTCCACTGATCCGGGACAAACAATTTTCCAACGGGCAGCCCTCGGGCCTATCCTCCTGACACCCCTCCAGAGCAAGTCTCAAATTGGGCGAGATGGCGGAAAGAACTACACCCTCTTTCAAAATAACAGAAGGATCAGATAACTCAGGAGAGTCCGCAAGGAAGCTCCTCGAGAGGGCATCCGCCTTAACATTCTTAGTGCCAGGAAGAAAGGAAACCACAAAATTAAAACGTGTGAAAAACAAGGCCCACCTGGCCTGTCTAGGATTGAGTCGCTTGGCAGATTCCAGATAGACCAGATTCTTATGGTCCGTAAGGACCACCACCTGATGTTTGGCTCCCTCCAGCCAATGTCTCCACTCTTCAAAAGCCCACTTCATGGCCAATAACTCCCGATTACCCACGTCATAATTACGTTCAGTAGGAGAAAATTTTCAAGAGAAAAAGGCACAAGGGTTACTTTTAGAGGTCTCTGGATCTTTTTGGGACAAAACGGCACCTGCCCCAATTTCAGAGGCATCAACCTCCACCTGAAATGGCAGAGAAACATCAGGCTGCCGTAGAACAGCAGCAGAAGTGAATCTCTGCTTAAGTTCCTGAAATGCAGAGACTGCCTCAGGAGGCCAATTCACCACATCAGAACCCTTTCTGTTCAAATCAGTTAATGGTTTAACAATAACCGAGAAATTACCAATAAATTTACGATAAAAATTTGGCAAAACCCAAAAATCTCTGAAGAGCCTTTAATGAAGTAGGTTGGACCCAATCACAGATGGCCTGAACCTTGACCGGGTCCATTTCAATAACAGATGGGACAAAATGAATCCCAGAAATGAGATCCTCTGTACGCCAAAAATACACTTTGATCCCTTCACATACAGAGCATTCTCTCTCAAAATCTGGAATACAGTTCGAACATGTTTCACATGAGAGTCCCAGTCATTAGAAAAAATCAAGATATCATCCAAATAAACAATCAGAAATTTGTCCACAAAATCCCTGAAAATGTCATTCATGAAGGACTGGAAGACGGAAGGAGCATTAGTGAGCCCAAAGGGCATCACTAGGTACTCAAAATGCCCTTCAGGGTATTGAATGCCGTCTTCCATTCATCCCCGTGCTTAATGCGAATAAGGTTATACGCCCCCTGAGGTCAAGCTTGGTAAACCAAGTAGCGTTTTTCACCCTGGAAAACAGGTCAGAAATCAAGGGTAACGGGTATTGATATTTCACAGTAATATTGTTCAAGAGACGATAATCAATACACGGCCTCAATGAACCATCCTTTTTGGCCACAAAGAAAAAACCGGCACCTAAGGGTGAAGAGGATGGTCTGATATGACCCTTCTCCAATGATTCCTTGATATAAGACCGCATAGCGTCATGTTCAGGTACAGACAAGTTAAAAAGGCGACCCTTAGGAATTTACTACCCGGCACTAATTCAATAGCGCATTCATAGCTCCTATGGGGAGGCAAGGATGCAGATTTACTTTCGCTAAACACATCAGAAAAATCAATCAAAAAGTCAGGAACATCCTGAGCCTGGGGGGAGGCAGAAAAAACAGGAGTGTTGGTATTAACACATTGGCAGCCCCAACTGGTTACAGACACAGATTTCCAATCCAAAACAGGATTATGAGACTGTAACCAAGGGAAACCCAGCACGATAATGTCATGCAGATTATACAGAACCAAAAATTTGCAGCACTCCTGGTGATCAGGTTCAACCCTCATTATCACCTGAGTAGAAAACTGGGGTTTATTCTCAGCCAAAGGGGTAGAATCAATCCCCAGTAAGGGAATAGACTTCTGTAGGGGTATCAAGGGAAACCCACAACGTCTAGCAAAATCATAATCCATCAGGTTAATAGCTGCTCCAGAATCAACGAAAGCCTGAGCAGAAAATGAGGACAGAGAGCATATCAGAGTGACAGTTAATAAAAACTTAGTCTGAACACTACCCAAGACAACTGAGCGTGCAAAACGTCTTCCCCGCTTAGGGCAGACTGAAATAGCATGAGAGGCATCACCACAGTAGAAACATAACCCATTGCGCTTTCAAAACTCATGACGCTGTGCCCCAGACACCACTCTATCACACTGCGTGGGTTCAGAAGCTGGTTCACAAGGCAACACCATTCCACGCATACTTCTCCGCTCACGCAAACGCCTGTCAATTTGAATCGCTAATGACATAGTATCATTGAGACCAGAGGGGACAGGGAATCCCACCATAACATCCTTTACATTATCTGACAGACCCTTCCTAAAAAGGGCTGCCAAAGCGTCGTCATTCCATTTGGTCAGGACTGCCCACCTACGGAATCTCTGACAGTATAACTCAGCGTCATCAAGCCCCTGATTTAATGCCAACAAGGCTTTTTCAGCTTGATCAGTGACATTAAGCTCATCGTACAATAACCCCAAAGCCTGAAAAAATGCATCAACATCACTCAAAACAGGATCCCCAGGTGTCAGGGAAAAAGCCCAATCCTGAGGATCGCCGCGCAGGAGAGAGATGATAATTTGAACCTGCTGCGCTGCGTTCCCTGAGGACTTAGATTTTAAGGCAAAAAACAATTTACAATTATTTTTGAAATTCTGAAACTTAGCTCGATCCCCTAAAAACAAATCTGGCATGGGAATCCTAGGTTCCACAACAGGCAACCCAGCAAGATAGATAGCAATACTCCGAACCTCAGTGGCAAGCTGATCCACACGGCCAGACAACTGTGCAAACTCCATTGAGAGAAAAGATCCTCCCCAGCACCCAGAGATACAGAGGGAAAAAAAAATGCAACAAACAAACTGGAAAAAGCAAAAGTACATACATAAGTGGCTGATCTAAACTGAGAGGGCAAAAGCCCCGGAGGGGACCCTGAAGGCCCCCACAGAAGTGCAGGACAAAAATGCAAAAATATAGCACAAAAACAAAAAGAAGAAAATGTCTTATCTGTTAGCAGGAGATGCAGACACGACACCGCAGGCTACAAGGGAAACAGGAATGAAGGATTCAGACCAGAACAATTGATCACCGGCAACCCTGATGGGAAGGTGACTCCCTTATATAAGACCAGTCAGTAACACCTGATTCCCAGTCCTCACAATCTTCACTGGACAGACCAGCACCGCCTGTAACCACCAGAGGAAGCCTCTGCTCAGAACTCATCTAAAACCCATTTACAACAGTTCTGTCCCTAACTGAATTCACAGCACAGTGAAGCCAAAAGGCGGCGGCGCCGCCTTTTATAGTGCATTCTGACATCATTTCAGCAGCCAATCACAGCCATGCGATTAGTTAACATGACCGCAGCATTACAGGATATGCCCACACTTCTTAGGATTCCTCATTGGCTGAATAAAATCACACTGCCTCTCAAAGAATTATGGGAACTTCCGATTCCGGTATACGATATAGCAAAAGTATCGGAACTCAGTATCGGAATTCCGATACAGCAAATATCGGAATGCTCAACACTAATCTTGATGTTAAGTTTGAATATTTGTCATACTGTCTGAAAGTGAAGGAAATGGATGATGAAGAGTACAGCAGCATAGCACTAGGAGAGCCTTTGTATCGTGTTAGCACAGGAAATTATGAATATCGCTTAATATTGAGATGTCGACAAGAAGCACGTGCACGGTTTGCTAAAATGCGAAAAGATGTGTTAGGGTCTGCGGAACGCACCAAATATAAGATGTAGAGAGGTGCGTTCGCAGCCCGGGGTCCACCATGCAAGCGGAGCCTGCTGCTATGCTAGTAAGATGGCGCAAGAAGCAAACTCTTATCCCGCAGAGTCACCAAAATAAACAACGTAACGCGCTTTGGCAATATGTGCGAACTCTGTTATTCCACAGAGCCGCTAGAAGGAGTGCCGCAGCGCTATATGGCGATGTGTGCGAACTCAGCACCACTGAGTCGCAAAGTAAACACTCTAGGGCGCTGTCTAGCTTTGAAAGCGAACCCTGTTGCGTCACAGAGCCGCTGAGACAAACTTCTGTGTCCTGTTAGGCACCCAGGTACACAGTTGACTGCTAAGCGAACATAGAAAGTGATCATGTGCTAATGTCCTCGCGGGAGTCACCCACTGTTAGGGTCTGCGGAACGCACCAAATATATAAAGTGGAGAGGTGCGTTCGCAGCCCGGGGTCCACCGTGCAAGCAAAGCCTGCTGCTAGTAAGATGACGAAAGTAGCGAACTCTGTTATCCCGCAGAGTCGCTAAAATAAACGCCGTAGCGCGTTGTGGCAGTAAGTGCAGACTCTGTTAATTCACAGAGCCGCTAACGGGATGCCACAGTGCTATATGGCGATATGTGCGAACTCACTTAGCTTCAGTGAGCCGCAAAGTAAAACGCTAGGGCGCTGTCTAGCGTCGAGAGCGAACCCTGTTACGTCACAGAGCCGCTGAGAACAAACACCGTGTCCTGTCAGGCTCTCAGGCACACGGTTAATTGCTAGCGAGCATAATACGTGGTCATGCGCTAATGTCCTCGCGGGAGTCACCCGCAATCTATGGCGTCTGAACGCCAGACCCTGAATATGGCAATCAAACTCCTCACCGGTTATGCCGGTAATCTAGGGCATCTAGGACACCGACCCTGACCAGCTAGCACACTAAACTCCTCACCGATTAAGTCGGTATTCTAGTGGCTTATTTCAGCCGGGTCCCTAACCACACACACGCATGACCACACTGGCGCATAGCATACAATGGTTGATATTAGCGCATGGCGGCCCAGCCATGCTACCCTTTTATAGCAACAGCTACAGGACCTTCCAGGAACAAGGACCAATGAGAACCTGTTCAGAAGACTAGTAGTAACAGGGCCTTCCTGGCGGGCCAATAGGAGCTGCTGCAGTACCTGAGCATGTGACCCCTGATCTCCAATGAGAGATCTCACTCTGGGCACGCTCAGAAGGGAAAATGCAGGACTTTATCCCAAAGACGTCTGCTCCAGAACTGGCTATAATAGCAGATCCAGGAAAGGCAGCAGCAAGTCACTGCCCAGTAGTGGAGTGGGCAAGACGCTTGGAACGACGTCTCTGCTGAGCAGGCTCCACTGCGGCCGGAGATGAATGGGAGACCGCAGCGGCACTGGTTCGAGACTCCCCTTGTGCAGGAGCGGGAACTCGAACCCTAACATTACCCCCCCTCCTAGGGCCCCCCCTTCTCTGGGCCTCGCTGCGTTCAAAGGCAGCGATGAGCTGCGGAGCGTGAACATGCTCGGCAGGCTCCCAAGACCTATCCTCAGGCCCATAGCCACTCCAGTCCACCAAATAAAACTTTTTGCCCCGTACCACCTTACACCCCACGATGGCGTTCACCTCATGGTCATCCGCAGATGAACCCGATGTCCCGGCGGATGACTCAGAAAACCGGGACATGAGCACGGGTTTCAGGAGGGACACGTGAAAGGTGTCGGAGATACCCAGGCGTGGTGGAAGAGCTAAACGGTATACCACAGGGTTAACCTGCTCGAGGACCTTGAAAGGACCCAGGTAGCGGGGTGCCAACTTAGTGGACTCAACTCGCAGCCTGATGTTACGGGCGGAGAGCCACACCAAATCCCCAGGAGCAAATGTAGGAGCGGGGCGCCGATGGGCATCGGCCGAAGACCTCATCCTCTCTTTGGAGGCCTGAATGGCATCCTGCGTGCGGTCCCAAATGTCCCGTGCCTCCACAGCCCAGTCTGCCACCCTGGAATCGGCGGAAGACACGGGCATAGGCACTGGTACCCGCGGATGCTGACCGTAGTTCAGGAGGAATAGGGTCTTTCCGGTGGAATCAGCCACAGCATTGTTTAATGCAAACTCAGCCCATGGTAGCAAGGATGCCCAGTCATCCTGCCTGGCTGAGACAAAATGTCGTAGATAGGTGACCAAGGTCTGGTTGGCCCTCTCTACCAACCCATTCGTCTCAGGATGGTACGCAGAAGAGAGATTTAACTCAATACTGAGTAGACGACAAAGCTCTCTCCAGAACCGAGACGCAAACTGGGGACCTCGGTCACTGACAATCTTGTCCGGCATGCCGTGTAAACGGAAGATGTGCCTAACAAACAACGCTGCCAGAGCCCGTGCAGAAGGTAACCGTGGTAGTGGCACCAGATGCACCATTTTAGAGAAATGGTCGGTGATTACCCAAATGATGGTGCAACCCCGAGACTTGGGCAAGCCCACCACAAAGTCCATCCCAACCATCTCCCAGGGCCTGTCTGCTACCGGCAAAGGGTAAAGTAACCCAGCTGGCCGTTGTCGTGGAGACTTATTTTTGGCGCAGGAGACACACGCCCGAACATAGTCCCCAACATCACGGACCATATGCGGCCACCAATATGTCCTCGCCAGCAATTCAGATGTCCTCTTTGCCCCAAAGTGTCCACCCACCCTGGACGAATGTGCCCAAGAGAGTACCTCCGGTCGCAAATTAGTAGGCACAAAAGTCTTGCCCGGGGGCACAGACTCTAGCGAAACCGGGGCCACTGTTCTCAGGCTCTCTGTGGGGACGATAAGCCGAGGCTCCTCCACCTCCTCCTCCGAGGACACCACAGAGCGAGAGAGAGCGTCGGCACGAATGTTCTTCTCTCCCGAGAGGAAATGCAGTGTGAAATGAAACCGGGAGAAGAACAAGGACCATCTGGCTTGGCGAGAATTAAGCCGCTGGGCTGTCTGAAGATATACCAGGTTTTTGTGATCCGTGAAGACTTGGAAGGGAAAGCGAGCTCCCTCCAACAGATGTCTCCACTCCGAGAAGGCCAACTTCATTGCTAGCAACTCCCTGTCCCCGATGGAATAATTCCTCTCTGCTGGTGTGAAAGTCTTAAAGAAAAAGAAGCATGGATGCTTCCGACCTTGAGCATCCTTTTGGAAGAGGACTGCTCCAGCACCAACGGAAGAGGCATCCACCTCCAATATAAATGGCTTATCAACATCGGGGCGATGTAGGATGGGAGCTCTAGCGAAATGAGACTTAATAGACGTGAAGGCCTTGGAGACCTCTTCAGACCACAATTTGGGATTAGCTCCCTTTTTGGTAAGGGCAACCACGGGAGCTACCAAAGTTGAGAAGTGGGGAATGAACTGACGGTAGTAATTAATGAACCCCATAAAGCGCTGCACCGCCTTTAGAGAGTGGGGTTCTTGCCAGTCCATCACCGCCTGTAGTTTGGCAGGATCCATAGCCAATCCCTGGGCGGAGATGATATAGCCCAGGAAAGGTAAGGACTCCTGCTCAAACACACATTTCTCCAACTTTGCGTAAAGGGAATTTGCCCGTAGGAGGTCGAAGACCCTGCCAACATCCCTCCGGTGGGAGTCAATATCTGGAGAGAAGATGAGTATATCATCCAGATAGACTACGACCGAGGTGGAGAGCATATCCCGGAAGATGTCATTGACAAAGTCTTGGAAAACGGCTGGAGCATTACAGAGCCCAAAGGGCATCACCAGATATTCGTAATGCCCATCCCTGGTATTAAAAGCCGTCTTCCATTCGTCCCCCTCACGGATGCGAATCAGGTTATAAGCACCGCGCAGATCTAGTTTAGTGAATACCCTTGCTCCCCGAAGCCTATCAAATAGCTCAGAGATCAGGGGCAACGGGTACTTGTTTTTAACGGTGATGGCGTTAAGACCCCTGTAATCAATGCACGGACGCAATTCTCCGTTTTTCTTCTGCACGAAGAAAAATCCCGCCCCTGCCGGTGACACCGACTTCCTAATAAACCCTCTTGCCAGGTTCTCCTGAATATATTGCGACATGACCTCTGTCTCAGGAAGAGAGAGGGGATAGACCCTTCCCCGAGGAGATTCTGCGCCAGGCAAGAGGTCGATAGGACAGTCATAGGGGCGATGAGGCGGAAGAGTCTCCGCAGCCTTCTTGGAGAACACGTCTGCATATGACCAGTAGTGCTTGGGAAGTGGAGTAAGATCTGCGGGTAACTCAGTAGTGGTAACCTGAACGCAACTTCTGACACATCTGCCTGTACATGCATCACTCCAACCCAGTATCCTACCCGAAGTCCACTCTATATGTGGGGAGTGGAAACGGAGCCAAGGTATACCTAGTAGGATCTCGTCTATTCCCTCGGGAAGGACGAGTAGGGAAATAAATTCCTGATGGGAAGGAGATACAGACAATGCAAGTGGGACAGTCTGGTGTGTAATTTGTGAGGGCAATGACGACCCATTCACTACCCGAACAGTCACTGATTTGTCAAGCGCCACCAGAGGTATTGCATGACGGCGAGCAAAGCTAGAGGACATGAAATTCCCCTCTGCTCCTGAGTCCACGCAAAGGTCGGCGGTGAGAATGGAAGTACCAACAGTGATTGTCCCTTTAAATGTTATCTTGGAGGAAAATGCCGCTGTCTCTAGTGAACCTCCTCCCAGGGCCACTAGACGCGATCGCTTCCCCGATCGCTTCCCGATCGCTTCCCGATCGCTGTGGACATCTGTTGGCATAGTGTCCTGTCTGCTGACAATGGTTACAAACCACGGATACTCGGACGGACCGAGACTTAGGTCCTGCATGAGGAACTTCTGTGGCCTTTTGAGGTTCGGACGCCAGATCGGGGAATTCGAGAGGTTTGGCAAAGGTAGGAGCCAACCGAAACCTCTGCCTACACTGGGCCCGCTCCAACCTCCGCTCGTGAAAACGGAGGTCAATGCGGGTAGATATGGAGATAAGCTTCTCCAGTGTGGCGGGAATCTCCCTGGTAGCCAAAGCGTCTTTAACATGGTCAGCCAGTCCCCGCCAGTAGATAGGAATAAGAACTTTATCAGACCAATCTAGCTCAGCAGCCAGAGTCCGACACTGGACGGAAAACTGACTGACCAAAGACGAACCCTGTGACAATGCCAGCAGTTGTAGCGCCGTATCGTGGGTGACCTGGGGTCCTAAAAAGACCTTTTTAAGAGCCTCCAAGAAACGAGGAGCACTCTGCACCACACGATCATCGCGCTCCCACAGCGGCGTTGCCCACTCCAACGCTCTGCCCGAGAGTAGAGAAAGTACAAAACCCACTTGTGCCCGATCCGTGGGAAAACGTGCAGCCAGAAGCTCGAGATGTATAGAGCACTGACTCACGAATCCCCGACATTGCTTGCTATCACCGGCAAACTTGTCAGGAAGCGGGAGGTGGGATAATGTAGGGGCAGAGGTGGCAGAGGACAAACTGGCTGCAGCCACGCTAGCAGCCTGAACAGCGACTGCGGTAACATCCACAGCTGAGGTTGTGCTCTCAAGAGCCTCCAACCTACCCTTCAGCTGCTGGATGTACTGCAATAGACGCTGTTCGTCCGCCATTTTACTAGCCAGACCCTGGCGCTAATATTATGTTAGGGTCTGCGGAACGCACCAAATATATAAAGTGGAGAGGTGCGTTCGCAGCCCGGGGTCCACCGTGCAAGCAAAGCCTGCTGCTAGTAAGATGACGAAAGTAGCGAACTCTGTTATCCCGCAGAGTCGCTAAAATAAACGCCGTAGCGCGTTGTGGCAGTAAGTGCAGACTCTGTTAATTCACAGAGCCGCTAACGGGATGCCACAGTGCTATATGGCGATATGTGCGAACTCACTTAGCTTCAGTGAGCCGCAAAGTAAAACGCTAGGGCGCTGTCTAGCGTCGAGAGCGAACCCTGTTACGTCACAGAGCCGCTGAGAACAAACACCGTGTCCTGTCAGGCTCTCAGGCACACGGTTAATTGCTAGCGAGCATAATACGTGGTCATGCGCTAATGTCCTCGCGGGAGTCACCCGCAATCTATGGCGTCTGAACGCCAGACCCTGAATATGGCAATCAAACTCCTCACCGGTTATGCCGGTAATCTAGGGCATCTAGGACACCGACCCTGACCAGCTAGCACACTAAACTCCTCACCGATTAAGTCGGTATTCTAGTGACTTATTTCAGCCGGGTCCCTAACCACACACACGCATGACCACACTGGCGCATAGCATACAATGGTTGATATTAGCGCATGGCGGCCCAGCCATGCTACCCTTTTATAGCAACAGCTACAGGACCTTCCAGGAACAAGGACCAATGAGAACCTGTTCAGAAGACTAGTAGTAACAGGGCCTTCCTGGCGGGCCAATAGGAGCTGCTGCAGTACCTGAGCATGTGACCCCTGATCTCCAATGAGAGATCTCACTCTGGGCACGCTCAGAAGGGAAAATGCAGGACTTTATCCCAAAGACGTCTGCTCCAGAACTGGCTATAATAGCAGATCCAGGAAAGGCAGCAGCAAGTCACTGCCCAGTAGTGGAGTGGGCAAGACGCTTGGAACGACGTCTCTGCTGAGCAGGCTCCACTGCGGCCGGAGATGAATGGGAGACCGCAGCGGCACTGGTTCGAGACTCCCCTTGTGCAGGAGCAGGAACTCGAACCCTAACACCCACAATCTATGGCGTCGGAACGCCAGGCCCTGAATACGGCAATCAAACTCCTCACCGGTTAGTTTCTTCGTCAGGGAAAACTATTCCGAAACGCGCGTCGGGGCGCGTAATATACCAGCAATTTTGACCCCTTGTCATTAAGGTAAAACTCTGCTCCTGATTCTATTTGGTCGGCAACTTTAGCGATTTATCATAGCGGCAGCATATTGTTTTCTATTCCTGCTCTCAGTTATATTCCACTTGGGTTGCAACCTTAGGGACTTTTAATAGTGTTAGCACACAGCTGCTCTTTCATTTTTGCTCTCACATATCCAATTTTGGGTGGCAACCTTAGCGATCCTCATTAGTGTCAGCATACAGCTGTTTTATATTCTTATATTTTATCCCTTGTGAGATTTTTTTAGTTGCAATCCTAATACAATATTGTATATAATACTGCTGTCTGGGTAATTTTGAGCAAGGTTTATGCAATAAGAGAATGATAGATATTTGCTGATTTTTGCACAATATATATATTTTTCCCTCGTCCCCTTTTTTTAGGTATTGCACTATTTGGTACTTTTTGCTCATTATTTGGCCCTATTGTTTACATTATCGCACAGGGACTGTGCACAAATTGGTGGCGATATATAAATATCAACAATTTAATTTTTCCCTGTTTCTAAGTACTTTGCACAATCCTGCACATTTTTGCAGGTCTCATAAATTTTAAATGATTTTTGGCACCTGTTAATATACTTTTGTTTGTTGTCACTACTTTTTGGGTGAATACTTTGGTTTTTAGTTTTTGATAATCAATTCACTCATGCTTATATAATTAATTCACTATTACATGAATTATTTAATATTGTGTGATTTTTTAATTTGTTGCATAATCTATTGTATTATCATTACTTGTGTCTTATTTATTTAAAAATCTCCTTATTTTGATCTGGTTGCATCCTTTTTGATTACTTCTGATTATTGTTAGTTTTAAATTGAATTTTGAGCAGTATACAATATTTTTTATATATGATGGGTCATTTATAAAAAATTCTGGTATATGGTTTTTGTTGTACCGTGTTATTTAACCACGAACTATTAATAACGGTTTTTTATAAATTATTTTCTCTCCCTATATTATTATCATTATTTTTATATTTATTAATTTTGATCCATGGTTATAACTTTTTAATTGGAACAGAAACATGTTCAAGACATAGTGTTCCAGCTTCAGCGTTTTGTTTCAGCCTTGTCTAAATATGATGACTAGTGCTATGAGGTTCTGAAAAAGGCAGATATTTTCCCAATTGAAGTGAACCTGGCTCATACTGCTCTTGCTTATGGCCAGCATGATATATTTACAGATGAAGAGGAAGATTTGGAGAAAAGGAAAGAGGAGAAAAACTGATAGATGATGCATAGCATATGAAAAGAAGATCGTCTTGTTTAATGCTTTTATGTGTTTAAAAATAAATTGTTCTATGTTAATTTTTTTATTTATTTAACCTAAGAATGTTATAGACAAATTTTTCACAATATGTTGGAGAAGTAGCAAAACTAGTATATGAGAAAAGTAATTGAATTTCTTCAATGCCACTCTCGCATCGGCTATTGACACGGTCTCCCCTCTCGTTCATGGCAAAGTGCGACGTACCAACAGACAACCCTGGCACAATAACACCACTAAAAAGCTCCGGCAAGTGTCTAGGATTACAGAGCGGCGTTGGAAGAAAAAAATTCGCAAGACAACTTCACTGCATTCACACAAGCAACACTCTTTTTCAAATCCACCCTCACCTCTGCTAAACAGGCCTACTTCACAACCCTCGTAACTTCCCTATCCTACAACCCAAACAGTTATTCAAAACTTTTAACTCCCTCCTCCGCCCACCACTGCCCCCTCCTACCTCCCTCATCTCTGCTGAGGACTTTGCCACACACTTCAAAAATAAGATCGACCAAACAAGGCAAGTCTTCATTGTTCAACCACCACAACCCATTTGTATACCAGACCAATGTCCTAACCCAATAACCTCCCTCTCCAACATAACCGAAGGGGAGCTTAATTGTCTCCTCTCCAAATCGCACCTCACAACCTGTGCACTTGACCCCATCCCAACCCACCTCCTCCCCAACCTACCTCCTCCCCAACCTCACCACCACTATTATCCCATCCCTAACCCACCTCTTCAACCTATCACTAACTTCTAGTACTTTCCCTTCTGCTTTCAAGCATGCCACAATCACGCCTATCCTTAAAAAGCCAACCCTCGACCCAATCACTATGTCCAGCTATCGCCCATTATCGCTGCTCCCATTCGCTTCCAAACTCTTGGAGCTGCACGTCCACGCTTCGCCACATTTGGAACATACTGGTCTTGCCCTGTGCAGAGGCGCTGCTTCTGCTCCCTCTTGTTGCAGAGCTGTCTCCACTGCCTCGACGCACAGAGCTGCTTTGTAAAGCAGCAGCAGTGCTCTCGGCTGGAATGGAGAACATGATGGATTGCACCAGTGTGTCTTGGTACTCCCGCATTTTACGCTCCCGATTCAACGGTGTGATGAGGCTTTGTAAGTTGTCCTGGTAGCGAGGGTCTAGGAGGGTGTACACCCAATAATCAGACGTGGTGAGAATGTGGGCGATGCGGTGGTCGTTTCTCAGGCACTGCAGCATGAAATCAACCATGTGCTGCAGACTCCCAACTGGCCAAGAAACGCTGTCCCCTGCAAGATTCGTCATCTCTGCCTGCTCTGCATCACCCCACCCTCGCTCTACATACTGACTAGAGCATTGTGTACCTGCCTATGGAGCGATGTCTTCCTCCTTCATTGACTCCTCCTCATCCTCACAAAGTGAGCCCTGCCTAGGCCTTTGTGAGGAACCACGTTGCGCTGACTGTCCAGAAGGTGATGGAATTTGTGACTCCTCATCCTCCACCTCTTCCAAAACCTCATAGAATCATAGAATAGTAGAGTTGGAAGGGACCTCCTGGGCCATCTGGTCCAACCCCTGCTCAAAGCAGGATTCTCTAAATCATCCCAGACAGATGTCTGTCCAGCCTATGTTTGAAGACTTCCATTGAATGAGAACTCACCACCTCTCGTGGCAGCCTGTTCCACTCATTGATCACCCTAACTGTCAAAAAGTTTTTTCTAATATCTAATCTGTGTCTCCTCCCATTCAGTGTCATCCCATTGCTTCTAGTCTTTCCTTGTGCAAATGAGAATAAAGATGATCCTTCTACAATGTGACAGCCCTCGAGATATTTGTAGACAGCTATTAAGTCTCCTCTCAGTCTTCTTTTTCGCAAACTAAACATTCCCAAATCCTGCAACCGTTCCTCATAGGACATGGTTTGCAGACCGGTCACCATTCTGGTGGCTCTTCTCTGAAATTGCTCCAGTTTGTTGATGTCTTTTTTAAAATGTGGTGCCCAAAACTGGACACAGTATTCCAGATGAGGTCTGACCAAAGAGCATTAGAGGGCAATAATGACCTCACGTGATCTAGACTGTATGCTTCTGTTGATACATCCTAGAATTGCATTTGCCTTTTTTGCTGCTGCATCACACTGTTGACTCATGTGTCATCAGCAAATTTGATAAGTTTACCCTCAATTCCTTCATCTACATCATTGATAAAGATGTTGAACAATACAGGGCCCAAAACAGAGCCTTGTGGTACCCCACTTGATACATTCTTCCAACTGGATATGCAGCCATTTACGACCACTCTTTGGGTCCGATCACTAAGCCAGTTATGAATCCACCTAACAGTTGCCTTGTCCATTCCATACTTAGTCATTTTTTCAATAAGGATTGTGTGAAATACTTTGTCAAATGCTTTGCTGAAGTCAAGATATACTATATCTACAGCATTTCCCTGATCCACCCAGTCAGTGATTCTGTCATAGAAGGAAATTAAGTTAGTCTGACATGACTTATTAGTTACAAACCCATGCTGACTCTGTTTAATCACTTTATTTTTCTCCAGGTACTTGCATACATGTTCTTTAATAATTTGTTCAAAGATCTTTCCTGGTATAGAAGTCAGACTCACCGGCCTGTAGTTCCCTGGGTCCACCTTCTTCCCCTTTTTGAAGATAGGAACAACATTTGCTCTTCTCCAGTCTTCTGGGACTTCTCCTGTTCTCCAAGAATTCATCCCTTATTGCTTGCAGTGTTTTTTGAAGCAGGCAGATAAGGGGACAGTCAGGCTGACTAGTGCATCATCTGCACTCGCCATCCGCGTTGAGTAATCAAACGCACGCAAAACGTGGCAGATGTCCTTCATAGAGGCCCACTCAGTAGTGGTGAAGTGTGAACGGCGCAAATTGCGAGTTGATTGCGCCTGATGTAGCTGATACTCCATTACTGCTGGCTGCTGCTCACACAACCGTTCCAATATATGTAACGTGGAATTCCACCTGGTGGGTACGTCACATATGATGCGATGTTCCAGAAGGCGAAATCTGCGTTGCAGAGCTGCAATGCGCGATCTGGCCATGCTGGAACGTCGCAAGTGAGCGCACTCTAGGCGGACCTTGTGCAGGCAGTGCATCAAGATTCGTGATAGTCCCTCAAAAAACACTGCACGACCAAGTTGAGCACATGTGCTTCGATTCCTCATTGAAATTAATTTCAGGACAGCCTGTTGACGTTTTGCCACGGCTGTGCTCATATTTGTCGTAACAGCTAAGCGTAGACCGTGACGGCTCCTACAGCGATGATTCTGAGGAACTGGAGTATAAAGAGTAGTCAATGTGTACAGACTGGATTCCTGCAATCCTTGGAGTTGGCAGAACACGTACAGCACCACTCGCAAGATCTGTACCCGGCTCCACAACATTGACCCAATGGGCAGTGAGGGAAAAGTATCGTCCCTGGCCATGGGTACTGATCCACGCATCGGTGGTCAGGTGGACCTTGCTACTGACGGCGTTTAGTAGCGCATGTTTAATTTTTCTCTCAACATGCTTTTGCAGACCAGGGACGGCTTGCCTGCTGAAATAAAATTGGCTGGGCACATTGTATTGTGGGACTGCCAATGCCATTAAGTTACGGAAACTGTCAGTCTCCACCAGCCTGAATGACAGCATTTCAAGGGACAGGAGTTTTGCAATGCCAGCATTCAGAGCCTGTGCTCGGGGATGGTTTGCCGAGTATGGCCGTCTTTTCTCCCATGCCTGTGCTACCGATGGCTGTACAGTGTCCTGGGAGTGTGAGGGTGACAGGGAACTTGCTGCTGTGGGTGGAATTACACTGGGTCTCTGTACAACAGTGACAGAGGTTCTTCCATGGCGATCCTGTGAGGAAGCCGAACCAGCTGTGCGTGAGCTGGAGGAAGAGGCTCCAACACGAGCTGAAGATGTAGGTGGTGCTGTAGGTTGGCCTACGTCTCCAGTGTGTCTTTGTAACTCCACCACGTGCTTGGTCCGCACATGTTTCCACATATTAGTGGTATTGAGGTTACTGACACTTTTACCTCTTTTGACTTTTTGATTACACAGCTTGCATTTGACATAGCAAATATCATCTGCAAGTGTGTCAAAAAAGGACCACGCAGTGCAAGTCCTGGGAGCACCCGTTTTTGCTTTTGGAAGAGAACTGCTCCGAATGGGTGTCAAAGTGGAGGCTACAGGCAACCGAGTGCAGCCTACCTCTCCCTCCTGTTTGGACCGTTGGGGGAATCGCTTCCTCAGAGCTGCTCCCACCACCTTCCTGTTCCTCACGCCATGTTGGGTCAAGGACCTCATCATCTCCACTACCCTCTTCCAACACCTGCTGCTGTTGGGTGGTCTGGCCAGCACCATGCGCAACAGAAGCTTGCACCTGAGTCTCATCATCATCAGATGCGTTCTGTGGTGTGCTGACCATCGGCACTGGCTCACCCGCCTCTTCAGATTCAGAGAGACAAAGCTGTTGCGCATCACTGCATACTCCCTCTTCACATGATTCTGAGAACAGAAGTAGAGACTCAGCTGACTCCTGTACAGAGCTCTCTGACTGCCTGGGCAATTTGGCAGGCGGTGAAGAGACAGATGGTTGCTCAACAGTGCTCTGGTCCTGAGAGGAGGTGGAAGCAATTGAAGTCGATGCGTTGGCTGCCATCCAACCGACAACGGCTTCAATTTATTCTTCCCGCAGCAGGGGGATACACCGAGCTCCTACAAAAGTGCGCATAAAGGAACGCTCACGGGGAAAACTGGTGGATGCTGTGTCACTGGGGGCGGCAGCAGCCACAGAATCCCCACGTCCTCTCCCTGCTGAAACTCCACGACCACGTGCCTTACTCCCTGCCTTCTTCATCTTGGTAGATTGATAAAGATAGGCAGAAAAGTTATAAGGCCTAAGTGTGCTTATTCCTCAGAGACTGCAGTGAACACTGCAGATAACTTCACTAGCTCTGAAAGTCTCCTTTATGTACCTCTATAGTGTTTGCAACCAATGTATTGGATACGGATGGAAGCGCGTCACACTAATAGATTTGAGTTTTTTTAAATAGAATTGAGCAGCACCAATTAGCCAAAAATGTAAAGGATGAGGCAGTGACACACGCTTAGCAGACTCCAACCAGCAGTGGTTGAAGAACTAACTTGAGCGTGATCTTCACTCAAAAAAAGAGACCTCACAGACAGCCGTGAACACTGCAGACAACTGTTCACTAGCTCTGAAAGGCTCCTTTATGTACTTCTATAGTGTTTGCAACCAATGTATTGGATACGGATGGAAGCACGTAACACTAATAGATTTGAGTTTTTTGAAATAGAATGGAGCAGCACCAATTTGCCAAAAATGTAAAGGATAAGGCAGTGACACACGCTCAGCAGACTCCAACCAGCAGTGGTTGAAGAACTAACTTGAGCGTGGTCTGCACTCAAAAAAAGAGACCTTCCAGACAGCCGTGAACACTGCAGACAACTGTTCACTAGCTCTGAAAGGCTCCTTTATGTACTTCTATAGTGTTTGCAACCAATGTATTGGATACGGATGGAAGCGCGTCACACTAATAGATTTGAGTTTTTTGAAATAGAATGGAGCAGCACCAATTAGCCAAAAATGTAAAGGATGAGGCAGTGACACACGCTCAGCAGACTCCAACCAGCAGTGGTTGAAGAACTAACTGGAGCGTGATCTGCACGTAAAAAAAGAGACCTCACAGACTGCCGTGATCACTGCAGACAACTGTTCACTAGCTCTGAAAGGCTCGTTTATGTGCTTCTATAGTGTTTGCAACCAATGTATTGGATACGGATGGAAGCGCGTCACACTAATAGATTTGAGTTTTTTTAAATAGAATGGAGCAGCACCAATTAGCCAAAAATGTAAAGGATGAGGCAGTGACGCACGCTCAGCAGACTCCCAACCAGCAGTGGTTGAAGAACTAACTTGAGCGTGATCTGCACTCAAAAAAAGAGACCTCACAGACTACAGTGAACGCTGCACACAACTGTTCACTAGCTGTGAAAGGCCCCTTTGTGTACTTCTATAGTGTTTGCAACCAATGTATTGTATACGGATGGAAGCGCGTCACACTAATAGATTTGAGTTTTTTTAAATAGAATGGAGCAGCACCAATTAGCCAAAAATTAAAAGGATGAGGCAGTGACACACGCTCAGCAGACTACAACCAGCACTGGTTGAAGAACTAACTTGAGCGTGATCTGCACTCAAAAAAAGAGACCTCACAGACTGCCGTGAACACTGCACACAACTGTTCACTAGCTCTGAAAGGCTCCTTTATGTACTTCTATATTGTTTGCAACCAATGTATTGGATACGGATGGAAGCGCGTCACACTAATAGATGACTGTTAATTTAAATTGAATGGAGCAGCACCAATTCCATAAAAGAAAAAAAAATGACTCAGTGAGTGACACGTGCAGATGACTACAAACAGCGGTGGATGCAGACCAAACTGCAGCGTCACCTGCACTCACACACACATCTTGCACAGAGCTGTGAAAACAGCACTGCAAGGATAAAGGAAAATTTACACAGCGGTTTCTCAAATAGCCTGCCTACAGAACAATTCACAAAAACGCTATCTCTAACTGTCCCTCAGAGTCAGAAGAGCAGCGTTCTGTCCCTAACTGAATTCACAGCACAGTGAAACCAAAAGGCGGCGGCGCCTTTTTTAGTGCATTCTGACATCATTTCAGCAGCCAATCACAGCCATGCGATTAGTTAACATGACCGCAGCATTACAGGATGTGCCCACACTTCTTAGGATTCCTCATTGGCTGAATAAAATCACACTGCCTCTCAAAGAATTATGGGAACTTCCGATTCCGATATACGATATAGCAAAAGTATCGGAACTCCGATACAGCGAATATCGGAATGCTCAACACTAATCTTGATGTTAAGTTTGAATATTTGTCATACTGTCTGAAAGTGAAGGAAATGGATGATGAAGAGTACAGCAGCATAGCACTAGGAGAGCCTTTGTATCGTGTTAGCACAGGAAATTATGAATATCGCTTAATATTGAGATGTCGACAAGAAGCACGTGCACGGTTTGCTAAAATGCGAAAAGATGTGTTAGGGTCTGCGGAACGCACCAAATATAAGATGTAGAGAGGTGCGTTCGCAGCCCGGGGTCCACTATGCAAGCGGAGCCTGCTGCTATGCTAGTAAGATGGCGCAAGAAGCAAACTCTTATCCCGCAGAGTCACCAAAATAAACGCCGTAACACGCTTTGGCAATATGTGCGAACTCTGTTATTCCACAGAGCTGCTAGAAGGAGTGCCGCAGCGCTATATGGCGATGTGTGCGAACTCAGCACCACTGAGTCGCAAAGTAAACACTCTAGGGCGCTGTCTAGCGTTGAAAGCGAACCCTGTTGCGTCACAGAGCCGCTGAGACAAACTTCTGTGTCCTGTTAGGCACCCAGGTACACAGTTGACTGCTAAGCGAACATAGAAAGTGATCATGTGCTAATGTCCTCGCGGGAGTCACCCGCAATCTATGGTGTCGGAACGCCAGGCCCTGAATACGTCAATCAAACTCCTCACCGGTTAGTTCCTTCGTCAGGGGGAACTATTCCGAAACGCGCGTCGGGGCGCATAATATACCAGCAATTTTAACCCCTTGTCATTAAGGTAAAACTCTGCTCCTGATTCTATTTGGTCGGCAACTTTAGCGATTTATCATAGCGGCAGCATATTGTTTTCTATTCCTGCTCTCAGTTATATTCCACTTGGGTTGCAACCTTAGGGACTTTTAATAGTGTTAGCACACAGCTGCTCTTTCATTTTTGCTCTCACATATCCAATTTTGGGAGGCAACCTTAGCGATCCACATTAGTGTCAGCATACAGCTGTTTTATATTCTTATATTTTATCCCTTGTGAGATTTTTTTAGTTGCAATCCTAATACAATATTGTATATAATACTGCTGTCTGGGTAATTTTGAGCAAGGTTTATGCAATAAGAGAATGATAGATATTTGCTGATTTTTGCACAATATATATATTTTTCCCTCGTCCCCTTTTTTTAGGTATTGCACTATTTGGTACTTTTTGCTCATTATTTGGCCCTATTGTTTACATTATCGCACAGGGACTGTGCACAAATTGGTGGCGATATATAAATATCAACAATTTAATTTTTCCCTGTTTCTAAGTACTTTGCACAATCCTGCACATTTTTGCAGGTCTCATAAATTTTAAATGATTTTTGGCACCTGTTAATATACTTTTGTTTGTTAATAATATAAATAGCACTGCACACTCAAGAGGGAATTCCATGCAAAATAGAACAAATTTTATTGATACAACCAACCAATATGGGAAGCATAATAATCAAAGCGTCATAAACAAACGTTTTCGACTCTCCCGAGTCTTTTTCAAAAGCCGCTGAAAAATTGCTTCAGACGGAGTTTATTTTAAAGAGGCAATTAGTGCATTGCTGTAGCAATCGAATAGCCCAGAGTCAAAATTAGGAAGAGATGTCCCCAAGGTGAGACCTGGATGGTTGTAAGATAAAGTGGCGATTAGGAACTTTCAAGATGAAAGGTGTAAAGTCTTATGGTGGTATGATGCAGCGACGCTCCCGCGTCTTGCTGGGTTGTAGCGGGAGCGTCGCTGCATCATACCACCGTTTGTTTATGACGCTTTGATTATTATGCTTCCCATATTGGTTGGTTGTATCAATAAAATTTGTTCTATTTTGCATGGAATTCCCTCTTGAGTGTGCAGTGCTATTTATATTACTAGTTCGGGATTTATTCCATGACACTAGCACCTCGCCACTATTAGATTCGAGTGCACAACAATAATCTTCTATTATACTTTTGTTTGTTGTCACTACTTTCTGGGTGAATACTTTGGTTTTTAGTTTTTGATAATCAATTCACTCATGTTTATATAATTAATTCACTATTACATGAATTATTTAATATTGTGTGATTTTTTAATTTGTTGCATAATCTATTGTATTATCATTACTTGTGTCTTATTTATTTAAAAATCTCCTTATTTTGATCTGGTTGCATCCTTTTTGATTACTTCTGATTATTGTTAGTTTTAAATTGAATTTTGAGCAGTATACAATATTTTTTATATATGATGGGTCATTTATGAAATTCTGGTATATGGTTTTTGTTGTACCGTGTTATTTAACCACGAACTATTAATAACGGTTTTTTATAAATTATTTTCTCTCCCTATATTATTATCATTATTTTTATATTTATTAATTTTGATCTATGGTTATAACTTTTTAATTGGAACAGAAACATGTTCAAGACATAGTGTTCCAGCTTCAGCGTTTTGTTTCAGCCTTGTCTAAATATGATGACTAGTGCTATGAGGTTCTGAAAGAGGCAGATATTTTCCCAATTGAAGTGAACCTGGCTCATACTGCTCTTGCTTATGGCCAGCATGATATATTTACAGATGAAGAGGAAGATTTGGAGAAAAGGAAAGAGGAGAAAAACTGATAGATGATGCATAGCATATGAAAAGAAGATTGTCTTGTTTAATGCTTTTATGTGTTTAAAAATAAATTGTTCTATGTTAATTTTTTTATTTATTTAACCTAAGAATGTTATAGACAAATTTTTCAGAATATGTTGGAGAAGTAGCAAAACTAGTATATGAGAAAAATAATTGAATTTCTTCAATGCCTCTCTCGCATCGGCTATTGACACGGTCTCCCCTCTCGTTCATGGCAGAGTGCGACGTACCAACAAACAACCCTGGCACAATAACACCACTAAAAAGCTCCGGCAAGTGTCCAGGATTACAGAGCGGCGTTGGAAGAAAACAAATTCGCAAGACAACTTCACTGCATTCACACAAGCAACACTCTTTTTCAAATCCGCCCTCACCTCTGCTAAACAGGCCTACTTCACAACCCTCGTAACTTCCCTATCCTACAACCTCAAACAGTTATTCAAAACTTTTAACGCCCTCCACCCACCACTGCCCCCTCCTACCTCCCTCATCTCTGCTGAGGACTTTGCCACACACTTCAAAAATAAGATCGACCAAACAAGGCAAGTCTTCATTGTTCAACCACCACAACCCCTTTGTATATCAGACCAATGTCCTAACCCCATAACCTCCCTCTCCAACATAACCGAAGGGAGCTTAATTGTCTCCTCTCCAAATCGCACCTCACAAACTGTGCACTTGACCCCATCCCAACCCACCTCCTCCCCAACCTCACCACCACTATTATCCCATACCTAACCCACCTCTTCAACCTATCACTAACTTCTAGTACTTTCCTTCTTTCAAGCATGCCACAATCACGCCTATCCTTAAAAAGCCAACCCTCGACCCAACCACTATGTCCAGCTATCGCCCAATATCGCTGCTCCCATTCGCTTCCAAACTCCTGGAGCTGCACGTCCACGCTGAGCTTTCCTAACACCTCTCTTCTAACTTGCTCTTTGACACTACAATCTGGTTTCCACCCCCATCACTCCACTGAGACAGCCCTGACCAAAATTACTAATGACCTACTTACAGCCAAAACGAATGGACAATACTCTATACTCCTGCTTCTTGACCTGTCCTCTGCTTTTGACACAGTTGACCACTGCCTTCTCTCCTCCTTTGGCGTCAAGGACCTCGCCCTATCCTGGATCTCCTCATACCTTTCCAACAGCACATTCAGCGTCTCCCACTCCCACACTAACTCCTCGTCCCACCCTCTCTCTGTTGGAGTCCCCCAAGGCTCTGTTCTCGGACCCCTACTCAATCCATACACTTGGCCTGGGGCAACTCATAAAGTCCCACTTATTCCAGTACCACTTTTATGCTGATGACACTCAGATCTACCTCTCAGGTCCAGACGTCACCTCTCTGCTGTCCTGAATCCCTGAGTGTCTTATCAGCCATGTCCTCCTCCCGATTCCTCAAACTCAATGTGGACAAATCTGAATTCATCATCTTTCCCCATCCCACAGATCTTCCTTACCTGACCTATCTCACAATTCACGACATCACGCTTTCCCCCGTACCAGAAGTCCGCTGCCTCGGAGTAACCCTTGACTCTGCCCTGTTCTTCAAACCGCACATCCAAGCTCTTTCTACCTCCTGTCGCCTTCAGCTAAAAAATATTTCAAGAATCTGTCCTTTCCTGAACCCTCAATCTACTAAAATGATTGTGCACGCCCTCATCATCTCCTGCCTCGACTACTGCAACACCCTTTTCTCTGGCCTCCCTGCTACACCCTCGCACCTCTCCAGTCCATCCTTAACTCTGCTGCCCGACTAATTCATCTCTCTCCTCGCTACTCCTTCGCTTCTCCCCCGCTTCTCCCCTCTGCAAATCTCTTCACTGGCTCCCATTCCCTCAGTGTATCCAGTTCAAATTACTAATACTGACCTACAAGGCCATCTATAACCTGTCTCCTCCATATATCTCTGAACTAATCTCCCGATATCTTCCCTCACGTAATCTCCGATCCTCCTAAGACATCCTCCTCCACACTTATTCGCTCCTCACCCAACCGCCTCCAAGACTTCTCTCGAATATCCCCCATCCTCTGGAATTCTTTGCCCCAACACGTCCGACTATCAACCACTTTTGGATCCTTCAGACGTAACCTGAAAACCCACCTCTTCAGGAAAGCTTAGAGCCTGCAATGACCCTGCTACCTCCTCACCACTACCGGAGATATTGTGTCAACCAACACCGGAATTGCTGCCACCCACCAACCTGCTGTCTCCTTCCCCACCATCCTGTAGAATGTAAGCCCGAAAGGGCAGGGTCCTCTCCCCTCTATCAGTCTGTCATTGTTAGTTTGTTTACTGTAAGTGATACCTATAATTTGCATGTAACCCCTTCTCATGTACAGCACCATGGAATCAATGGTGCTATAGAAATAATTAATAATAATTTCCAGACCTGGTTCACCCTGGCCTCTGAGTTGTGTTGTTGCTTGGACGACGGCATGTCCATGGTAGAATGGCATGCACTTATTTTTGTTTTAGAGGAAGTGGGGTCTTAAGGGGCCAAAAATTCCTCGACTAGATCATTAAATCTTTGTCGAAACAGTAAATTTCTGTGCGCCGGTATGTTTTGGACTAAAGGGACATACGATAAATACAGTAGCTTCCAATCATTGGCTGCGTACACTGATTCTCGTGATTGCAAGTCCTTAATTTCCCGCCTTATATCTCTGAGTTTGCTGCCACAAAAATCCTCTTATCGTTGGAGTCCATCAACAATTATGGCATCAACTTCATCTTTGCCAGATGATCGCTTGCGTCCGCGCTGTGCTTGCAAACCGGCACTGACAACAGGAGCCACAATACTACTGTTCACTGATTGTGGCTCGCTTTGGACAGACACATCTTCAGTGCCCGTCTGTTGGCTTGTTTCATTTTGAGATGGTTCCGGTGCTTCTGCATCTTGAGGCGCAGCTGTTCTGCAGATCGTTCTACCAAAAAAAATATATATATAGATTTTCAGAAACACTTGTTGCTCTCACACATTTTTAGCAACACAATAACATTATGTTTACTTATGATTTCTGGGACGTTTTCTGCAGAAACATCAATTGCTTGTTGTGAACATAAGGGGTTATTCGTTTTCCTGAAGATCCACTTAAGGTGTGTTATGGATCGAGTTCCCACTGCTGCACAAGGGGAATCTCGAGCCAGTCCTGCTGCGGTCCCCCATCTGTCTCCGGCCGCAGTGGAGCCTGCTCAGCAAAGATGTCGGTCCCAGCGTCTCGCCCGGTTTAATACTGTGCAGAGGCTTGCTGCTGCCTCTCCTGGTTCCTCTATTGTAACCAGTGCTGGAGCAGGCAGTTCTGGGACCGGTTCCTCTATTGTAACCAGCGCTGGAGCAGCCAGTTCTGGGACTAAGTCCTCTGTTTCTCCGTCTGAGCATGCCCAGGGCAAGATCTCCCTTTGAAGATCAAGGGTCACATGCTCGGTTACAGCAGCGACTCCCATTGGTCCTCCAGGAAGGTCCTACAGCTGTTTGTGTTCTGGAGCAGTTTCCCATTGGTCCTTTCTGGAAGGTCTTGTAGTCGCTATAAAAGGGTTACATGACCGCATGGCCGTGCGCTAGTATTTATTCTGTTATGTGCTTTGCGCCAGTGTGGTCTTATGCATGTGTTTAGGGACCCGGCTGAAATAAGCCCCTAAATACCAGCAGCTCCTGTGAGGAGTTTGCTGTGAGCATTTTTGACTACACTATTATTGACTGCTATCTGCTCTGCACTTACCTCTGTGCTCCTGAGCATTTTGCAGGACACAGCGTTTATGTAGCGACTCTGTGAAGCAACAGTGTTCGCTTTTATCGCCATATAGCGCCACAGCATTTTAGTTTAGCGGCTCTGTGGTATAACAGAGTTCGTACATTTCTCTTTATTGCGCTACGGCGTTTATTTCTGCGACTCTGCGGGATTACAGAGTTCGCTCCTTCTGCCATCTTACTAGCAGCAGGCTCTGCCTGCACGGTGGAACCCGTGCTGCGAACGCACCTACTATTTATATTTTGTGCGTTTCGCCAGCCGTAACAAGGTGTTGTGGCTGTGTCGGTAGTCACGGACAAGTCGATCTCTTTTTGATCTCCAACGTTTATGGACTGCATCAGCTAAAAAAAAAAAAGAACAAATATTTTTTTTTTCTTAAAGATCCACTTGGGGTGTTTTGGCTGTGTCGATAATCACAGACAAATCGATCTCTTATTGATCTCCAACGGGTATGGACTACAATAAAAAAATGCAAAACAAAAACATATTATTTCTTTTTCAATTCAGTTGACCATTCAATTACCAATTTTTTTTGGGAGGAGGCGATACCGAGTATCCAACTCGCAAATTATTTTCTCCCACAATCTCCAGTTTTTAATAATATCATTATGCGTGCTGTCACTCTGATTCTGATACCATATGGAAGGATTTGCATGCACCAATGCTATAAGAATCTCATTTTCAATGTCCAAGGCTCTTCATCAACATCAATGTGTCTTCTTTTTTTGGACGGCTGCTTGGACTATGTAAACACAAAGTTTTGTATAAAAAATAAGTGGATTTGTTCAGATTACGTTTATCACAGCCCCTAGACCACAATATGTTCCAGCCCCCTTTTTCAGCAATTTTTATATTTTGAACACTTTCAGATTTTTAAAAATATTGTAATGTGTTAGGGTTCGAGTTCCCACTCCTGCACAGGGGGAATCTCGAGCTGTTCCCACTGCGGTTCCCCATCCGTCTCCGGCCACAGTGGATCCTGCTCAGCAGAGATGTCGGTCCCAGCATCTTGCCCGGCCCAGTACTGTGCAGAAACTTGCTGCTGCAACCAGTGTTGGAGCAGGCAGATTTGGGACTAAATCCTTGTTGCTTCATCTGAGCATGCCCAGGGCAGGATCTCCCATTGGAGATCAGGGGTCACATGCTCAGATACAGCTGCCACTCCTATTGGTCCTTCAGGAAGGTCCTGTGGCTGTTGATGTTCTGAAGCAGCTTTCCATTGGTCTTTCCTGGAAGGTCTTTTTCTCGTGGCTGCTATAAAAGGCTGTCCTTACCGCACGGCCGTGCGCTAGTATCAACCGTTATATGCTTTGCGCCAGCGTGGTTATGCTTGTGTGTGGTTATGGCGGCTGAAATGTGACATTACAATACCGACCTAATCGGTAAGGAGTTTGGTATGCTAGCTGGACAGGGTCGGTGTCCTAGATGCCCTAGATTAAAGGCATAACCGGTGAGGAGTTTGATTGCCGTATTTAGGGTCTGGCGTTCAGACGCCATAGATTGCGGGTGACTCCCGCGAGGACATTAGCGCATGATCACTTTATATGTTCGCTTAGCAGTCAACTGTGTACCTGGTTTCCGAATAGGACACAGAAGTTTGTCTCAGTGACTCTGTGACGCAACAGGGTTCGCTTTCAACGCTAGACAGCGCCCTAGCATGTTTACTTTGCGACTCAGTGGTGTTAACTGAGTTCGCACACATCGCCATATAGTTCTGCGGCATTCCTGCTAGCTGCTCTGTGGAATAACAGTTCGCCCATATTGCCACAGCGCTTTACGGCGTTTATTTTAGCGACTCTGCGGGATAACAGAGTTCGCTTCTTGCGCCATTTTACTAGCAGCAGGCTCCGCTTGCACGGTGGACCCCGGGCTGCGAACGCATCTCTCTACATCTTATATTTGGTGCGTTCCGCAGACCCTAACATAATGTTATTGGTTTATACTAATATGTTTGTTGATGTGGGGTCCTTGTATTATTGTTTGTTTTGGTTAATGTAATGAAATGAATGAAGTTAGTATTAAAAAAAGAGGTTTAAAAGTTTTTATTTTGTGGTGTTTTATGTATTTTTTCAAACTATTATGTGTTAGGGTTCGAGTTCCCGATTCTGCACAAGGGGAATCTTGAACCATCCCGGCTGCGGTCTTCCATTCGTCTCCGGCCGCAGTGGACTCTGCTCAGCTTAGACGTCGGTCCCAGCGTCTCGTCCAGTCTAACAGTGTGCAGAGGATTACTGCTGCTCCTCCAGGCTCTGCTATTGTGGCCAGTACTGTTTAGAGGCGAGCAGACGTCTTTGGGACAAAGTCCTTGTTTTCCCCTTCTGAGCATGCCCAGGGTGAGATCTCTCATTGGAGATCAGGGGTCACATGTTCAGGTACTGCAGCAGCTCCTATTGGTCCGCCAGGAACGTCCTGTGACTACTGGTGTTCTGGTACAGTTTCATTGGTCCTTGTTTCTGGCAGGTCCTGTAGCTGTTACTATAAAAGGGTAGCATGGCTGAGCCGCCATGCGTTAGTGTCAACTGTTATATGCTTTGCGCCAGTGTGGTCATGCGTGTGTGTGGTTAGGGCCCGACTGAAATAAGCCCCTAGAATACCGACTTAATCGGTGAGGAGTTTGGTATGCTAGCTGGTCAGGGTCGGTGTCCTAGATGCCCTAGATTACCGGCATAACCGGTGAGGAGTTTGATTGCCGTATTCAGGGTCTGGCGTTCAGACGCCATAGATTGCGGGTGACTCCCGCGAGGACATTAGCGCATGATCACGTTCTATGTTCGCTTAGCTGTTCACTGTGTACCTGGGTGCCTGACAGGACACAGAACTTTTTCTCAGCGGCTCTGTGACGTAACAGGGTTCGCTTTCAACGCTAGACCGTGCCCTAGAGTGTTTACTTTGCGACTCAGTGATGCTGAGTTCGCACACATCGCCATATAGCGCTGAGTTCGCACACATCGCCATATAGCGCTGAGTTCGCACACATTGCCATATAGCGCTGAGTTCGCACACATCGCCATATAGCGCTGAGTTCGCACACATCGCCATATAGCGCTGCGGCACTCCTTCTAGCGGCTCTGTGAAATAACAGAGTTTGCACATATTGCCACAGCGCGTTACGGCGTTTATTTTGGCGATTCTGCGGGATAACAGAGTTCGCTTTTTGCGCCATTTTACTAGCAGCAGGCTCTGCCTGCACGGTGGACCCCGGGCTGCGAACGCACCTCTCCACATCATATATTTGGTGCGTTCCGCAGACCCTAACATTATGTTTTGTTTCTATGTTTTTGTGAAAAAAAAAATTTTAATTTTGGTTCAGAATGTATACATTGCGTGACACTGCAAAGAGGTGATGCAACACAGCGAGGCTGTTTTTTTTCTGTAACCTACAATTTTGAAAATAAAGAGTTACGATTCATGTTGGAATTTAGTTATAAAAAAAAGATTTTCTGGCATGTTCCTTTTTGGCCGCTTTATTTGATTGCTTTTTGGGGGATGGCCTGATTGGCTTCGGAACTGAAGAATTCTATAATTTGCAAAACAAACATGATTACACCTGATTCCCCTCAATACATTAGAGTGCCAGACAACATTTTTTAGGGCTTTTTATAAATATCATGACTTTACAGATTCCGAGGAGAAGATTGCAGACACGCTGCTGCGGCTAGATCCCTCAGTATCCAACATCTGTTTACATAGAAAAACCATACATTTAGTGCACACATCGGACGGCCACTACACACTCAAAGGATGTGTATATTCATATATAATTGTACTCACATTGTCTCAGGTCAGTCACACGGTAGACAGACTGTTGCTGGCATTTTGAAGAGTTTGTCTGCAGAGTGTATGCTCCAAAATGGCTGAAATTATATTTCCTGTCACATGACCACATGGAAAACCCTCATGAACGCAATCCAACGCATGGTTTAATTAGGACATTTTGCTTGATTTTCGTCTGCCTTAGTTTTGCAATAGACTTCTATGGCAGAAATAACTCTTCTGTTACCCGTTCAGTCACTGTATCGGAAGTGAAAACGCTGCAATCCGCGTTGGAAGATTCGTCACAAAATAACGGAATAATGCAAATGCATGCCAATTTTGACATGCGTTATGATGCGTTACACTGATGGAAGTCTATGGGTGCTTTAAAATGTCCATTACATTGCATTAGGGTAACGCTTTAAACGGTTTGCCATAGCGCAATCTTCAGGCTGGTCTTGAATCGCTTCTCTGTCTGGCACTTCCAGCTGGAGAAAGGTTAAGACTCGGTTCTCGTCCAATTTGTAATGGAACTCGCCGAGTACAGTGCTACTCTTTTCCTCCACTTCTGGCTGAAGAATGCCTTGGTCTTCAATCTTTTCCTTCAGTTGGTCAGGGCACGACTCTAGATGATCTCTTCACACTGCTGCTGAGGTTTTCCTCCATCTTTGCTGATGAGGCATACATTGGTTTTATTGAACTCTGAAGGCATGACGATGTATGGTTCAGTCTCCCACTGGTCATCAAGTTTATGAAGTCGTCTTTTTCTTTTGAGTACCTGTTCTCCAGGTGATAGGGGAACTACGGGGGTGTGCTGATTGTAATTTCTTTTTTGCTTTTGTCTTGCTTGGGCCAGACTACGCATTCTTGCACTTTGTGGTACTGCTGCTGCCTCTCTGTATCCCAATCTGCATCTGGTGATGTTACTTCAGGTATTAAGACTCCCATGTCCAAGTCAAGTGGTAACTTGCCAGGTCTTGCTCTCAAGTAGCCTGGAGTACAGTTGGTAGAGTTTACAGGGATATGATTGTGGAGATCTACCAGACGCGTCAAATTCTCTGGCCACAGGTTTCTCTCTTCCAGGGGCAAGGTCTTCAATAGGTCAATTACCATTTGGTTCATTTTCTCACACATGCCATTTGTCTGAATGGTACGGCGTCGTCCTGATTTTCTTGCAGCCGTACAGGTTACAGAACTCCTGGAACACTTCTGCTTCAAAGGCTGGGTCTTGGTCGGTTAGCACTCGTTCAGGGTAACCGTGCGGTCGACAAAAGTGTTGTTGAAATGCTTTGGCCGCTATTTTTGCTGTTTGTTCCTTGACATGCACGACTACCAGGAACCATGAGTTATGGTCCACTATGGTGAGGCTGTGGATATAGCCTGAACGGCTTGGCGTTTAGGGTCAGCTTCACATGGTCCAAGTGTGAGGGCGTAGACATAGCCTGAACGGCTTAGGGTTTGAGGTCAGCTTCACGTGGTCCAAGGCTACAATTCAAGCGGGTGTTTGTTGATTATTGGCTATAACAGGGCTCGCTGGCTGGTACGGTACTCCCTGCGCGAGTTGCATGGTCAACACTCTCAGCACCACTCTTCAATAACATTCCCCATACCTCAAAGCACTGTACTGCTGGAGGACATGATCAGAGAGTTCAACTCCTCCCCCCCCCATGTTTTTGTTGTACCTCAGTACACAGTCCAGTTTGCTGACCTGTGCAGTCGTACCTTATACAGTGACGAGGGCACTGCCATCACAGTGTATGGTGTTCAAGAAAAAAACTTCCCTCTTGTACTTGACCACCAGCAGGTGCTCGATACATTGGGCTCTGCTATCACCCCTTCTGAGCATCTGCCCAATTAGCGTTTTCTGGAGGCCTCTCTGAATTTTGCTGACAGTACCGCAGGCTGCTGTACATCGCGCAGAGAAGGTTTTGAAGAGTGGGATACTAGTATAAAAGTTATCCACGTAAAGGTGATAACCTTCATCCAGCAGTGGGTTCACCAAATCCCACATATTTTTCCCACTCACTCCCTGGACATGGGGGCATTCAGGGGAGTCAATCCGGGTATCCTTCCCGTCATAAACTCTAAACCTGTGGGTGTACCCTGAGGTACTCTCACACAGCTTAAAGAGTTTCATTCCATACCTGGCCCTCTTGGCAGGTACTGAAGGAATTTGAGCCTCCCCTTGAAATGAATTAAGGATTCACCCAAGCAAACATACCTTTGGGCATGTACGGGCGAACTTAGAACAGACGATCAAAGTTGGGGTAATCTTGGGGAGGACAGTGTATTATTGTTAGATTCCAGGAATTTTTGGATGGCCTCAAAACGTGTCCGGGCCATGACCATTCATAACATGGAGTGTTGACACTCCAATATTGCCGAAGTTCTGGCTTCAGGATCTCCATGTGAAGGACCAGGCCCCAAAACTGTATCATTTTAACTGCATCCACTGTACAGGAGACCAGTTAGAAAATAAAAAAAAGGGGTTTTGTGCCAATAATTGATAAGCATACAAATTAGTTTGGCCCACCATAAGCTTAACAAAATCCTCGGAGTAAAAGACTTTGAAAAAGTCTAGTTCTGTGAGGCCGGTATTGTCAAACTTGATTACTGATTGTGCCACAAAATCAGGATTCAGTGTCTCATAATTTTTGGGAGAAAGGTCCATACGGGATCAGTAACGCGTTGGCGCTGCTTCATCTTCTGGAATGGCGTACACGGCTTCATCTTCCGGAATGGCGGACACGGCTTCATCTTCCGGAATGGGGGGCCCTGCTACAACTTTTGGAATGGGGGCGCTGCTTCATCTTGTATCCTGGGACGAGCGCTGCTTCATCTTGTGTCCTGAGAAGTCTGTATGGCAGTTCAGCAGCACGTGAGAAGGTAGATGAGGAGGAAGAGGATGAATCTGAAAAACAAGCAAATGTGGGATCCTCTCCCTCACTATCCGTGTCGGAGGCAAGGAAAGCATATGGCTCCTCCACTGATAGCGCTTTTGGGACAAGCAAGACGACTTTTTTTTATGAACGTGGTGATTGTCAGTACTTTGTTTAGTTGTGTGTGTGTGAGCTAGTGCTTGGTGTAAACTTATTTGTCTGAAAAAAAAAGCTAAAAAAAAAAAAAACAGCAAGCAGGAGAAAAAAAAGTCAGTGAAAAGAAAAGTGTAAAACAGCAGACACGAGCTGTGATGAGTGAACTGCATCACTTATCAAAGCTCGGTGGCTGCTGGATGTGCGCAGAGTCTAAAACAGCAGACATGAGCTCTGATGAGTGAACTGCGTCACTCATCAAACCTCAGAGGCTGAGGCTTAACCTTCAGGGGTTGGGGTCGATAAGGGGTCACGAACTGGGCGTTGCCTTATTTGCAGTCTTGGGGGTGTATACATGGAGTTTCATTCTCGCTAAAGAATATGGATGAGGAAAGATAGAGGAATGGGGCATTCACTCACTATCGGTGTAGTAGGTTAGGAAGTGTACGTCTCCTGTTGAATACTCTCTTTAGGAAGAGCGGACAAAGTATGTTTTATGGCACATTCTCAATATTCTGGATATAGTATAATTCATTGTACAAAATGTTTTGGGCTTGACCGAGATCTGCTCTGAATGTGGATTAAAATGGATGGAAATGCAGTGCACAGAAGATGGGCTAATGCAATCGCAACTCGGCACCTCTTTTGCGACTTACTTTTTTTTCTGCTTTGGGGGACCTCCCATAGGAAATGTTGACCTGGTACGAGATACGAGCACCTTCAGTTATCGGAAGTACTAGAGCCCGCTCCTTCCTGACTGCCAAATTTTATGGCCTTAATCACTACATCCTGGAACTGAAGGTACGACGTATCGATCTGGCCTGCACATCGTGACAGCAGGAAACCGTTGAGCATTGCCGTCTGTACGATGTGCACGGCCAGCATTTTGTACTACACCTTAGTCTTTCTCAAAGCACTGTACTGCTGGAGAACTTGATGAGAGTTCAACGCCCCCCCCCCTTGTTTTTATTGTACCTCAGTACACAGTCCAGTTTGCTGACCTTTGCAGAGATACAGTGCCCAGAGCAGTTGTTGTCCAATTGGTCCTGAGTACGCTGGTACCCCATATGTGAGGAAAAACTGTTTAGGCACACGTCGTGGCTCAGAATGGAAGTAGTGACATTTTGGAATGCAGACTTTGATGGAATGGTCTGCGGGCGTCTTGTTCCATGTGCAGAGCCACTGATGTGACATAGTTTTAGAAACTAGACCCCCAAGAAACTTCTCTAGATGTGCCCCCTTTTAGGAACTAATCTAGTTTCCTGTAAATTAGTAGTGCATGGAGGTGGAGCAATTCTTCATACACAGGCCAGGTTTTTTTTCGGGGCAGGTATCGCATTGACAAATGGTACCCTTGCGTATTCCCCTCTTGTAACACACTCTGCACCTTTTTTGCGACTTTCCGGGACCTCCCCCGGGAAATGCTGACCTGGTACAATACGAGCACCTTCAGTTCCGTAAGTACTGGGGCCCGCTTCTTCCTGAGCGCCAAACATCGGGGCCTTGATCACTACCTCCTGGAACTGAAGGTACGACGTATTGGTGTGGCGTGCACATCGTGACAGCAGGAAAGTGTTGAGCATTGCCATTTGTATGATGTGCACTTCCAGATTTTTGTACCACACCTTGCCTTTCTCAAAGCACTGTACGGTTGGAGGAGTTAATCGGAGAGATCAACACCCCCCATGTTTTTATTGTACCCCAGTACACAGTCCGGTTTGCGGACCTGTGTAGAGGTACCACGTACAGTGCCGAGGGCGCTGCCAACACCTTGTATGGTCGTCAAGAGAAGGACATCCCTCTTGTACTTGACCACCAGCAGGTGGTCATTACATTGAACTCTGCTCTCACCCTTTCTGAGCATCTCCCCAAGCAGCGCCTTCGGGAGGCCCCTCTGATTTTTGCGGACGATACCACAGGCTGCGCGAACCTCGCGCAGAGAGGGATTTGTAGAGTGGGATGCTGGAATAAAAGTTATCGGTGTAGAGGTGATAACCTTTAACCAGCAGTGGGTGCGCCAATCCCACAGAATTTTTGCACTCACTCCCAGGACAGGAGGACACTCAGGGGGTTCAATCCTGGTTTCCTTTCCTTCGTAAACTCTAAACTTGTGGGTGTACCATGAGGTACTCTCACACAGTTTGTAGAGTTTGATCCTGTACCTGGCCCTCTTGCTTGGCAGGTACTGATGGAATCCGAGCCGTCCCTTAAAATTAACTAAGGACTCATGCACGCAGATGTCCCTTTGAGGCACATACTTCAGCAACTTTTTGTTGAAGTGTTCGATGACCGGCCGAACTTTGAAGAGACGTTCAAAGTTGGGTTCGCGTTATAATGCAGGAATTTGTGGATGGCCTCAAAACGCGTCCGGGCCATGACCATTCGGAACACTGGAGCGTTATATAAAATATCAACACTCCAATATTGCTGAAGTTCTGGCTACTTCACGATTCCCGTGTGAAGGACCAGGCTCCATAACTGCATCACTTTAACTGCGTCTACGGGAGACCAGTTATAATATGATGAACGGGGGGTTTGCGCCAAAAATTGACGAGCGTACAAATTCGTTTGCTCGACCATGAGGTTAATAAAATCCTCAAAGAAAAAGACTTGGAAAAAGTCTTTCTGTGAGGCTGGTGGTGTGAAACTTGATTCCTGATTCTGCCATAAAATCAAAAATCACTCGTAATTTTCGGGGGCGAGTGTTATGTTTCGGTAACTGAGGAGAAATAGCAAAAAATAGCAAAAGCGGTAATACACCAGAGAGGCTGGAACCTATTGGATTGCAGTAACCTCAACTAACAACACAACTAGAGGTAGCCGTGGAGCGGTCCTACGTTGATCCTAGATTTCTCGTCACAGCCTGAGATATAACTACACGCCCCGGAACAGATCCCCAAAGAAAATAGGAAGCCCCCAAACATGTAATGGCAGTTAGACAAGAAGAAAGCACGGACACAGACAGAAAATAGAATGAGCAAACGCTGGGGCCCAATCTGTCTAGACAGAAAAGTACAGGAAAGAATTCTGAATGCAATCCAACAAAACCCTAACAAAAATACCAACACTTCTGATTGCCAAAAAACCTGAGATCACACGATCTCATCCACCTAAATCAGATCTCTGGTGTAACAAAATGCTATTCAGCAAATAAAAAGTAACAAAAGAGCAAAGCAAAAGTGCAGACACAAACGGAGCACAATTGCAGCGCCAGACCCCCAAAAGGGGACAGGCTGCAGTACACTGTAGGCAGCAAACCAGCAGAGAAAAAAAAACAGCAAACACTTATCTGAAGGAGAGCAGGAAACTAGCAGTGCTTCAAGCAAGACCAGAAGGAACAATTGATAACCGGCAAGGCTGCTGGGAACTCAGCTTTGTTTTCTGAAATGGTGGCAGATGCCTATCTTCTGTCCTGGGGCGTCTGCGTGGCGGTTCCGCAGGACCCGAGGAGGGGAAGAGGAAGAAGATGAGGATGAAGAATTAGAGAAATAAATGTGAGATCCTCTCCCTCGCAATAAGTGTCTGAGGCAATTAAAGCATAAGCCTCCTCCAATGAATAGCGCTATTGGGACGAACGGGATTGGTGGGACATTTTTTTGTGAATATGGTCTTGGGTGTACTTTATTGATAACTATGTGTGTGTGGGGAATAGTGATTTGTGCAAAGTATTCTGAAAAGAAAAATCTAAAAGAAAAAAAAAAGGGAGAAAAAAATGCCAATAAAATAAAAGTCTAAAACAGCAGGCCTAGCCTGCATCACTTATCAAAGTTTGGTGGCTGCTGGAAGTGCGCACGGGAGTGGCGAAAAGGGGGCTGAAAAAAAAACGGCAGGCACGAGCTCTGATAAGTGAACTGTGTCACTTATCAAAGTTCGGCGGGCTGGACGCCGGATGGCGAAAAGGGCTGAAACGGAGGCACGAGCTCTGGTAGTGAACTGGTCGCTATCAAAGTTGGTGCTGATGTGAAGGGAATGGGAAAGGGAAAAAAAACGGCAGGCACGAGCTCTGGTAAGTGAACTGTGTCACTTATCAAAACTTATCAAAGTTCGGCGGCTGCTAGATGTGGCGTAAAGGGAGTGGCGCAACTAGGGGGTAAAAAAAAGGAAAACAGCCCTCACGAGATCTGGTAAGTGAACTGCGTCATTTATCAAAATTCGGCGGCTGCTAAATGTGGAAACGGAGGCGGCGCAGAGGTGGGTAAAAGGAAAAGGAACTGCGGCACTTATCAAAGTTCGGCGGCTGCAGTGTGTGCACACGGAGTTGGCGTAAAGGGGGCTGAGAGCACGAGTGTTGATCGGTGAACTGCGTCACCAATCAATGCTCGGCGGCTGCTAAATGTGCGCACGGAGGCTGCTAAATGTGCCACGGAGGCTGCGCAAAAGAGGGGTGGAGGGGGTAAAAAGAGGGAGATGGGGAAGAAGAGAGATCGGGCAGGGATCAACACTTAGGTTGTAGTCTCTCTTTTTTCTTTATTTTTTCTTTCTTCTCTTCTTTTTTCTTTATTTTTTCTTTCTTCTGTCTACTTTCTTCAGAACTACAAGGCCCAGCACAGGAGGAGATCAGTGTGACTGCTCTGCAGGAATCCTCAGCAAATGTGAGAACCCCTGCAGAGCAGTCACACACAGGTCACAGCGAGGTGAGACAGGTCACAGCGGTCATACCGCTGCTGTGACCTGTCATTGGTGGGATAGATCATAACATGATCCCACCAATCAGCTTTCCTGGTTACTCTGGCAACATCCCTAGGATCGGAGCTCACAGCTCTGATGCTAGGCAGGTCACCAGCAGGGCACAGCCAGGTCACCAGCAGGGCACAGCGCGGTGACACTGCGGCGGCCTTGTGTGCCCTGTGAATGGCGCGATCGACGATAACATCGATCATGCCAATCAGCTCCTGCAGGCCCTGCTAGGCCTGTCCTGAAGCGCTTTCTGCAGGATCAGTGCTAATACAGCACCGATCCAGCAGGTCAGCAGCGATCTATGTTATCGTCAATCGCGCCAATCCGGGGTAGGGGTTTGGATGATGCCTGGTGTTGCCAGGCACCGGCCTAGGATCGAGTACATCGTGGTACTCGATCCTAGCCTGGGATCTCATTATTTCAGCCAATCTGATTGGCTGAAACAATGAGAAAGCGTATGATTGGCTGTTCAGGATTGAACAGCCAATCACAGTGCTCGTAAATGCTGTTCGTTCTGCTGTTCTCTCCGCTCTGCGATCGCCTGGGTACTTATATTTGAGGTATTTCCAAAATAGAGAATGAGAAGAGGTTGGACAAGGAAATTACATCACAAGTTTTTTTTTTTTTTAACTATATCTTCATTTAGCCTACGTTAATGGAAACAAATCCGCACAAAAAAAAACACATGAAATCTTATTTTCTGCCAAGAAAGGAAGAATCTGCGCAGACAATTCACAGGCAAATCCACAATGTGTGCACATACCCTTACAGTTGGTAAAAGATCAGAGAATTCACACAGGAGAGAAGACATTGTCCTGTTTAAAAATTGCTAATCCAGATACATGATTTTCTAGGAAGTTACAGATTTATTTGCAGTCCCATATCAGGTGCTAGTAAAGCTTACCACATAAGTTTTATTTCACAAAAGTTAAGTTTTATCATATTTGGCTTTTTATTTGCAATTCTTGCTACTGGAACCATTCTGCAAATTTATTCCTTATCTGGTAGCAGCCTTGGCTGATCTGCAATTCATCTATACTCTGCAAATCAGGGTCCACTGAACAATTGATTCTTTGTATAAAATGAAATTCTGGAGGGTGACAGAAGCGATAATCATCATCACTTCATCACCTGCTTCAGGTTTTAGCTGAATGGAGGCCGACTGTATAAACTTAATTTTGCAGTCAGAATTCAGGGGTTGAGGTCGATAAGGGGTTCACTAACTGGGTGCTGCCTCATTTGCAGTCTTGGGGGAGTCTACATGGAGTATAGGGGTTCACTAACTGGGCGCTGCCTCATTTGCAGTCTTGGGGGAGTCTACATGGAGTTTAGGGGTTCACTAACTGGGCGCTGCCTCATTTGTAGTCTTGGGGGAGTCTACATGGAGTTTAGGGGTTCACTAACTGGGCGCTGCCTCATTTGTAGTCTTGGGGGAGTCTACATGGAGTTTTTCTCTATAGGAGATGGATGAGGAGAAATAAGAAAAAGAGTAATGCAGCATCCCCTCACTATCGGGGTAGGAGGCAAGGAAGGCGTACGACGTGTTCTCTGCTGAATTTTCTCTTTGGAAGAGCGGGCAAAGTGTTTTATGGCACCATTGTCAATATTCTGGATATAGTAGAATTCATTGTACAAAATCTTTGGGCTTGATAGAGATCTGCTCCAAATGTGGATTAAAATAAATAGAAATGCAGTGCAGAGGAGATGGGCTAATGTAATAGGCAAACTACTGCTTATCAGACTGGCCGGGTCCAAGAGATTCCAATGATATGATTGCAAAAGAAAAGTGCTTTATAACTTGCTCTTGTAAGATTTTTTTTCAGAGCTCATTTAATTAACAATTATCTATATATATGGAAATAAGATCATTGACTTTATAACAGTGCAAGAACCTCGTTAGATAGTATTGTATGTAGACAGCTGGGAATTCTTCATGCAGTAAGGATCATCATCATGCCTGGCTCCTATGCTTTTCTGTATGAATAAATCCGTGGTCATTCATACTTTATCTTAATGGGTCATTGACACATTCATCATTTTATTTTTGTAATATATATTTTAAGTACAAATTTCTGACTAAACGGCCGGTTGCAGGATACCGAGCAATTCAGAATCATTCAAGATTTTCTTTGAGTAATTAGTTGGCGTTCATTTATTAATTATGAATGAGTCATTGTGTAATTCATAAGGAAATCCACTAATTCAGGCTGTATCCACAGTATCTAAAATATGTATATGTCATCTTTATCCACTACCAGTAATGCCTTCTGATTATCGGCTATTAAATATAATTAATATTTTTTATTAAATTTGATTAATTCATTAAAGAAATTAAAAATTTAACAAAACTTTATGGAAAAAAAATTCTTTCAGGCCCTGTGAAACCTCTTATAAACAGAACAATCAGCCGGGGCTCTTGTTACATATATCTTGTGTTACGGATATGGAGTATGGGGCTGTAACCATATAGAAACAGCGCAACAAATCCGACCACTTCCAATATTAGCAGGATTGTTACACATGACTGTATTGGAGCATTGCTTCATATCTGTTTGGTCCTAGATGTTACCTTCATTATCACAGCACTTTACTGTGTGTAGCCACGGAGCATTACACATTGTACAGTACATTTATATATCTAATTATGACATCCTACATGTGCCATTGATGTATTGTAGGAAGTGTAACTTTCCTTCAGGCAATATAACGCAATTAAATATTAGATAATCATTTTAGCTCATGGATGTGAGAATTAGACTAAAGACGTCGTGAATACTGTGGTTTATATTCTAGGTGCAAATAAAAAAAATTTCTTGGATTGTTGTCTACTGATAACATATAAAGTGTTGTGATGAGCGAGCACTAAATTGCTCTTGTGCTCATTGCTCAGGTTGAGCCAATTGGAACACTCGGGTGCTCGATCCGATAAACGAGATCAATTTAAGTCTATAAGAAACCTGAGCTTTTTTGCCATGACCCTCCCTCCCGGAGATCTTTTTAGGGTATCAAAACGTCGGAAAGCTATGGGAACAGTGCTCAAATGACATGGGAACATCATAGGGAAGACCGCTGGAAGCATTTCTGACTCCCAGGTCACTGCTGTGAACAATGATGTCAGAATAATACGCCACTTTCTCTGGCGCACAACAAAACATATAAAAATGTATTTTCCTGGGAAATGTGTGAAGGAACATCCTTTCCAGCGTAATGATTTGTATGTAAGGCTCTATAAATAAACAAAAAAACATGTTCCTTCAACACTTGGCCTATGTTCACACTTAGCATTTTTGATGCGTTTTTCAACTTTAGCATTCTTTCAACCAAGACAAATGCATTCACTGGAAAATGTCATTTTAACATTTATCAACCATAGCTGGCCATGTGGTGTGTGACACATCAGACACATCCTGATTCATTCATGAATGAGGGACTGTTAAAGGAGGGCGCCATCAGGCGGAATTTAATATTCTTAAAGGGACGGCTGTTGGTCCTTACTGTTCTTATAGATCCATCAGCCGGCTATGCTTTGTTGTTCCCATTATTAAATAGTGAGTCTCATACTGTTATTGCCTATGCACTGAATGCAAGGCCTGCCCCAAATTTGGACGCACCCCAATAACGCTTTGAACAGACGTCCTGGATGGCCAGTTCCTATTATTAGTAATGTGGTACTCCCATACTGTTGGACTATGCATTGAATGCAAGGCCTGCCCTGCCCCAAAGTTACCTGCACCCCAATAACCATTTAAGCAGACGTCCTGGATGGCCACATGAAACCAAAGTTCCCATTTGCATTCATTTGTTACCGCCATACTGTTTGACAATGCATTTAATACAAGGCCTGCCCTGCCACAAAGTCACACGCACCCCAATAACCCTTAGAACCAACATCCTGGATTACTACATGAAACCAAAGTTCCCATTATTAGAAATTTGGTACTCCCATACTGTTTGCAAGCTATGCATTTAATTTGCACGCACACCAATGCCCCTTGGAAAAAACGTGGAAGAGGGCCTCATAAAAAAATTTTCCCATTAGAAATTAGGGAGTCTCCTATACTTGTAATAAACATTTTCCCCTGTGGGGGTACACATCAACATACTGTGCAAACATTTTTTTTTTTTACGGGCATCATAAACACCCTTGAAAATGCCAACGTGACTGTTGCATCACGGAACACGTTCACCCTGGTGATCTAGTGGTGGTGTCTGAAGAGACGTGGAGGATGTCCTATAAATCTTTTCCCAATTTAAAGGAGCAGGTGTCCTATACCTTGGCATCTTAAACGCCTTTGAAAACACTAATGTGGGTGTTGCATCATGGAACACGGTCTCCCTGGTGTTATAGTGTTGGTGTCTGAAGAGACATGGAGGATGTGTGGTATCCCACAAAGTGGCCATTTCTATGGGATACCAGTTATATAGTGTGTTTTCATATAAATGATGTAATTTTTATGTGGACTGGGCATTTTAAATACATTGTTAGACCTGCTGACAGGCAGCAAAAACAGTGTTAATCTTCTCCTAGGCTTGATCAGGTGACCCAGCTCTATTTTAATATGCAGAAGGTTCTGGACAAATGTCTTGGGGCACTCAGCCAATGACTGCAGCTCTACAGTCACATAGAAGGGGAGGAGCCAAGTCCTGGGAGAGAGTTTAAAAATTTGAAGTGGCAGTTGGTGGTCGGACATCTTGGTAAGAGGAGGCCATTTTGTAGGTGAAGGAATTACCTACTTGCTCCCTGCCAGCTTTGCTTAAAAAGGGGACTGACACAAAAAGGGGAGTTAATAGTCTTCATATGAGGAAGACTACCATTGCACCTCTAGGAGGAAGAATTACCTCAGGGCAGAAACAGAGCACAGTGCTGAAGAAGAGATATTCAGACTTAATAAAACCAGAGGTTACTTAGATCTGCCTGTCTGCAGGTCCACAGCAATCCGCAACCGTGAGTAATCCTGTACCTCAGTTTACTGCTGTTTGTAAATAATAATTTGCCTCATTACCTTAAGTAAAAAGACTTCTGTTTCAAATTCTTACGGCTGCTTCAGCTGAGGTCAGCTCTACTTTACCAGCATGATTTATTAGGAAAGCACGTGATTTTGATGGAGCTGTTCTTTTCTTGCCAAAGAAACGAATTAAGATCAAAGTTAGGGTCTGCGGAACGCACCAAATATATGAGGTAGAGAGATGCGTTCGCAGCCCGGGGTCCACCGTGCAGGCGGAACCTGCTGCTAGTAAAATGGCGCAAGAAGCAAACTCTGTTATCCCGCAGTCGCCAAAATAAACACTGCGATGCGCTGTGGCAATATGTGCGAACTCTGTTACTTCACAGAGCCGCTAGAAGGAGTGCCGCAGCGCTATATGGCGATGTGTGCGAACTCACTAAACACAACTGAGTCGCAAATAAACACGCTAGGGCGCTTCTAGCGTTGAAAGCGAACCCTGTTACGTCACAGAGCCGCTGAGAAAAAGCACTGTGTCCTGTCAGGCACCCAGGTACACAGTTAACTGCTAAGCGTACATGGAACGTGATCATGCGCTAATGTCGTCGCGGGAGTCACCCGCAATCTATGGCGTCTGAACGCCAGACCCTGAATACGGCAATCAAACTCCTCACCGGTTATGCCTTTAATCTAGGGCATCTAGGACACCGACCCTGTCCAGCTAGCATACCAAACTCCTCACCGATTAAGTCGGTATTCTAGTGGCTTATTTCAGCCGGGCCCTAACCACACACACGCATGACCACACTGGCGCAAAGCATATAATGGTTGATACTAGCGCATGGCGGCTCAGCATTGCCACCCTTTTATAATAACAGCTGCAGGACCTGCCAGAAACAAGGACCAATGAAACTTGTTCCAGAACACCAGTAGTCACAGGACCTTCCTGGCAGACCAATAGGAGCTGCTGAAGTACCTGAGCATGTGACCCCTGATCTCCAATGAAAGATCTCACCCTGGGCTTGCTCAGAAGGGGAAAACAAGGACTTTGTCCTAAAGACGTCTGCTCGCCGCTAACCAGTACTGGCCACAATAGCAGAGCCTGGAGGAACAGCAGTAATCCTCTGCACACTGCCAGACTGGGCGAGACGCTGGGACTGACGTCTAAGCTGAGCAGAGTCCACTGCGGCTGGAGACGAATGGGAGACCGCAGCCGGAATGGCTCGAGATTCCCCTTGTGCAGAAGCGGGAACTCGACCCCTAACAATCAATGAGGTGGTTAGCCGCACACGCAATGGGGAAACAGTAAAGATTACAATTACTTGAGAAATGAGTTATCTCCAGCTTGCTTTCACTTTTACATTATATTCCGAAGGCTTCTGAAGATAATGAATATGAAGCAAATAGGTCTGAATTATTATCACCCAAATGATGTTACAGAAGTCAGAACACAACCTATCTGTGTGGCAAGGATTTACCACCTCAGTTTGGCAGTATGAGACTAGAATCATGTTGTGCATTGATGTGAGCCACCCAGTCCTTCGAAATGAAACTGTTGTGGATGTAATGTACAATTTGCTCTCGAAATTTGGATCACATGCCTTCTATGATGCTTACAGTGAAGAACTGATTGGACAGATAGTTCTTACCAAATACAACAATCGTACATATCGTATTGATGATATCAACTGGGATTTTACTCCGGAATCTACTTTCCAGCAGTCAGATCTGTTAAATCATTTCTATCGATTATTACAAAAATCAATTTAACAAGCAGATCACAGATCTGAAACAGCCTGCTCTCATACACAATCCCTAAAAGCAAGAGGTTTATGTAAAATGCCAACAGAGCCTATTATTCTGATTCTAGAATTCTGCAATTTAACAGGTTTAACTGACAGAATGAGAGATGATTATTCTATAATGAAAGAGTTAGAAAATCACACTCGACCAGTACCAGAACAGAGAGAAAGACAAGTGGGAACATTTTTGGACCATATTCACAGACCTGACAATGTACAGAAAGAACTTATTGGTATTTGGGACTAAGATTTGACAGTTAACTTCTGTCCTTCATTGGAAATAATAATATGCCCCATTACCTTCAATTAAAAAAGACTTCTGCTTCATGACTGGAGCTCAAGTTTACCAACTACTACCACCATCATCTTCTGCCTAGAGGCAATTACTCTGTGGGATTGATGTAACAAGATACTTGTAAATCGGTGGTAATGTTACTTGTTACTGTAGTAATGACTCTTCCGGGCCGGTTGGTAAGAGATTTCCTGTATAGCTACTTTGGAATCTCAGGTTTGATCCCAATACTTGCTCTTTAGTTTATAGAGCGACTCTTCACTAATCACTAGTCCCTAAAGGCTCCACCTTATTAATAATGTCTGGGGTTACAGTTGGTAAAAGATCAGAGAATTCACACAGGGGAGAAGCCAGTATCCGGTTTGGAAATTACTATTCCAGATACAAGATCTTCTAGGAAGTTACAGATTTCTTTGCAGCGCCATATCAGGTGCTAGTAAAGCTTACCACACAAGTTTTATTTCACAAAATGTTTTATCAAGTTTTTTTTATTCTTGCTACTTAAATCATTCTGCAAAATCATTCCATATTTGGTAGCAGCCTTGGTTGATCTGGAATTCAGCCATAGGGCTCATACCCATTTGTGGGAAAAAAACGGTCCGTTTTCTGGATGGAAAAAACGGTACGATTCTAGGCAATTGTCATGCGATTTTTAATCGCACCATCCGTTTTCCATTTGTTTTGCATGCGTTTTTTGTTTCACAACTAACCACAAATTAAGTTGAAACCACTGGTCCGACACCTATATAAAGCCATTTATCTACATATGTCATTGCTTCATGTGGTTTTTGTCGTGTGTGTTTTGCTATTCCAAACAAGCATGGCAGCAAGTTCTCTAAGTCTTGACCCTACTGAGGAGCTCCTCTTCAACTGGGTGTTGTCCCGTGAGTATGGTGTGGGATATTCCCCTGTAGTAGCTCCGAGGAGGCGGCGTAGATTTTGGGTACATCCGCTCCTCACCAAGCGTCCCCAAAAAGGGCATTTTGCACAGCTGTATGGAGATCTATAGAACCATCGTGACAAATTTTTTGCATACACGAGGATGTCACTTGAAGCATTTGATTTTCTCCTGGCAGAACTTCATCTAGCCATCACTTTCAAAATTACGCGTTTGCGCAGGTGCATTTCTGCTGAAGAACGGCTTCTGTTAACGTTGAGGTATATATATATATAAAGAAAACATAAAATACAGTAAAGTACATTGAGTGATATCACATTGTTATTTACGCTTATCATGATTTATTGTTCTAATTGTGTCTAAAATTTAGATAGTAAGGTTTGCCATACCTTTACTTAATGTGTGGCAATTTGTCATTACCAAGGCTAAAAAATACACACCATTACTGTACTCGTAGCAGCTGTTCACATGCACATTGTTGTATGACATGGACAGAGGCCCCTTCTCAGCCAACGCACTCAATGCCCATGTACATAGCGACCGTGTGTGATTTGTGTCTGGTGCGGATTTTGAAATTCCAGCACCACGTAGGGATTTATATGAATGTCAAGCTTAACTTATATTTTTTATGTGTCTTTCCATTGTTGTAGGTTTTTGGCTATGGGACAATCATATGCTTCGCTACATTTAGAGTATCTTCTTGGCAGAGCTACCATCTCCAATATAGTGAGACACACATGTTCAAAAATATCGATTTGCCTCAAGGACAAAGTGATGCCGGAGCCCACCCCACAACATTGGGAACGCATCGCAAATGGCATCTATGAGACTTGCCAGTTTCCAAATTGTCTGGGTGCTTTAGATGGTAAGCACATCTGGGTCAAGAAGCCACCAAACTCAGGCTCCTTATACTACAATTACAAAGGCTATTTTTCAGTTGTGTTAGCAAGTACAATTTTATAATAGTAGGGGCCTATGGAAGAACAGGAGATTCTCGAATATTCAATATTTCCGTAATGGGTAGGCGCTGAATGACAATGAATTGGGTGTTCCACCCCCAAGGACTCTGCCTTCTTCTGGTGGTCAACCAATGCCTTATGTAGTAGTTGGTGATGAGACATTTCAACTGACACATAATGTCATGAGGCCTTATCCTGGACGGGCTCTTGACAGGCGTGGACGCATATTTAATTACCGACTAACTCGTGAACGGCGTCTTGTAGAATGTGCCTTTGGGATTTTGGCATCTAAATGGAGGGTATTGCTCAGTGCACTCCAGTTAAGCCCACAAAATTTAAACACAGTGATCAAGGCCTGTGTAATCTTACATAATTTTACACATCAACATGATGTATCTGTGTATGAGGATGGTATTGGAGAATTAACAAACAATAAGGGACCCATTGCACAGCCTTTAACCAGAGGCAGACAGCTTTCAAGCATCAGAAACCAAAATATGTTAGCAAATTATTTTCTTTAACCTGAGGGAGCAATACCCTGGCAGGAAAATTTGCACACATGATGTATACATTTTCCTCTGTATTGTTTGTGTATTAAAACATTCATAACATGTGCTTTTGTCTTTTACATCAACAATGTTTATTTTCCTCTATTAATGTTAAACACTTATTTTGTGTACAAAACAAAGACAAATGGAAAGTAAAATGATCACCAAAATAAAAAACCGCCTTAACTTTGGCGTAAGAAGTTGCCACACTTGGCAATGGTTGGGTTATGTAACCAACAAATTAAATTACAAGTCAACAAAAGAAGGTTGTGATGCTGAGGGGGAGGTAGGTGTTTGTGAGGGTTGCCTTTCAGAGGGATGTTGTGTGGTTGTATGCAAAGATACATTGTGTGCCTACGTGGTGGTATGATGTGGGTTGATGGCTTCATTACTGTGCCTATACGCCTCAGGTGGGCCATGGGGAAAAGCAGGAGCATTTTCTGAATGGCTGTAGACTCTTGCTCTGCCATGGTCAAAAGGCCCTTGGTGTTGTGGTCCTTGCTGAAAAGATACACCTTGCCCATACACATCATAAAAGCTTGTTTGTGGCCCATGGTGGTACCGGTCACTTACAATATGTGATGGCGCAGATGATGGAGGCATTTGTGTGTAGGCCTTGATGTGTGTTGTACATGTAGCTGATGATGTTCCTGGTAATGTGCTGGCTCTATGTTTGTGGTATGACCTCTGTCAATAGGATGAGTAATGTGTGGAGTGTATGAGTCTGTTGAGCAGTGGATGTAGGCGGATATACTGAGGCTGGTGGTAATGGTAGTGGTGTTGACTCAGTGCTAGTGGAGATTTGTGATAGAATTTGATCTTGGTACCTTCTTTGAATAGAATCAAAGATGGCTTTGGGGTTATTTGGTGGTATGGCTGAGGTGATAAGTTGTAAGATTGCAGTTTTCGTGGGAAGACATAAGTGTGTGGGTATTTGGCGCAGGTGCTGTGCCAAACTTTCACCAAATGCTTCCTCACCATCATCACAGATTGTGTGTTGGATGTAGTCAAGCACGCGACTATCAACCTGGCGTCTTATAAGTTGACTTTGCTGTTTCTCTCCTTCGTCTTAATCTCCGCGGAATAGTAGTGGCTTGGGGGGAGTTATCAAGAGGCAGGGTTGGGCTGCTGCTTCTTGCGTGCTCCTCTTGGTCAGTGGGATGTTGAGCTTGTGAACCAACACTTTGAAGTTGTTTGTGAGATGGTCCTGGAGCATCCTCCCCTGTTGTTCCTGCTTCTTCATTTTGTGACTCTGGTCAATCCGCCTCAGAGGGTGGCTCACGTTCCTCTAAGTTGGATTCCGTTCTACAAAGCAGACACAGATTATTTGTGTATGGTCCAAATGATTTTTCTATATTTAAAATTGTTACCAAAACACTTTTACTTACGGTCTTAAATCCATGACTGGAGCCAAAAAATTCAGGCGGCTCATATATTTATATGGCCTTTTTTTGGATGCTGCTGACCCACTTTTATCCCGATTCTGTCATTCCCTCCTATATGTATCCCGACAGCTTCGCCATCTGCGTTGCACATCATTCACTTTAATGTAAGGAAATAAAAAAATATTAAGATCTAAATATGTATGTCAACAAAAATTGCATACAACAAGGCCATATAATATAATTCAAACATTTTTTTTTTTTTAAACATGTCATCCATTTTAGAGGCTAAAAACATTGTCCTGCCAGTAAGGTCAAAATACTAGAATGTGAAAATGTAAAACATCAGAAAAGGGCCTTATTTAAGAATACTAGAAACAGCAAAAGTTACAAGACAATGTTGAAAAAAAAACAAAAAAACAACAGTCTAGTAACAACTAGAGAGGCCCAACAATAAAACATACATGAATAGTCGCATGTTGAAAGGGTGTATTGTTAAAATGTATTTTTTACGTTTAATGTGAAAAATCAAACATTATAAATTTAAGATATCACATGAAAATATTTTTTTTTTAAAATAACATATAATTGCCCGCCAAAGCAAGGTTTTTTTTAAATAAAAATTTTGGAAATTTCAGTAAGAAAACAGAAACTTACTCATTCCCAGCTGCACAGCCGGAGCACTTTCCTCATAATTTTCAAACAATTGGCGACATATATATGTCCACGTTTCATCCCGCACACTTCGGTTTTGATAGTTGTGGTCTCTAGGATCCCACAGCTCAGGTCTTTCTTGGACTAGCACCAACAGCATCTCCACATTTATTGATTGGGACATGGCGACATTAGTTGAAAAGTTAAATCCGTGGAGGTGTGTCTAATGCAAGGCTTTCTGGGACTGGTTTTTGTACCATCCCTCTACACACTTCCGTTTGTCACTTCCTGTGTAGCTTCTTTTTTTTTCCATACAAGTTTTGAGGTCTAGTTTTGCCAAAAAAACGTACAGAAAACGGATTGTGCGTTTTTAATCGCATCCATTGACTTGCATTAGCGATTATCATGCCCAAATCGCAGCATGCTGCGATTTTTTTCTCACACCAATTTCGGCTGAGAAAAAAATCGCAAATGAGATGTCACCTATTGAATAACATTGGTGAATCCGATTTTTTATCTGCTGAATATCATCCGTTTTCGGCGCAAGTGAGTATGAGCCCATAGTCTGCAAATCAGGGTCCATTGAACAATTGATTCTTTGTTTAAATGAAATTCTGGGGTGACAGAAGCAATAATCATCACTCCATCACCTGCTTTAGGTTTTATCTGAATGGGGGCCGACTGTATAAACTCAATTTTTGCAGTCAAAACACAAAGGCTGTACTCTGGAGTCAGATGCTCGGCTGTCTGTGGTGAAATCATCCACTGACTTTTGATTTTAGCAATTTGCTGTCTACATCTAAAAGATTCTATGGACATCTACAATAAATATCATATGAGGCACAGTGGTCTGAGAAAATTGGCACCAAACTCTCCTCATTACAATACTTCGATATCCAAAACCTGAGCTGGAAAAACAGATTAATATGAAAACTTATTTTTTAATATATAACTTTTGATTAAAGATTTTCGATAAATGAATAAATTGTGTGCTTTCTAAGGCTAATTTCCTTTAATACCACCTTGCTCCCTTATCACAAAGTTTGATGACTTATTACTGACCCTTCAGTTGTAAATCAAGCGACTTCTGGTGTGAGATTTTTGAATAGAATTGTTTGACGTATAAATTAGTCGGGTCACCATGTGGTTTACCAAATGCTCAGAGAAAAAGATGTTGTTGATTTTTTGTGAGACCGGCAGTAACATTGTATTACTGATCAGGCCATAAAATCAAGACTGGTAAGTAAATATTGGCACAGTTCTATAGGGGAGGTGCTCCAGTAGGTTCCCAAACCGTATAATGTATATATTAAAGACTGGGCACACTCAAGGTTGTGTAAAGAAAAGATTTTAATACGTACACCTGATCACTAGTTACAACAAACGTTTCGGTCGATGTTGACCTTCATCAGTGTACTAAAAAAATAATAATAAGTGATCAATATATTTGTTACAAAAAAGAAATAAAGTATTTACACATATATACAAGGGTCATAATGAGCTATGGTAAATCTCAAAAAGAGTCTAATCAGCATCATGATTATCAAAAGTACTCAGGACGATGAAATGGTATAGAAGAAATAAAGAAATAAAATCTGGACAAACCTAGTGGCAGTGTGTACCCAATATAGTAGGGTATAGAGATTATGTCTGTGAATCAGATTAATCTAGTATTATCATATTATCAGGAAAGCTGTGCTTGTATTGAATAGAGGGATAACATACCGATTGCAGTGAATTATCAGCCTATGAGTGATGCTGTGAACAGCTGTGATGGAGGACAAATACCAGTAAGTGGCTATAAACTATATCAATAGAGTCATTGTGGATGGAAAAGAGAATGAACATACCGCTTTAAATAGATCTCTGGATGAAAATATAAACTGTGGAGGATACAACATGAGCGCTCATAAGGTATGGAGCCATGCAGTATAACATTATCCAGTGTGGTATCGCTGGTAATGTGCACTTACCCAGAGCAGACTATAGCACATGTGGGGTCACTGTGACGCGGTATCCACCGCTTGTCTCGTGGTGGCAGGAAGTAGTGACTGGCCAGACTAAATAGAATTTGCGGTCTGCTAATGGCGCTAAGCGCCAGACCGGAAGTGCTCATACCGGAAGTGACGTTGGCGCTGCTGTACAGAATGTAGAGGCAGCGTTCTGCGTTCCACAGGGACCGCTTGCGTTCCAACTACAGAGCGCATGTCAGGAATCTTGTGAGAGGAAGGTGCACAGTGAAGGAGAAAGTGACCATCCAAAACAGACATGTTAATAGCGGTTCTGTAAAAAAAGGACATAAGTATCAGTAAGCGATAATATACAAATATAAATGTTATGACGTAATCATATACAATTTGGACAGATAAATTCAAGAAAAATTAAATAAAAGAGTGAAGATCATAATCTCTATTTAACCCCTTGGGGTATAGGGTGTCCAATTCATGGATCCAGTAAGCCTCTCTCCGTTTAAGCTGAGTTATACGGTCTCCACCCCTCCTTGATTGTGGTACATGTTCTAATACTTGATAGCGTAGTTGTGCTATATTGTGACCTGCCGCAATGAAGTGTTGTGGAATAGGTAACAGCGTATCTTTGCATCTTATAGTGGACTTATGCTTGGATATCCTGTTCTTTACACTCTGTGTGGTTTCGCCTATATATAGGAGGCCACAAGGACATTTAATCAAGTATACCACATAATTTGTATTGCATGTGAAGTAATCTTTGATGGTATATCTTTTACCAGTATGAGGATGGTATACAATGTTACCCTTGACAACATTGTTACACTGGTGGCATGAAAGACACGGAAAGGTCCCCGTCTTAGGGTTTTGAAGAAATATTTGAGTAGTGATAGGTTTGTTTGTACCAATGTCAGCCCTAACTAGACAGTCCCGTATATTCCGTGGTCGCCTAAAGCATGGCATAAACGGATGTTTAAAGGCCTCGACTTCAGGGTGAGCGGACTGAAGGATATGCCAATATCGCCGTATGGCTGAATGGATTCTGTAGGCTGCCGGATGGTAGTCGTGTACGAATGGTATTCTAGTCCCTTTGTTTGGTTGTCGATTACTACCAAGGGACTGTGTCCTAACCGTATGGGGTGGGTAACCTCTGTCTAGAAATTTAGACTGCATTTCTTTAATCCTTGTCTGTTGTATGGAAGGATTAGATACAATGCGGGTAACTCTCTGAATCTGGGATTGTGGGATGGAACACTTCATTTTGTAGGGGTGGAAACTAGAGAAGTGGAGAAGGTTATTTCTGTCAGTAGCTTTTGAGAAGATATCAGTAGTTAAGTTGCCCTGTGGATCCTTGACCACTAAGGTGTCCAGAAAACTGATTTGTTCAGTGTCATGGGTCATAGTGAAGTCTAGGCCCGGCCACGATGTTCTCAGGAAATCAAAAAAGGTATTTAGTGTTGTCAGGTCAGGTCCAGATTTTATTTCTTTATTTCTTCTATACCATTTCATCGTCCTGAGTACTTTTGATAATCATGATGCTGATTAGACTCTTTTTGAGATTTACCATAGCTCATTATGACCCTTGTATATATGTGTAAATACTTTATTTCTTTTTTGTAACAAATATATTGATCACTTATTATTATTTTTTTAGTACACTGATGAAGGTCAACATCGACCGAAACGTTTGTTGTAACTAGTGATCAGGTGTACGTATTAAAATCTTTTCTTTACACAACCTTGAGTGTGCCCAGTCTTTAATATATAAAATCAAGACTGACGCTCAATCTTCAGGGGTTGGGGTCGATAAGGGATCACAAACTGGGGGCACTGACTCATTTGCAGTCTTGAGGGTGTTTACATGGAGTTTCATTCTCACTAACAAAGATGGTGAGTCGCACGTACCAGGGCTTTGGGGTACTCGGCACCGAGCCCGTTGATCTCTGGGGAATGTCACGGGTAGCGCAGCTCGGTCCGTGGCCCTGGGCGCTCACTAAAGGGGGATATTTACAGGGGATTGTAGAAATGTTCGTGACGCCACCTGTGGTTCCTGTTCAGTGTGACCAGCGCTGCAGGGTAGATCCTCTGAGGGTTTGGGCAGCAAGGTGTTAAGTCTCCCACAGGCGAGACTGGTCCCTCGAGGTATATGGCGGTGCAGGGGTGAAGGAGCAATAATGCAGACACACACAAGACAGTCTCTTTCTGTACCTTTACTGGTGATGAAGTTGCAGGCACGTCCGGGAGGCCGTCAGGGTGGAGGATGCGCGTCCAGTAATCACTGAGTAGGTGTGTGTGAGTTTCTAACTTGCATGAAACAAAGTTTAACTCCGTTCTCTTTGCTGCGCCCAGCTGACTTTGTGGTAGAGCCTTCTTTTGGACAGAACTAAGTCTCCAATGGTTGCGCTGACCAGACTCCTGTTCTTCCTGACCCCGGTTACGTATCAGCACTGTTGGGCCCCTCTGTGACCTGAAGTCCAGCAGGGTTTCCGGTTTCTCCCACTAGCCATGAAGGTACTAGCAAGCTCGGACCCGGTGTCCGGTAGTGCAGAGTGGAGGTAAGCCATCATTGCTATTCATCCTCGGTCACTCTCTCTTTCCCTTTTCCACTTGCCTGTCGTCCTACTCACACCTTTAACATAAGCACAAGCAGCAGTAGATGTCAGCTTCCTTCTCTTCACCGCTCTCCAAGCGTCGGCACGCTCGCTCTCTAACAATACCTCAGTTGACTCGGTCTTACAAATACTGCAGTTCCCTTTCCTTCACTTCCTTCTTAGGCTCTGTCCAAAGTAGCTATCAGGACCTTCCGTCAGACTGATTTTATGCTCACTTCGAGAGTCACTTGCCACTTTCCTAGGGAAACTACAATCTGCACGTTCTGACAGGAATCCTCTCACTCCGGTGTTCTGAGGAGATCTGATCTGTCTGAGGTACAACCAACAACTAGCTAACGTTCAGCTAGAATGTCTGTCTAGAATGGCTACTGCTGCATCTCTCCACACCTGTTATGTTACGGTAGCTGAGGAGTGCAGGTAAAAAAGGCAATACACCAGAGCAGTTGGAATCTATGAGATTGCAGTACCCTGACTAACCACCGCAACTAGAGGCAGCCGTGGAGCGTTCCTACGATGGTCCTAGACGCCTCGTCACAGTCTGAGAAACTAACTACACCTAAAGATAGAAATAGGAAAGCTATCTGCCCCGGAGCAGAACCCCAAAGATAATAGAAAGCCCCCAAACATGTAATGGCGGTTAGACAAGAGGAAATACTGACACAGAAAGAAAATAGTATGAGCAAACGCTGGGGCCCAAACTATCTAAATAGAAAAGGACAGGAAGGGTACTTACTGCAATCCCAGAAAACCCTGAAAAACACCAACTCTACTAATTTCAAAATCACCTGAGATCACACGACCTCTACCACCTAAATTAGTTCTCTGGTGTAACAAAAACAGCAGCCACTGAAAAAACTGCAAAAAGCAAAAGTACAAAACACAGTGGCTGGACTAAACTGAGAGGGCAAAAGCCCCGGAGGGGACCCAGAAGGCCCCCACAGAAGTGCAGGACAAAATGCAAAAATATAGCAAAAACACAAAATAAGAAATTGTCTTATCTGATAGCAGGAGATGCAGACACGACACAGCAGGCTACAAGGGAAACTGGAAAGAAGGATTCAGACCAGAACAATTGATCACCGGCAACCCTGATGGGAAAATGATTCCCTTAAATAAGACCAATCAGTAACACCTGATTCCCAATCCTCACTAGTACGCTTGTAACCACCAGAGGGAGCCTCTGCTCAGAACTCATCTCAAACCCATTCACAACAGTACCCCCCCTTGAGGAGGGGTCACCGAACCCTCATTTGAGCAACCAGGTCGGTCAGGATGAGTTCTATGATACGCACGGATAAGTCTCCTAGCATGGATGTCCGAAGCAAACACCCAAGAATTATCTTCCTGACCATAACCTCTCCATTTAACCAAATACTGGAGTCTTCGTCTAGAAAAACGAGAATCCAATATTTTCTCAACCACATACTCCAGATTGCCCTCAACCAAAACAGGGTCAGGAGGCACAGCAGCAGGAACCACTGGCTCAACAAACCTCTTCAACAAGGACTTGTGGAAACGTTATGGATCTTAAATGTCCCTGGAAGAAGCAAACGAAAAGAAACAGGATTAATAATCTCCATGATCTTATAAGGTCCAATGAACTAGGCTTAAATTTAGGGGATGCTACTCTCATAGGAATATTCTTTGAGGACAACCAGACCAAGTCCCCCACTTTAAACCGAGGACCATCAGTCCTATGCCGGTTAGCAAACCGCTGGGCCTTCTCCTGAGAGAGGGACAACCTCTCCACTACCTGGTCCCAAATCTGCTGCATACGCTCAACAACAGAGTCAACACCTGGACAGACAGAAGCCTCCGTCTGTCCTGAAGAAAATCGAGGGTGAAACCCAGAATTACAGAAAACGGAGACATCAAAGTGGCAGAGCTAGCCCTATTATTAAGAGCAAACTCAGCCAAAGGCAAAAAAGAGACCCAGTCATCCTGATCAGCAGACACAAAGCATCTTAGATAAGTCTCCAAAGTCTGGTTTGTTCTCTCAGTTTGACCATTGGTCTGAGGATGAAATGCCGAGGAGAAAGACAATTGAACACCCAGTTTAGAACAAAAAGTCCTCCAAAATCTGGAAACAAACTGGACTCCTCTGTCAGACACAATGTTCTCAGGAATGCCGTGTAAACGAACCACGTGCTGAAGGAACAACGGCACCAATTCAGAGGAGGAAGGCAACTTAGGTAATGGCACAAGATGTATCATTTTGGAAAACCTATCACAAATTACCAGATGGTGGTCATTCTCTGAGAAACAGGAAGATCGGAAATGAAATTCATAGAGATATGGGTCCATGGTCTCTTGGGCACAGGCAATGGCATCAACAAACCACTAGAGCGAGAGCAAGGCTTGGAGCGAGAGCAAGTCCCGCAGGACTGCACAAATTCCCTGACATCGCGAGACAAGGTAGGCCACCAAAAGGACCGACTAACCAAGTCTCTGGTACCAAAAATTCCGGGATGCCCAGCCAATGCGGAACAATGAATCTCAGACATCACACTCTTTTTCCATTGGTCCGGGACAAACAATTTTCCAACAGGGCAGCGCTCGGGCCTATCCTCCTGACACCCCTCCAGAGCAAGTCTCAAATTAGGCGAGATGGCGGAAAGAACTACACCCTCCTTCAAAATAACAGAGGGATCAGATAGCTCAGGAGAGTCCGCAAGGAAACTCCTCGAGAGGGCATCCGCCTTAACATTCTTAGTGCCAGGAAGAAAGGAAACCACAAAATTAAAACGTGTGAAAAACAAGGCCCACCTGGCCTGTCTAGGATTGAGTCGCTTGGCAGATTCCAGATAGACCAGATTCTTATGGTCCGTAAGGACCACCACCTGATGTTTGGCTCCCTCCAGCCAATGTCTCCACTCTTCAAAAGCCCACTTCATGGCCAATAACTCCCGATTACCCACGTCATAATTACGTTCAGTAGGAGAAAATTTTCGAGAGAAAAAGGCACAAGGGTTACTTTTAGAGGTCTCTGGATCTTTTTGGGACAAAACGGCACCTGCCCCAATTTCAGAGGCATCAACCTCCACCTGAAATGGCAGAGAAACATCAGGCTGCCGTAGAACAGGAGCAGAAGTGAATCTCTGCTTAAGTTCCTGAAACGCAGAGACTGCCTCAGGAGGCCAATTCACCACATCAGAACCCTTTCTGGTCAAATCAGTTAATGGTTTAACAATAACAGAGAAATTACCAATAAATTTACGATAAAAATTGGCAAAACCCAAAAATCTCTGAAGAGCCTTTAATGAAGTAGGTTGGACCCAATCACAGATGGCCTGAACCTTGACGGGTCTATTTCAATAACAGATGGGGACAAAATGAATCCAGAAATGAGATCTTCTGTACGCCAAAAAGACACTTTGATCCCTTCACATACAGAGCATTCTCTCTCAAAATCTGGAATACAGTTCGAACATGTTTCACATGAGAGTCCCAGTCATTAGAAAAAATCAAGATATCATCCAAATAAACAATCAGAAACTTGTCCACAAAATCCCTGAAAATGTCATTCATGAAGGACTGGAAGACGGAAGGAGCATTAGTGAGCCCAAAGGGCATCACAAGGTACTCAAAATGCCCTTCAGGGGTGTTAAATGCCGTCTTCCATTCATCCCGTGCTTAATGCGAATAAGATTATACGCCCCCTGAGGTCAAGCTTGGTAAACCAAGTAGCGTTTTTCACCCTGGAAAACAGGTCAGAAATCAAGGGTAACGGGTATTGATATTTCACAGTAATATTGTTCAAGAGACGATAATCAATACACGGCCTTAATGAACCATCTTTTTTGGCCACAAAGAAAAAACCGGCACCTAAGGGTGAAGAGGATGGTCTGATATGACCCTTCTCCAATGATTCCTTGATATAAGACCGCATTAGCGTCATGTTCAGGTACAGACAAGTTAAAAAGGCGACCCTTAGGGAATTTACTACCTGGCACTAATTCAATAGCGCAGTCATAGCTCCTATGGGGAGGTAAGGATGCAGATTTACTTTCGCTAAGCACATCAGAAAAATCAAACAAAAAGTCAGGAACATCCTCAGCCTGGGGGGAGGCAGAAAAAACAGGAGTGTTGGTATTAACACATTGGCAGCCCCAACTGGTTACAGACACAGATTTCCAATCCAAAACAGGATTATGAGACTGTAACCAAGGGAAACCAGCACGATGATGTCATGCAGATTATATAGAACCAAAAATTTGCAGCACTCCTGGTGATCAGGTTCAACCCTCATTATCACCTGAGTAGAAAACTGGGGTTTATTCTCAGCCAAAGGGGTAGAATCGATCCCCAGTAGGGGAATAGACTTCTGTAGGGGTATCAAGGGAAATCCACAACGTTTAGCAAAATCATAATCCATCAGGTTAATAGCTGCTCCAGAATCAACGAAAGCCTGAGCAGAAAATGAGGACAGAGAGCATATCAGAGTGACAGTTAATAAAAACTTAGTCTGAACACTACCCAAGACAACTGAGCGTGCAAAACGTCTTCCCCGCTTAGGGCAGACTGAAATAGCATGAGAGGCATCACCACAGTAGAAACATAACCATTGCGCTTTCGAAACTCATGACGCTGTGCCCAGACACCACTCCATCACACTGCATGGGCTCAGCAGCTGGCTCACAAGGCAAACACCACTCCACGCATACTTCTCCGCTCACGCAAACGTCTGTCAATTTGAATCGCTAATGACATAGAATCATTGAGACCAGAGGGGACAGGGAATCCCACCATAACATCCTTTACATTATCCGACAGACCCTTCCGGAAAAGGGCCGCCAAAGCGTCGTCATTCCATTTGGTCAGGACTGCCCACCTACGGAATCTCTGACAGTATAACTCAGCGTCATCAAGCCCTGATTTAATGCCAACAAGGCTTTTTCAGCTTGATCAGTGACATTAGGCTCATCGTACAATAACCCCAAAGCCTGAAAAAATGCATCAACATCACTCAAAACAGGATCCCCAGGTGTGAGGGAAAAAGCCCAATCCTGAGGATCGCCGCGCAGGAGAGAGATGACAATTTGAACCTGCTGCGCTGCGTTTCCTGAGGACTTAGATTTTAAGGCAAGAAACAATTTACAATTATTTTTGAAATTCTGAAACTTAGCTCGATCCCTGAAAACAAATCTGGCATGGGAATCCTAGGTTCCACAACAGGCAACCTAGCAAGATAGATAGCAATACTCTGAACCTCAGTGGCAAGCTGATCCACACGGCCAGACAACTGTGCAAACTCCATTGGGAGAAAAGATCCTCCCCAGCACCCAGAGATACAGAGGGAAAAAAAAAAAAATGCAACAAACAGAAAAATATCTCTGACAACTTTTCTTCCTTCAAATATTTTTTCCCTTCTGTGAGTACCATACAATTTTTATGGCCGGTGATACTGTTATGTTACGGTAGCTGAGGAGTGCAGGTAAAAAAGGCAATACACCAGAGCAGTTGGAATCTATGAGATTGCAGTACCCTGACTAACCACCGCAACTAGAGGCAGCCGTGGAGCGTTCCTACGATGGTCCTAGACGCCTCGTCACAGCCTGAGAAACTAACTACACCTAAAGATAGAAATAGGAAAGCTATCTGCCCCGGAGCAGAACCCCAAAGATAATAGAAAGCCCCCAAACATGTAATGGCGGTTAGACAAGAGGAAATACTGACACAGAAAGAAAATAGTATGAGCAAACGCTGGGGCCCAAACTATCTAAATAGAAAAGGACAGGAAGGGTACTTACTGCAATCCCAGAAAACCCTGAAAAACACCAACTCTACTAATTTCAAAATCACCTGAGATCACACGACCTCTACCACCTAAATTAGTTCTCTGGTGTAACAAAAACAGCAGCCACTGAAAAAACTGCAAAAAGCAAAAGTACAAAACACAGTGGCTGGACTAAACTGAGAGGGCAAAAGCCCCGGAGGGGACCCAGAAGGCCCCACAGAAGTGCAGGACAAAATGCAAAAATATAGCAAAAACACAAAATAAGAAATTGTCTTATCTGATAGCAGGAGATGCAGACACGACACGCAGGCTACAAGGGAAACTGGAAAGAAGGATTCAGACCAGAACAATTGATCACCGGCAACCTGATGGGAAAATGATTCCCTTAAATAAGACCAATCAGTAACACCTGATTCCCAATCCTCACTAGTACCGCTTGTAACCACCAGAGGGAGCCTCTGCTCAGAACTCATCTCAAACCCATTCACAACACACACCCTTATATACTCTAAAGGGCTCCCTCTGGTGGTACCAGGAAAATGTGAAGTGTGAATGAATATCAGGTGATTGTGAATTACCTTTCATGCATCCTCCTGGGTAACATGTGGCACCAAGCGCAGCTGGGCTACACAATGGATGAGGAGAAAGGAAAAATAGAGGAATGTGGCATTTACTCACTATCGGTGTAGGAGGTAAGGAAGGTGTACGTCTCCTGTTGAATACTGTCTTAGGAAGAGCAGACAAAGTATGTTTTATGGCACCATTGTCAATATTCTGGATATAGTAGATTTCATTGTGCAAAATGTTTTGGTCTTAACAGAGATCTGCTCTGAATGTGGATTAAAATGGATGGAAATGCAGTGCAGAGAAGATGGGCTAATGCAATAGTGAACTCGTCACCTCTTTTGCGACTTAACCTTTTTTTCCGCTTTGGATGACCTCCCCCAGGAAATGTTACGGAAGTACTGGAGCCCACTCCTTCCTGACTGACAAATATCAGGGCCTTAATTGAAGGTACGACGTATCGATCTGGCCTGCACATTGTGACAGCAGGACACTGTTGAGCAATGCCATCTGTACGATGTGCACGGCCAGCTTTTTCTACCACACCTTAGCCTTTCTCAAAGCACTGTACGGCTGGAGGACTTGATCAGAAAGTTCAACGGCCCTCCATGTTTTTGTTGTACCTCAGTACACAGTCCGGTTTGCTGACCAGTGCAGAGGTACAGTGCCGAGGGTGCTGCCATCACCGTGTATAGTGGTCAAGAAAAAGGCTTCCCTCTTGTACTTGACCACCAGCAGGTGCTCGATACATTGGGCTCTGCTGTCATCCTTCTGAGCATCTGCCAAATTAGCGTTTTCGGGAGGCCTCTTTGATTTTTGCATACAGTACCGCAGGCTGCATTACCTCGCGCAGAGAAGGATTTGAAGAGTGGGATACTGGTATAAAAGTTATCCACGTAAAGGTGATAACCTTCATCCTGCAGTGGATGAACCAAATCCCACACAATTTTCACACTCGCTTCCAAGATATGGGGTGCATTCAGGGCAGTCACTCCGGGTGTCCTTCCCTTCATAAACTCTAAACCTGTGGATGTACGCTGAGGTACTCTCACACAGCTTAATAGAGTTTAATTCCATACCTGGCCCTCTTACTTGGCAGGTACTGACGGAATCAGAGCCTCCCCTTGAAATGACTTAAGGATTCACCCACACAAATGTCCCTTTGGGGCATGTACGGCCTAACTTTGAACAGATGGTCAAAGTTGGGGTTATCTCGGGGAGGACACAGTGCATTATTGTTATAATGCAGAAATTTGTGGATGGACTCAAAACGTGTCAGGGCCATGACCGTTCGGAACACTGGAGTGTTGTATAACACATCAACACTCCACTATTGACAAAGTTCTGGCTTTTTCAGGATCCCCATGTGAAGGACCAGGCCCCAAAACTGCATCATTTCAACTGCAGCTACAGGAGACCAGTTAGAAAATGAAGAACCGCTGTTTTTTGCCAGAAATTAATGAACGTACAAATCAGTTTGGCCCACCATGAGATTAACAAAATCCTCAGAAAAATACTTTCAAAAAGTCTAGTTCTGTGAGGCCTGTGTTGTCAAACTTGATTACTGATTGTGCCACAAAATCAGGAATCAGTGTCTCAATTTTCGGGGGGCGAGGTCCATACGGGGTCAGTAATGGGGTGCACTGCTTCATCTTCTCGAATAGGGTGCGTTGCTTCATCTTCTGGAATGGGGTGCGTTGCTTCATCTTCTGGAATGGGGTGCGTTGCTTCATCTTCTGGAATGGGGTGCGCTGCTTCATCTGGAATGAGGTGCGCTGCTTCATCTGGAATGAGGTGCGCTGCTTCATCTGGAATGAGGTGCGCTGCTTCATCTGGAATGAGGTGCGCTGCTTCATCTGGAATGAGGTGCGCTGCTTCATCTTCTGGAATGGGGGGCACGGCTTCATCTTTTGAAATGGGGGGCACTGTTTCATCCTCTGGAATGGGGGGGCTCTGTTTCATCTTGTGTCCTGGGATTTGTGCTGCTTCATCTTGTGTCCTGGGACGGGCGCTGTGTCTGCTTGTGTCCTGGGATGTCTGCATGGCGGTTCAGCAGCACCTGAGGAGGTAGATGAGGAAGAGGACGAATCTGAAAAACAAACAAATGTGGGATACTCTACCTCGCTTTCCGTGTCGTAGGCAAGGAAAGTGTATGCCTCCTCCGCTGAATACCACTTTTTTTGTATGAGTGGTGATTGTGTCAGTACTGCGTTTAATTGTTTGTGTTTGAGATAGTGTTTGGTGTAAATTATTTGTCTGAAAAGAAAAAGCTAAAAGAAAAAAGCATCAAGCAGGGAGAAAAAAAGTCAGTGAAAAGTGTAAAACAGCAGACACGCTCTGATGAGTGAACTGCGTCACTCATCAAAGCTCGGCGGCTTAGGCTCAATCTTCAGGGGTTGGGGTCGATAAGGGGTCACGAACTGTGGTCGCTGCCTCATTTGCAGTCTTGGGGGTGTTTACATAGAGTTTCATTCTCACTAAAGAAGATGGATGAGGAAGAAAACCATGAATGCGGCATTCACTCACTATCGGGGTAGGAGGCAAGGCGTACGTACCTCTGTTGAATACTCTCTTTAGGAAGAGCGGACAAAGTATGTTTTAGTGCACCATTCTCAATATTCTGGATATAGTATAACTAGCTATTGAACCCGTTCTATGCCCGGGTGGCGAGCATTTATATTGGTATATGGTCTCCATCCTGGTATGTGCTGCTTCCATCCTGCGGCCTAATCTTGTCATATGCTGCTCCCATCATGCGCCCCCTTCCTGTCATGTGAAGCCCCCAACCTGCACCCTTATCCTGTTTTGTGCACCTCCATCTTGTCATATGCTACTCTTCCTGCGCCCCAATCTTGTCATGTGCTCCCATCCTGCGCCCAATCTTGTCATGTGCTCCATCCTGCGCCCCAATCCTGTCATGTGCTCCCATCCTGTCATGTGCGCCCATCCTGCACCCCATGCTGTTATGTGCGCCCATCCTGCACCCCATGCTGTTATGTGCGCAGCCCCCATCCTGTAGTGCCCCACCTGCCCATCTGTTATGTGCGCCCATCCTGCCCCCATGCTGTTATGTGCGCCCCATCCTGCAGCCCCCATCTGTCAGTGTGCTCATCCTGCGCCCATCCTGTATGTGCTGCTCTCGCCCCCATCCTGTCATTGTGCCTCTGCCCCATCCTGTCATGTGCTGCTCACCTGCGCCCATCCTGTCATGTGCTGCTCCTGCGCCCCATCCTGTCATGTGCTCTCCTGCGCCCCATCCTGTCATGTGCTGCTCTCCTGCGCCCCATCCTGTCATGTGCTGCTCTCCTGCGCCCCATCCTGTCATGTGCTGCTCTCCTGCGCCCATCCTGTCTGTGCTCTCTCCTGCGCCCCATCCTGTCGTGCTGCTCTATCCTGCGCCCATCCTGTCGTGCTGCTCTCACCTGCGCCCCATCCTGTCGTGCTGCTCTCATCCTGCGCTGCTCCATCCTGTCTGCTGCTCTCATCCTGTCGCTGCTCCATCCTGTCTGCTGCTGCTCTCATCCTGTCCTGCTCTCTCACTCCTGCGCCCTCATCCTGTCCTGCTGCTGCCCTCATCTGTCCTGCTGCCCATCCTGTCATGTCTGCTCTCCTGCGCCCCATCTGCTGTTCTGTCCTCTGGCCCATCCTGTCATGTCTCTGCTCCCTCCTGCGCCCCCATCCTGTCATGTTCTGCTCCCCTCCTGCGCCCCCATCCTGTCATGTTCTGCTCCCCTCCTGCGCCCCCATCCTGTCATGTTCTGCTCCCCTCCTGCGCCCCATCCTGTCATGTTCTGCTCCCCTCCTGCGCCCCCATCCTGTCATGTTCTGCTCCCCTCCTGCGCCCCCATCCTGTCATGTTCTGCTCCCCTCCTGCGCCCCCATCCTGTCATGTTCTGCTCCCCTCCTGCGCCCCCATCCTGTCTGTGCTGCTCCCCTCCTGCGCCCCATCCTGTCTGTGCTGCTCCCCTCCTGCGCCCCATCCTGTCATGTGCTGCTCCCCTCTCCTATGCTGCCCCCATCCTGTCATGTGCTGCTCCCCTCCTATGCCGCCCCCATCCTGTCATGTGCTGCTCCCCTCCTATGCCGCCCCCATCCTGTCATGTGCAGCTCCCGTCCTGCACAGCTCCCGTCCTGCACCCCATCCTGTCATGTGCTGCTCCCCTCCTGCGCGCCCATCCTGTCATGTGCTGCTCTCCTCCTGCGCCCCCATTCTGTCATGTGCTGCTCCCATCCTGCGCCCCCATCCTGGTATGTGCTGCTCCCATCCTGCACCCCCATTCTGTACCCCCATTCTGTCATGTGCTGCTCCCATCCTGCACCCACATTCTGTCATGTGCTGCTCCCATCCTGCACCCCCATTCTGTCATGTGCTGCTCCCATCCTGCGCCCCCATTCTGTCATGTGCTGCTCCCATCCTGCGCCCCCATTCTGTCATGTGCTGCTCCCATCCTGCGCCCCCATTCTGTCATGTGCTGGTCCCATCCGCCCCCATTCTGTCATGTGCTGCTCCCATACTGTGCCCCCATCCTGTTATGTGCTGCTGCCATCTTGTGATGTGCTGCTCCCATAAAATAGCACCTGAGTCAACGTATACGTATCTCACAATATCTGGCGCCATTTTCTTGAAGACACTGTCTAGGGCAGTGATGGGCAACCTTTTTAGCTCGGTGTGTCAAAATTTGCCAAAAAAACAAGCATAACTCGTGCGGTGTGTCACTTCAAGAAAAAAAAACAATTTCGCAATATTTATAGTTTAAATAACAAAAATGTATAAAAACTAATTATTTAACTTACCTGCTTAGTAGTGACTTCTTTGTTCATCTGTCAGTCGTTTTCTTTTGTTGCTCTTGATATTATTTAACTTGTGTGGGGTGCCGTGAACTAAGATAAGTGAGGGGGAGGGGGAATTCTTTAAAGAGGACCTGTCATCTGGAGGACCCCCTCTCCGCCATTAACTGTGTACATAGCTGCTATGTACACAGTTAATGGGGAAGGGGGGTCATCCGGATGACAGGTCCTCTTTAACTAACCTGCCTATTAGTGACTTTTTTGTTGCTGAATTTCATTAGCTAAATCTTCAATTGAAGGTTGGTATTTTGTACACTTCAAGCCCAAACAAGCACTACTATCTTCATCTGTCAATCTGTTTCTTTTGTTGGTTTTGATATTATTTAATGCTGAGAATAAGGTTTCACAAAAGTACGTAGAGGGAAAAAATGGTGAGTAAAGCCATTGCTATATTTTTCAGCGTGCTAAAAGTGTCTGGTATACGGTTCCAGGTACTCCAAATTTCCTGTTCATAGTGGCACTCCTCTTGATTCTCCGAGCGGCACCTTTCCAGATTTTCAAGCTTTGACCTCAAGTCGACAAACACCTGAGACCAGATGCTGTCTTGAAATTCTGCAAGTTGCATCTCCAAATCATCAATTTGCATCCATTGGAGGCAATTTAATTCCAAACTACTGCAGACTACTACATCAGGATACTTAATTATTTTCATGGTCTGTTCTAGGCTTCTAAATTGATTAAATCTTTCACTGAACTGGTCAAGTAACGAGTCTAAAACATGCTGGTACTTTATATGCAAGAGTTCCATTTCATTTTGTACAGCTGTACTGGCCTTCTCAAAATACTTTGTTACTCGAGGAAAATACTTTAAGTTTTAGTTTCTACATCTCGCTTGAAAATTCTCAGTTTACTTTCAAAAGCTTTTACGTATCCAAACATAACGTCAATGCTTTTGCCAAAACCTTGTAACTTTAAGTTCAGTTCATTAAAATGAACAGAGAGATCTGTAAAAAATATCAGGGTGTTGACCCACTTATCATCATTGAGCTGAGGAAAGTTTCCCAGATCCTTAGCCTCAAGAAATACCTTAATTTCTTCAAAGCACTCCACAAAGCGCTCAAGAACTTTGCCTCGGCTCAGCCATCTTACATTATTGTACATCAGCAGTCCACTGTAGGTGGAATCAACCTCCAGTAAAAGTGCAGAAAATTCTCGCTTGTGAAGGGGGCGAGCAGCTATTAAATTAACTATTTTTGTAACAACTGACATTAAGTCATTTAAATTGGTGAATCCTGCCTTGGCACATAAAGCCTCCTGATGGATAATACAATGAAAAGGCACAATCGGATGTCCAATAGCTTCCGTAAACAATTTGACAAATCCAACTTTTTTCCCCACCATGTTTGGTGCCCCATCTGTCGTCACTGACACAACTTTAGAGATATCAATGCTTAGGTCACGGAATGTTTGTATAACAACCTTACATATTTCACTTCCTGATGTACTTGTTGGCACTGATACTAACTTTATCAACTCTTCTCTCATTGTGAGACCATCAGAATATCGACCAATAATGGCCAACTGAGCATGTGATGTGACATCGGTAGTTTCATCAAGAGAGATCGAAAAATATTTACAATTACTTATGTCTCTCTTTAATTGATGTTGTACGTTTGTGTTCAGTCTCATTATTCGGTCTTTTATGATATTTCTACTGAGTGGTAACTCAGATATTCTCTTAATAATTGCATCTTTATTATGCATATCATGAATAGAACTGGTGCACATCCTAGGAGAGTTTCTTTAATAAATTCTCCCTCACTGAGTGCTTTTCCATGCTGAGCTATGGAGTGAGCAATGCTCAACTTGCAGATGTTAAATTTGTAGAGCCTTTTACAAATTTAAGTATGGAGTTAGATTGGCTCTTATAAAGGTGTAGCTGCCTGGAAATGTTTCCTTCCTTTCATCCTCACTTTTCTTCAAGAGCTGGGAATGATTAGTTTCAAAATGTCTATTTATATTCCACGTTCTGCTTACTACTGTTTCAGTACATAGAACACAAAATGATCTGCCATTTTTATCTATAATGCCATACATCTCGGTCCATGTCTCTTGAAAGGGCCGGCTACTAGCACCACTTCCTTTACTTAACCTTGGTTTTTTTTTTGGGTTCTCCATCAGGGGGGCAGTGACAGAATATTTATAGATAGCCTGTTAGCCCTGCAGGCAATTAGGGGTTCACTAGCCTAACTGACCACAAGATGGCACATGTAACTATGGTTTAGGAAAGATGCACAACAGTAATAGTGTTGAAATGGAGTCTGCACTATGCTGCAAGATGGCTGTCGCTATTTCTAATGGCAGGAAACGGCACCTATAGCACAGCCACAGACCCTCGCCTCTCCTAGCCTCTCCCAGCCTCCCCCACACTTATCTTGTCAAAGAAAATAATATGTGACACCCCAGGCCAGAGCCCAGTAACAGTTGCTGGTAATGGCGTCCTCCGCACTATTCCACTGCTTCCTGCACAGCCACAGACCCTTGCCTCTCCCAGCCTCCCCCACACTTATCTTGTCAAAGACAATGATATGTGACACCCCAGGCCAGAGCCCAGTAACAGTTGCTGGTAATGGCGTCCTCCGCACTATTCCACTGCTTCCTGCACAGCCACAGACCCTTGCCTCTCCCAGCCTCCCCACACTTATCTTGTCAAAGACAATGATATGTGACACCCCAGGCCAGAGCCCAGTAACAGTTGGTGGTAATGGCGTCCTCAGCGGTATTTCACTGCTCCCTGTTCCGCCGGCCGGAAGTGAAGACCTAACCCGGAAGTCCCAGTACTAGACGCGCTGTGCCGGAGTGCTGCTGTTTTGGCATACAGACCTCCAGCACAGAGCGTCCACTACACTACAGCAAATGTATTTCAGCGCAGGATGTATTTCTTGTCATGTGGCCGCATACTTCTCTGTATGCGGCGGTGTGTCACCGAAAATGGCTCCGCGTGTCAGTGCTGACACGCGTGCCATAGGTTCGCCATCACTGGTCTAGGGATTCGCACACACTGTCTTCACTAAAATGGCATCGTGGTGCAGTATGCACGCTTTTTGACTCAGGCACCACACTGCACAGGCATCACCCATTTTGGCTTTGAACAGAAAGACACATTCAATGTTATATATAACACTTTAAATGTTATTAAACTATTAGCTAAAGAAAAAAATGATTGTGCAAAAACTTCTCTATAAACAACATTTTTGATGTAAATTCTATTTCCTTTCTTTAAGTTGCCTTGTTGATCAGTAGCGAAAACTTTGACTTGCTGGAAGGATTTTGTCCTTGAGAAAGCGACATAAAGTTGGCCATGGCTGAAGGCTGGAGATAGCAAATATATGCCAACTGAATCTAGTGTTTGCCCTTGACTTTTGTTGATGGTTATAACCAAGTCTTAAGGGAAACTGTTTTCGTTTTAAAGTAAAAGGAAGATCAGGATAGCTTGGTGCCAGAATAACTCTGTGAATGAAAACCCTTGTACCTTTAAATGATCTGGTGAGGATTTCACAGTCAAAGACTTTTGACATCATTTACTTCACAATCATTCTGGTGCCATTGCAAATACCTCTTGTTGAGTTAAGGTTTCTTAATAGCATGACTACTGCTCCAACTTTCAAATTTAATCTATGAGGAGGCATACCACCATGCTTTAAGCTGTTTAAGAACTCCATTGGGTAGTTTGCTGCTTCCGCAGCATTTCAATTCAGACTGAATTTGTCAAAGAACATTTTCATTCAGTTCATGTGAATGTTGGTTTTTTGGAGCTGGGATTGCACAGTTTGCAATGCTTTCATCTTCTGATTGTATGACTTGAAAGACAGCATCAACAATACATCCATTTTCAATGCAGACAGAAGGTGTTAGGGATCGAGTTCCCGCTTCTGCATAAGGGGAATCTCGAGCCGTTCCTGCTGCGGTCTCACATCCGTCTCCGGCCGCAGTGGATTCTGCTCAGCAGAGACGTCGGTCCCAGCGTCTCGCCCAGTCTGGCACTGTGCAGAGGATTACTGCTGCCTCTCCAGGTTCTGCTATGGTAGCCAGTACTGGTCAGCGGCGAGCAGACGTCTTTAAGACTAAGTCCTGCGTTTCCCTTCTGAGCATGCCCAGGGTAAGATCTCTCATTGGAGATCAGGGGTCACATGCTCAGGTACTGCAGCAGCTCCTATTGGTCCTCCAGGAAGATCCTGAAACTACATGTGTTCTGGAACGGTTTCCTATTGGTTCTTTTCTGGCAGGCCCTGTTGTTGCTGCTATAAAAGGGTTGTATGACCATGCAGCCATGCACTAATTTCAACTGCATTATGTGCTTTGCGCCAGTGTGATCTTGCACGCATGTGTTAGGGCTCGGCTGAAATAAGCCCCTAGAATACCGGCACCTCCGGTGAGGAGATTGTATGCACGTGGTTAGGGCTCGGCTGAAATAAGCGCCTAGAATACCGGCTTCTCCGGTGAGGAGATTGTCTGATTGCGTTGCTGATTGCGTTACTACGGACTGCTGTCCGCACAGCAGTTGTCTGTGCATTCCTGTGGAGTTAACAGGACACAGTCCATATCTCTGCGTCTCTACCTTAGCGACACTGTGGTGTAACAGAGTTCGCTTATACCGCTATATAGTGCCACAGTATCTATAGTTGCGACTCTGTGAAGTAACAGAGTTCGCCATACCGCCATTTACTAGCAGCAGGCTCTGCCTGCACGGTGGACCCCAGGCTGCGAACACACTTATTATTTATATTTTTTTGTGCGTTCCGCCAGTCTTAACAGAAGGAATTTCGAAGATACCGGTTCTTGACGTTTTCCATCTCCAAGATTTAAAAGCCATTGGGAAAAGCCTTGATGTTCTTAGGGGACATTGTCCTCTTTGGTGCGCATGTTTTGGTCCAATTTGAGGACTTCAATATTCCTCCAACAATAGCTGTTCTTCATGCATTCTGAAATTATATCGGTTCTCCTGCCTTGTGGTACAACAGGAAGGATTTGTCAAATCTCCACCAAAAAGAAACACCGCACCTCCGAACGTTTTTTTGGACGGAGCTTTTGGATCTTTAGCCATGAGTTCTTTGTAGAATGTGTCAACTGCATTTACAGCATGAGCTGGAGCCATAGAAGCTTCGTCCCAGATTACGAGTTTGGCACTTTTCAACTCATTGGCAATATTGCTGCCATGACGAATATTGCACGTCGACTTTTCATTAATTGGTATAGGCAGTGAACAGATTGTGGGAAGTCCAACCTCCCTCCAGCAAAGTAGCAGCAATGCCTGTAAATGTACATGACAAGACTAATTCATTTTTACTCCAAACGTAATGCATGATTGTATTATACAGGAATGTTTTACCACTTCCACCACGTCCGTCAATTAAAAATAAATATTTTTCCAAGTTGGGATTCTCAAAAGCTTCTCTGATTTTTTCGAAAGCCTTTCGTTGTCCTGGGTTTAATCATAGAATGGTAGAGTTGGAAGGGACCTCCTGGGCCTTCTGGTCCAACCCCCTGCTCAAAGCAGGATTCTCTAAATCATCCCAGACAGATGTCTATCCAGCCTCTGTTTGAAGACTTCCATTGAAGGAGAACTCACCACCTCTTGTGGCAGCCTGTTCCACTCATTGATCACCCTGTCAAAAAGTTTTTTCTAATATCTAATCTGTGTCTCCTCCCATTCAGTTTCATCCCATTGCTTCTAGTCTTTCCTTGTGCAAATGAGAATAAAGATGATCCTTCTACAATGTGACAGCCCTTGAGATACTTGTAGACAGCTATTAAGTCTCCTCTCAGTCTTCTTTTTTGCAAGCTAAACATTCCCAAATCCCGCAACCGTTCCTCATAGGACATGGTTTGCAGACCGGTCACCATTCTGGTGGCTCTTCTCTGAACTTGCTCCAGTTTGTTGATGTCTTTTTTAAAATGTGGTGCCCAAAACTGGACACAGTATTCCAGATGAGGTCTGACCAAAGACGAGTAGAGGGCAATAATGACCTCACTAGAGTTGAGCGATACTTTCCGATATCCAAAAGTATCGGAATCGGAATGGTATCGCCGATACACAAAAAATATCGGCGATACCCGATACCGGAAATACAATGTAAGTCTATGGGAACAAAATATCGGAATTAAAAAAAAACCATTCTTGCCTTGTTGGTTAATTGTACATGAAGGAAAACAACAAAGAGTAATGTAGAATTTATTGGGGGAGGTTGAGGAGACATTAAAGGCATAGATGTTTAACACAATGCAATGGAATAGCATTAATATTTCTTTTTTTGAAATACGTTTGGATTGACGAAGAAATTGACAATGTTGTTAACCTTTTTTCTATTTTGTCAAATATGTCTGTTTCACAACTTCCATGCTCTTCACCTTTTTAACTTTTCACACACTTTCTCCTTCATAATCTTCAGCAGCATCATCTTTCTCATCAAATTATTCTTCATCTTCACCTTCTTAATCTTCTAAAACTTCTTGCTATTCATCTTTTTGTTAACATTACTTATATTGTTCTTATTAAACAGTTATTATTCTTCATATTCTACTTCTTCATCTTCTTCCTATTCATCCTTTTCATTATTCTTATTTGTGACAGACATTCCTGTACTTGTAATCTGTAAAACTCTGAATTTTCATCCTTCCGTTCTTGCTGTCACGAAAGATTTTAATTACAACAGTATTTGTCCGCGTTCAGTTTAGCCTGCAGCAGCATCAGGCATTTTCCAGGGGCACCACGAGGAGGAACGGACTCACCCCATACATGCTTAGTCTTCTTCTGCTTAGAATTTAGAGCATATATTTTGCTCTTCATTTTGGTCTTATACTTCATGTTCTTCTGCTTTTTGATCTTCTGCTTATTGTTCTTAAGTCTCTTGTTCTGTATCTTGTAGTTTGTCTTAACCTTCTTAGTCCTGTTTGGTAATCTTTTATTTCTTCTTTGTGATGGTGTTTAGGCTGGTTGGCTTGATGCTCGTCGTCCTTGTGGTCGTCATCTTCTTCGGGGTGGTCATCAGGGTCGTCGTCTTCATTGTTGGAGATCCAGAGTGATTACCCAAAAAAGCATTGAAAAAATCTTCAATTTGTAAATGTAGCAGAAGGTACAAGAGTCAATGCAAGTAACGAGGACCAGCTGACTGTGCTGGAACCCGGAGGGGCAGCAGAAGGAAAAGAGCCAATGGCAAACGAGGACCAGCTGACGTTACTGGGACCGGTTACTAAGCAGGAGGTACCTGTGCTCCAAAGCACTACCAAGGACAGCAGACGTTGCTGGAACTCGGATACCAAGATGGAGGCACTAGGCCAAAGGCACTGCGGAGAACCAGCTGACGGTACTGGAACCCGGACGGGTAGCAGAAGGTACAAGAGCCAATGCAAGTAACGAGGACCAGCTGACTGTGCTGGAACCCGGAGGGGCAGCAGAAGGAAAAGAGCCAATGGCACAACCGAGGACCAGCTGACGTTACTGGGACACGGTTACTAAGCAGGAGGTACCTGTGCTCCAAAGCACTACCAAGGACCAGCAGACGTTGCTGGAACTCGGATACCGAGATGGAGGCACCTAGGCCAAAGGCACTGCGGAGAACCAGCTGACGGTACTGGAACCCGGACGGGTAGCAGAAGTACAAGAGCCAATGCAAGTAACGAGGACCAGCTGACTGTGCTGGAACCCGGAGGGGCAGCAGAAGGAAAAGAGCCAATGGCAAACCGAGGACCAGCTGCGTTACTGGGACACGGTTACTAAGCAGGAGGTACCTGTGCTCCAAAGCACTACCAAGGACCAGCAGACGTTGCTGGAACTCGGATACCGAAATGGAGGCACCTGGCCAAAGGCACTGCGGAGAACCAGCTGCGGTACTGGAACCCGGACGGGTAGCAGAAGGTACCCATGGAAATTTAAGATGACAGGCCGCGAGCCGGCGCAGTTACCGAATCCCAAGTACTAGTGGGTGATTGTCCTATTGTCACAACGGAAACAGCCTTTATTTGCATATCCCGCAGCACACATAGGAAGCACCTTAACTCCAAGCCCATAGAGTCGGCTAACCCGACCGCAACACGACAGGACAACTTATTGGAGGCAAAGTGACGTTTACACTGACAGGAAAACAGATGGCGTTTCTATAACCAGTCTGGGGAAGGTGAGTACCCGTGCCAATTACACTTCCGAGCAACAACTGGCAGTGTTGTAGCCCAGGGATGAGAAGAGAACAGGGTGGAGGCAGCAGGACTTTTTGCCGTTCACACAGCAGGGGGAAAAAGCTGACATTACTGAACCCAGTAACACAGGAGCAATGTTGACTGTGCTAACAGCACTTCCCAGCAAACAATGGCAGTGTTGTAGCCCAGGGAATGAGAAGAGAACAGGGTGGAGGCAGCAGGACTTTTTGCCGTTATCACAGCAGGGGAAAGTGACATTACTGAACCCAGTAAACAGGAGCAAGTGTTGACTGTGCTAACAGCACTTCCGAGCAAACAACTGGCAGTGTTGTAGCCCAGGGATGAGAAGAGAACAGGGTGGAGGCAGCAGGACTTTTTGCCGTTATCACAGCAGGGAACAGCTGACATTACTGAACCCCAGTAAACAGGAACAAGTGTTGACTGTGCTAACAGCACTTCGAGCAACAACTGGTGGTGTTGTAGCCCAGGGATGAGAAGAGAACAGGGTGGAGGCTGCAGGACTTTTTGCCGTTATCACAGCAGGGGACAGCTGACATTACTGAACCCCGTAACACAGGAGCAAGTTTGACTGTGCTAACAGCACTTCGAGCAACAACTGGCAGTTGTTGTAGCCCAGGGATGAGAAGAGAACAGGGTGGGGCTGCAGGACTTTTGCCGTTACACAGCAGGGGAACGCTGACATTATGAACCCAGTAACCAGGAGCAAGTGTTGGACTGTGCTAACAGCACTTCCGAGCAAAACTGGCGGTGTTGTAGCCCAGGGATGAGAAGAGAACAGGGTGGAGGCAGCAGGACTTTGCCATTCACACAGCAGGGGAACAGCTGGACATTACTGAACCCCAGTAAACACAGGGCAAGTGTGACTGTGCTAACAGCACTTCGAGCAACAACTGGCAGGTTGTAGCCCAGGGATGAGAAGAGAAACAGGGTTGGAGGCAGCAGGACTTTTTGGCCGGTTATCACAGCAGGGGAACAGCTGACATTACTGACCCCAGTAACACAGGAGCAAGTGTGACTGTGCTAACAGCACTTCCGAGCAACAACTGGCGGGTTGTAGCCCCAGGGATGAGAAGAGAACAGGGTGGAGGCAGCAGGACTTTTTGCCGTTTATCACAGCAGGGGAACAGCTGACATTATGAACCCCAGTAACACAGGAGCAAGTGTTGACTGTGTAACAGCACCTTCGAGCAACAACTAGCGGTGTTGTAGCCCAGGATGAGAAGAGAACAGGGTGGAGGCAGCAGGACTTTTTGCCGTTATCACAGCGGGGAACAGCTGACATTACTGAACCCCAGTAACACAGGAGCACGTGTAGACTGTGCTACAGCACTTCCGAGCAACAACTGGCCGGTGTTGTAGCCCAGGGTCAAGGAGGATGTTTAAATACTATATCAAGGATTTTCCTTGTTATGTCAATTAAAAATGTCTATACTCCAAACAAGGAAAATATAAACTTTAGTACCATAAGATGATGACTTAACTTAAAAAAATATATGTAAATTAATAATTTACAAACATAAAGCAACTTTAACATGTTGAAAAGCAATGCAAACCACAATTAAATAGGTTAAATAATTGCTATACGGTTTAAATAAAGCATACAAGTACACATCAGAATCCATTAATGATGGGTAAGTAACGATGTACACCATTTTTATTGTGTTAGACAATGAATGGTGACTTAAAAACTAATCAGCATTACAAGTTTTCTTTGACATTCATAAAACTTTACATTTGGTGAATAATATCACTAAAATTTTTAAAAAATATCTAAAATTTCCTCATGTAATACTGCATATGTGCAATCATTTATATTAACAAAACAAAAAATTTAAAAAGTGCATGTGCAGAGTGAAAACAGATATTTATGCCTGACTGTGGATTGCAAGCATGACAACGGATAGATAAGGTTATATAGATGAGACTGCATAGCCACAGGATGGTGAATGGCGATGTAATACTGTACTCAATAAAGTTGTGTGCGTTATACTACATCCTTTTTTTTATGTAGCTTTATAAAGGTTACGTGCATGTATGGTTGTGACTTTGTTTGGGACGCACAGATGGCTTCTGCTGTGACGCGTTGGGTATTGGGGTCTGTTACGTCTTATGACGCAGACTAAACATTCACGGTGCGATGTTCATCATCGCAAGGTACCGACAACACAAAGGCGTTGTCATGACTGCTTACTCAGTAACATGACTATGATGAACATACACGATGTGCCTATTAATAACAAGCTACAAGAAAAAACGAGTGTGAGGTGTGACACAGTGTTTTGTTAGGTACAGTATTATATGGACATTGTAAGATGTCGCTATTCAGTTGATAAATATATATCATTCCGTATTCTATCAGTTGTCGTTCTTTCAGCACATTACAGGTATTATTTTGTATTGTGATATGCATATTGACTTTCAAGGTAATGCATGATTTTTGTTAGCGATTATCATGTTTACAATGAAGGACTTTAGATATTGGGCTGTTAACTTTCTAATCAAATATGTATTTTTTTAAA
>JARQOD010000006.1:446773953-446999270 GCA_033576555.1 Oophaga sylvatica
ACACGGGGCGAAATAAAGGTACACTCCGGGAACCGCGGCGCCAGGGGACGGTGGGGCCTCAAAGGCCCGAGGAGTTTGGGGTTACATATGTGAGCCCGGGTTCTCTCCAAAGATCTATGTTCACTGCTGCGATGCGGGGTTCCACCTGTTAAAGGGGATGTTGCACCTACACACGACACTGTAGTCGTCAGGGTGGTTTACCTTGAATGTCTCCCGTGCCTCAGGGGTCCCAAGCCTCCCCGCATCAGCACCCGGCCGTGCACCAGCATCGCAACCTGCGTCCTCCTCTGCACCAATCCTTTTCCACATCGCAACCTGCGTCCTCCTTTGCATCAAGATCTTACCCTACACCACAACCTGCGCCCCTCAACTGCGCCACTGCGCACCCCCTCAACCCTACCCAGCATGCATCAGGATTGTGTGTCCTATTCTGCAACGCAACCGGATGGTGCGTCCTCAGCTAAATCACAGCACAAGCCTGCGTTTTCCCAATGGAAGATTTGTACCTGCATGAGGCACCCGTGGGTCCCAAGAATATCGCTCAAATGCGACAAGGACTGTAGCTACGCAAAACCCAGATTGCAGGCCATGACCTTCTGGTAAGGGAACTCCAGAGACATCGTACTTTCCAGCCCCAGGAGGGGAAAGATGTCACTACCATTTGCAAAGAAGAAAACCAGTAGGACCCAGATCGGGTTTACTGCACCTGTATAAAGTTGAAGAAGTTAGATGAAGAAGTTGCACTTTATTAATATTGTGAAAGATGTTTGATAATGTTATTTGCCAAATGTGATGATGTTTGCATAGTTTGCATAGAATACCCCAGTTTGGTAATGTGGAATATTTAAAAGGAGTTAATTAGAAATGTGATTTTCTAATTTGAAATGTGTTTTCATTATGCAAGGACTGTGTGGCTGTGGACTGTGCCAACCCAAAAACTTTCATTGTAAATAGTTCGCACTTCGGTGCCCCATCTTGGTTTTACATAAAGCCATATTTATCTACCTCTGAAGAAAAACCCGTATGGTATGGCCTTGAGTGAGGTCTGCAGCAATGAAGTCCTGCAGCCCACCCAGGACCTACGTGGGAGTTTTTGGTGCGGGTCCTCCACAAGAATCCTGTCTTATATATATTATGTGGAAAATGTTTTGATATTTTTCTACTTGTCTATGTATACATTGTAACGTTGAAGAGTCCTTACCTCCCACAAGGGATGAGTTATATGTTAATGTTATCAAATGCAAAAATGTTTTTCTTTTCTATTTCAGCCCGGGAGTGCTGATGATAACTAGGGGGGGTTGTGTGGCCCAGCTGCGCTTGGTACACATGTTCCCTGGAGGGTGCACAGATAAGGTAATTGTGAAACCTGATATTCATTCACATTCACACATGTCCAACACTGCCACCAGAGGGCTTCTTAGACTATTTAAGTTAGTGTGATGTAGCAGTAGCCATTCTAGTTTCAGTTTCAAGTCAGAGAGTTTTGAGTGTGATTTCCTGTCAGACAAGACAGAGGAGGGAGAGGAGAGAAGACTGGATCCTGACAGAGCTTGATTAGCTCACCTTGAACTGAAGTGGAGGCTAGTACGGGTAAAAGGAATTACTCTAGCCTAGTCAGAGCTATAGTCAAAACTGCTATCTCAGAACAAGCTGCCTGTAGTCTCTTAGAACGTGGAAAGTGACTCTCGGAGCTACAGCGTGTATACAGTCTGACGGAACGTCCTGTGAGCTGCTCTGGACAGAGTTTAGAAGGAAAGAAAGAAGGGGATTACAGCAGTTATAGCATCGAGTTGACTTAGAGCAGATCAGCGAGCATTGGAAGGAAAGCTGACAACTACACCTACTGCTACCCGTGCTTATGTTAAGGGTAAGAGCAGGGCGACAGGCGAGTGGTGAAAGAAGGACAAGTGACCTAGGTGACAGATCGCCTTCACTAAATTGACCGGACACCGGGTCCGAAGCATTGCTAGTACTTCACAGCTAGTGAATAGAAATCCGGAGGCCTTGCTGGACTTCAAGTCGCAGAAGGTAGCCCTAAGTGTTGATACGTAACTGGAGTCAGGGAGAACGGGACGGAGTAGGCCTGATCAGCCACAACGACTTAGTTCTTTCCAACATCTGATTATCAGAGACAGAAAAGGCTCTACCACAATGTCGGCCGGGCATAGTTGCTGCATCTGAGTTAAACTTTACTTCATGCAAGTTAGGACTCACATATATTTTGAAAGTAAAGGAGGCCTTAAACCTGCTCAGCAATTACCTGAATGTGCATTCTCCAACCTGACCAGCTTCCCGGGACATACCTGCCAACAACATCAGTAAAGGTATGGAAACAGACTGAATTGTGTGTGACTGACTCTTTATCTACACCTTGCACCACCATAGACTTTGAGGGAAAAGTCTCACCTGTGGGAGACTTAACATCCAGCTGCCCCATAACATCCCCTCAGAAGATTCATCATAGCAGCGCTGGTCTCACTGACCAGAAACCACAGTTGGCGTCACGAACTGTTACTAAAATCCCCTGTAAATATCCCCCTTTGTATGAGCGCCCAGGCAACGGACCGAGCTCTGCTGCCAGTGACATTACCTATAGACTTCAATGGGCTCGGTGCCGAGTACCCCATAAGCCCTGGAACCCCTGTATTTGGTGCACGTCAGCAGCACCCCCCTACATCTCCTCCCTCATTTCTATCTATCACCTGCCCGTCCTCTCCACAGTGCAGCACCTCCCTACATCTCCTCCCTCATTTCTATCTATCACCTGCCCGTCCTCTCCACAGTGCAGCACCCCCCTACATCTCCTCCCTCATTTCTATCTATCACCTGCCCGTCCTCTCCACAGTGCAGCACCCCCCTACATCTCCTCCCTGATTTCTGTCTATCACCTGCCCGTTCCTCTCCACAGTGCAGCACCCCCCTACATCTCCTCCCTCATTTCTGTCTATCACCTGCCTGTCCTCTCCACAGTGCAGCACCCCTACATCTCCTCCCTCATTTCTATCTATCACCCTGCCCGTCCACTCCACAGTGCAGCACCCCCTACATCTCCTCCCTCATTTCTATCTATCACCTCCCCGTCCTCTCCACAGTGCAGCACCCCCCTACATCTCCTCCCTCATTTCTGTCTATCACCTGCCCGTCCTCTCCACAGTGCAGCACCCCCTACATCTCCTCCCTCATTTCTGTCTATCACCTGCCTGTCCTCTCCACAGTGCAGCACCCCCTACATCTCCTCCCTCATTTCTGTCTAACACCTGCCCGTCCTCTCCACAGTGCAGCACCCCCTACATCTCCTCCCTCATTTCTATCACCCTGCCCCTCCTCTCCACAGTGCAGCCCCCTACATCTCCTCCCTCATTTCTATCTATCACCTGCCCGTCCTCTCCACAGTGCAGCACCCCCCTACATCTCCTCCCTCATTTCTATCTATCACCTCCCCGTCCTCTCCACAGTGCAGCACCCCCCTACATCTCCTCCCTCTATTCTATCTATCACCCTGCCTGTCCTCTCCACAGTGCAGCACCTCTCTACACTCCTCATTCATTTCTGTCTATCACCTGGGCCCGTCCTCTCCACAGTGCAGCACCCCCTCATCTCCTCCCTCATTTCTATCACCCTGCCCGTCCTCTCCACAGTGCAGCCCCCTACATCTCCTCCCTCATTTCTTTTCTATCACCTGCCCGTCCTCTCCACAGTGCAGCCCCCCCCCTACATCTCCTCCCTCATTTCTATCTATCACCTCCCGTCCTCTCCACATGCAGCACCCCCTACATCTCCTCCCTCTATTCTATCTTCATCCCTGCCTGTCCTCTCCACAGTGCAGCACCTCTCTACATCTCCTCATTCATTTTGTCTATCACCTGCCCGTCCTCTCCACAGTGCAGCACCCCCCTACATCTCCCCCTCATTTCTGTCTATCACCTGCCCGTCCTCTCCACAGTGCAGCACCCCCCTACATCTCCTCCTCATTTCTGTCTATCCCCTGCCCCCCTCTCCACAGTGCAGCCCCCAAAAATTCCTCCCCTTTCTCCCCTTTCTCTCCACAGTGCACCCCCTTTCCCCCCCCCTCCCATTTCTTCTATCCCCCCCCTTCCCGGGAAAACCCCCCCTACATCCCCCCCTTTTTTCTGTCTATCACCCTGCCTGTCCCTCCACAGTGCAGCCCCCAACATCCCCCCCCCAATTTTTGGGTCTTACCCTGCCGTCCTCTCCACAGTGGCCCCCCCTACACCCCCTCCTCTTTTCTGTCTTCACCCCCCCGCCTCCCCACGTGCAGCACCCCCCTACATCCCCCCTCTTTTCTATCTACACTCTGCCCTTTTCCACATGCACCCCCCCCCTACTCCCCTCCCTCATTTCTGTCATCACCCCGTCCTCTCCCGTGCAGACCCCCCCCCCTCCCTCATTTCGTCATCCCCCCCCCATCCCTCCACGTGAGCCCCCTACTTTCCCCCTCATTTCTATCTATCGGCCTAACCTACTGCTGCGCTCTGAAAAGACTTTGGAACTAACCTGACTAATCCGTCCCCCCCACTCCCGACTCCAAGACTTCCCCCGCGCGCCCCAATCCTCTGGAAAACTTCCCCAAAAAAAAATTGGACTATCCAATTGCATGGTTTCAGGCGCTCATCAAAAAAAATTTGTTCAAGCGGCCTATCCACACCCAATCAAATCTTTATTGAAGGTGTGTGTGTAGCCCATTCACTTTCCCTCCATCCCCCCTCCTCAAGATGGGGGGCCCCAAATTGTAATGCACCATTGTATATATACCCTGTACTTTTTTTCTCCCCCCCCCATTGTAGTTGTAACTCCACCAGCAGGGGCGGTGATATTGCTTTAATTATTGTTTTTTAACGTTGTTATTATATTATGCTTAAATGTTAAACTGTAAAGCGTGCGGAATATATGGGCCCATATAAAGTTTTATTATTAAGACTGTTGGCGGTTTTCAAGTACAGTTTAAGGTTTTACTAAGCACTGCATGGGGGTATTGCAAACCCCAGTATGACGATTTGCACAGGCATTTTTGGTTTTTTTGGTTCAAGCACTAAAAGTAATGAACAATATTTTTACATAGTATTAATGACAAAATGTCTATGAAAATAAATCTATGAAAAATTTGGACATTTACGGTTTTTATTTTTTATTTTTTTTTAAACTTTTAAAACTTTTATAAAATAAAACAAAAAAGTGGGCTTCCCCTTCCATCCCAATGCCTCCTAACGTGCCCCCACAATGCCACCATAACAGTGCCATCCACACATGCCTCCATAACAGTGCCATCCACAATGCCCCATACAGTGCCAACCACACATGCCATCCATAACAGTGCCACCCCACACATGCCATCCATAACAGTGCCATCCACACATGCCATCCATAACAGTGCCATCCACACATGCCATCCATAACAGTGCCAACCACAATGCCATCCATTACAGTGCCATCCACACATGCATCCATAACAGTGCCATCCACACATGCCATCCATACAGTGCCATCCACAATGCCTCCATTACAGTGCCATCACACAATGCATCCATAACAGTGCCATCCAACATGCCATCCATAACAGTGCCATCACACAATGCCATCCCTCCACATGCCATCTACACATGCCATTCCATAACAGTGCCATCCACACATGCCATCCATTACAGTGCCATCCACACATGCCATCCATTAACAGTGCCATCCACACATTACAGTGCCATAACATGCCCATTACACCATCCCAATCCATTACAGTGCCATCCACACATGCCATCCATAACAGTGCCATCCACACATGCCATCCATACAGTGCCATCCACACATGCCATCCTTAACCATCCCAATCCCACACATCCATCCATTACAGTGCCATCCACACATGCCATCCATAACAGTGCCACCAATCTCATTACATGCCATCACATTATACAGTGCCATCCACACATGCCTCCATAACAGTGCCATCCACACATGCCATCCATACAGTGCCATCCACAATGCCTCCATAACAGTGCCAACCACAATGCCATCCATTACAGTGCCATCTCACATGCATCCATATACATGCCATCCACACATGCCATTCCATAACAGTCCCATCTCACAGCATGCCATCCATTACAGTGCCATCTCACACATGCCATCTTTAACAGTGCCATCCACACATGCCATCCTTTAACAGTGCCATCCACAATGCCTTACAGTGCCATCACACAGTGCCATCTAACATGCCATCCACAATGCTCCATACAGTGCCATCTCACATGCCATCATAACAGTGCCATCCACACATGCCATCCATAACAGTGCCATCCACAATGCCATCCATAACAGTGCCAACCACACATGCCTCCATACAGTGCCATCCACAATGCCTCCATTACAAGTGCCATCACACATGCCATCCATACAGTGCCATCCACACAATCCCATCCATTACAGTGCCATCCACAATGCCTCCATTACAGTGCCATCCACAATGCCCATACAGTGCATCCACAATCTCCATACATGCCAATCACAAAATGCACCATACAGTGCCATCCACAATGCCTCCATTACAGTGCCATCCACAATGCCCCATTACAGTGCCATCCACACATGCCCCATTACAGTGCCACCACAATGCTCCATTCAGTGCCATCCACAATGCTCCATTACAGTGCCATCCCAATGCTCCATACTGCCATCAAAGCCCCTTACAGTGCACCTGCATTACAGTGCATCCACAAGCTCCATACAGTGCCATCACAATGCTCCATACAGTGCCATCAAACTCCATTCAATGCCATCCACAATGCTCATTACAGTGCCACCACAATGCTCCATACAGTGCCACCACAATGCTCCATTACAGTGCCACCACAATGCCCATTACAGTGCCATCCACAATGCCCATACATGCCATCCACAATGCTCCATACAGTGCCATCCACAATGCCCATTACAGTGCCATCCACATGCTCCATTACAGTGCCATCCACAATGCCCATTACAGTGCCATCCACAATGCCCATTACAGTGCCATCCACAATGCCCCATACAGTGCCATCCACAACTCCATTACAGTGCCATCCACAATGCTCCATTACAGTGCCATCCACAATGCCCCATTACATGCCATCCCAATGCCACATTACAGTGCCATCCACAATGCCCCATTACAGTGCCATCCACAATGCCATACCATACATGTCCATCTACACAATGCCCATTACAGTGCCATCCACAATGCTCCATTACAGTGCCATCCACAATGCCCATATACAGTGCCATCCACATGCTCCATTACAGTGCCATCCACAATGCCATACAGTGCCATCCACAATGCCCCATTACAGTGCCATCCACAATGCTCCATACATGCCATCCACAATGCTCCATACAGTGCCATCCACAATGCCCATTACAGTGCCATCATGCCATTCATAACAGTGCCATCCACACATGCCATCCAATAACAGTGCCATCCACACATGCCATCCATAACAGTGCCAACACACATGCCATCCATAACAGTGCCACCCACACATGCCATCCATAACAGTGCCATCTACACAGCCATCCATAACAGTGCCATCCACACATGCCATCCATAACAGTGCCACCACAACAATGTATATTGGTCATGAGTGGTGACACAAGGAATGTGACACTTGTAGCCCATGTCCTGGGACACGTCTGTGTGTGGTGGCTCTTGAAGCAATGACCTCAGCACGTCCACATCCTTGTGAATCACCCCCAACTTTTGAATGTCCTTTTCTAAGAATCCTTTCCAGACTGGCGGTTATCCCGTTTTGCTTGTGCTCCTTTTTCTACCACACTTTTTCCTTCACTCTTCATTTAATCTGCTATTAATAATATAATCTGCTATCTATAGAATAGATCACTCTGTGGTGCAATGACTCTATAGAATAGATCACTCTGTGTGTTAATGTCTCTATAGGAATAGATCACTCTGTGTGAATGACTCTATAGAATAGATCACGCTGTGTGTAATGACTCTATAGAATAATCACTCTGTGTGTAATGACTCTATAGAATAGATCACTCTGTGTTTAATGACTCTATAGAATAGATCACTCTGTATGTAATGACTCTATAGAATAGATCACTCTGTGTGTAATGTCTCATAGAATAGATCACTCTGTGTGTAATGACTCTATAGAATAGATCACTCTGTGTGTAATGACTCTATAGAATAGATCACTCTGTGTGTAATTTGTCTCTATAGATAGATCACTCTGTGTGCAATGACTCTATAGAATAGATCACTCTGGTGTAATGTCTCTTTTGAATAGATCACTCTGTGGTAATGTCTCTATAGAATAGATCACTCTGTGTGTAATGTCTCTATAGAATAGATTCACTCTGTGTAATGACTCTATAGAATAGATCACTCTGTGTGTAATGACTCTATAGAATAGATCACTCTGTGTTAATGACTCTATAGAATTTAGATCACTCTGTGTAATGTCTCTATAGAATAGATCACTCTGTGTGTAATGGCTCTATAGAATAGATCACTCTGTGTGTAATGTCTCTATAGAATAGACACTGTGTGTAATGACTCTATAGAATAGATCACTCTGTGTGTAATGACTATAGAATAGATCAACCTGTGTGTAATGACTCTATAGAATAGATCACTCTGTGTGTAAATGACTCTATAGAATAATCACTCTGTGTGTAATGACTATAGAATAGATCACTCTGTGTGTAATGACTCTATAGAATAGATCACTCTGTGTGTAATGACTCTATAGAATAGATCACTCTGTGTGTAATGACTCTATAAATAGAATCACTCTGTGTGTAATGACTATAGAATAGATCACTCTGTGTGTAATGACTCTATAGAATAGATCACTCGTGTGTAATGACTCTATAGAATAGATCACTCTGTGTGTAATGACTCTATAGAATAGATCACTCTGTGTGTAATGAATCTATAGAATAGATCACTCTGTGTGTAATGACTCTATAGAATAGATCACTCTGTGTGTATGTCTCTATAGAATAGATCACTCTGTGTGTAATGACTCTATAGAATAGATCACTCTGTGTGTAATGTCTCTATAGAATAGATCACCTGTTGTAATGACTCTATAGAATAGATCACTCTGTGTGTAATGACTATAGAATATAGGAGATTCACTTTTTGTATTGAAGAACTGAAATAAATTCACTTTTTGATGATTTTTAATTTAGTGAGAAGCACTTGTAGCTGCATTTGCTTAAATGGTGGTCTCTCACTTTTCAGCAACCTTAAAGGGGTTTCTGTGACTTTAATACTGTTGACCTATTATACACCAGGCACATCACACCGATCAGCAGATTGACGAAGCTGCAGCTCTGCGCTTTGGTTGTGGCCGTGAATGGTACTACAAGCCTCCTATTTATTTGCTGGAGGGGCAAACTTGCGTACCATTCTGACCATACATAATGTACGGCACTGTGTCACTTTCATGGCTCTGACCCCTTCAAACGTTGATGATGGGGGTGTCGGAAGTTGAACCTCCCAGGTTTTCATATACGTGTCCCTTTAACACAGATACCCATATCATGAAGCTTACACATGGGAAAAATAAACTTATTTTTTTTATGTTTTTAAGTAGTTTTCTTATTTTAATTTTGGACCCCATGAAAAATGAAAGGGTCCCAACTATTATTAAATAATTTACAATCTACAGTACCATTCTTATATTGGGAAGAGCGTGGGAACCAAGTCTTGCACCCACAACCCTAACACCACGGCCAAAAGGGCCCGTTTCCAGCAGTGTTACTTAGGATCGGGGCGACACTGATGGAAAGTTAAATGAGGCAGTTGGTTGGGGACCTCTCCTTCCATTGAATCTTCAGGGGGAAAACCCAAACTTAATGTTGCAAGGATGTGAGACCTTTGACCAAAACTGGAAACGGAAGAACGAGTCTTCTGACGGCTGGGGTCTTCCCTTATATACATCGATACATTCTCTGCATCGTGGCCACAGGTTTCGTCTTGCGCCCCTTCGCCAGATTGTGGAATCATGAGCAGAAGAGACGGGGGCTATCATTTTTGAAGCAGGCTAGGCGTTCGCTGGGGGCCCGGTCACGTCGCGTCTTCAAGATGAAAAATTTTAAAAAAGCACGGCCTAAAAGAAAATAAACAAAAGCATTAACGTAAGCTAAAATACAGGACAAAAAAGAAGAGGAGATGGTGATTGTTAAAACAAACGACCAAAATGGGGCCCGTATGTCCAATAAAACGGGAAAATAGCGGGCACAAAAAGAGCGTTAAAAAGAAAAGTGCCGAAATGGGAAAATACCCTCATCTAGGATCCCCCATTGAAATACCCGTAGAACTGAGTGCTTTTGAAAAACCCAAACCGGGGAGGACGGGGCCCTATTAAACCTTTAATGACCTAGTCCCCCAGATTTTGGGGCACAAACGTAGACAAAAGTGCGGTCAGGAGCTAGAACGGCCTGTATTAGGTATCAGCTCATATGAAGTTTTTTTAATAAAAAAAAAATGGGGATGGTGATGTTTGGGAAGGGGAAAAAAACAACAGAACTGGTCACTGGTTTCAACCTTTAAATTTTATGGGTCTCAACTCGGAAAAAAAAAAAGCGGGGGAATCTGCCCCTGCACTAGGATAGACCAACCCCCGATGGAGGGGGCAGATTTCTTGGAATAGCCCGCGACGATCCTTTAAAACTCAAGCGAAGACCTAAAGGGTAGGGGGGGGGGTCCCTAAAGGGGTTGGGCGGGGAAACAAAACAGGGGAACCTTAGGGGAAAATAGAGGAAGTGAAGAACAAGGAAAAAAAAAAAACAAAACAAGCAGAACTAGAGACCCCAGAACGCACAAAGAAGCACAAACTCCCAAACCCCCCTTCAGAATCGGGATTAACAATGATTCCAGCAAGGAGGGGGGCAGGGAGGGGATAAAGGGTGATACAAAAACTGCCAAGGAACCCCCGAACCGGGGAAAAAAAACCCCGTGCCGAAACCACCCAAGAGGCGGGATGGTAAACTGTAGTTTCTAAAAAAAAACCAAAAAATTTTGGGCATATGTATAAACCTTTTTAAAAAAAAACCCCCTCAGGGGCTAGAACGGACCTGTCATTAGGTTCCCTCTTGGAAGACTGATGAAAGGTTTTGCTAATTGAAAACCAACCTGCAATCGGTCCCTTTATTACCCTTACAGTCCCAATTAAACCAGACCTTTTTTAAGGCAGGTCAAGCAAATTACTAAAAAATTTTAAAATTTGGCGGATGAGACCGTATTTTATCATCATCTCATCATCATCTTCATCATCATCAACAATCCAGTACGGAATTTTTTAAAAGGGGGGGAATACAAAAAAAATCAGGCGCTTTTTCCAGAAAAAGACCACCCCACACAAAAAAAGATTGGGAAAAATCGGGGGTTGCTAAAAATTCTAAAATTTTCCTTTTGCAAAAACATTTTTTGCTTTTTCTTTTGGGGGTGCCTGAAGCTTCACCTTTTTTGAAACTCGGGTGTGAGGGGATCGAAATGTAAAATTTTTTTAAACAAACTGGGACAAAAAAAAGTTAAAAAAAAAACCCAATAAAAAAATCTAAAGGCTGAGTCCGAAAAAAAAATAATAAAAATAAAGTTCACCAGTAAATAGAATTAACAAAAAAAAACCCCAATGATATAGAAAACATACTTTATTGTGAGGAAACATTAATAAGGTTTAAAAAAGAACCCCCAGCAAGGGGACAACACGTGGGTGTTATACCTCCCCCCCTGTTTTTGCACCAGACCCCCAGGCGTTCGCTCGTGCCTTTTCTGAGGGATTGACGTCACACAAGGAGCGAGTTTTAATTTACCTTTGTAATGCTCTGTAACGGACACGCCCGCTGAGTGAATTGGGGGCCCTCCTCTCCATTAAATGTGGTGGTGCTTCTACTGGCTGACTCCTTTTAAACCTTTAAATTTTAAAGTTTTATGTATCTAATAAAATTTTGTTTTCTATACCCCAGGTTTTTTTTCATAACTCTTTTTAGGCTTCAATTATTTTTAAAACGGGGCTCTTCACTGTGGGGAATGCCGGACATTCACAATTTTTAACCTGCTTTTCCAAAAATGAACCTGGGGGAGATTGAAACAATTTTTATAAAAAAATGGAAATTTTGGGCAAAAAGCAGAAGGGAGTAAAATACTGAGAGAACAGAAAAAAAAATCAAAATGCCCTGCAGCCCAGTAACACCCCGTAACACAGTGATCTTCGGGTCGATAATTAGTAGATGTCACTGCAGTCCATGAACCCCCGATAAACAGTGATAACTTCTTAGTACGAAATGTAGTAGATGTCCCCTGCGGGCCATGTAACACCCCAGATAACCGTTAACTCTTGAGTACAGGTAATGTAGGAGTTGTCACCTGCAGTCCATGTAACACCACAGAAAACACAGTAAAAACTCTATGAGTAAATAAGCAGTAATGTCACCTGCAGCCTATGTAACACCACAGATAAACATGGAACTTCTGAGTAAGATATGTGTGAGGTCACCTACCTATGTAACCCCACGTAACACAGTAAAACCCAAGAAAACCAGTGAAACTCTCTTGGACAGATAATGTTAAAATGTCACCTGCAGTCCTATGTAACACCACAGATAACACAGTGATAACTCTCTGAGTACAGATAATGTAGTAGATGTCACCTGCAGTCCTATGAAAACCACACAGATAACACAGTGATAACTCTCTGAGTACAGATAATGTGGTAGAGTCACCTGCAGCCCTATGTAACCCAAGATAACACAGTGATATCTCTTGAGTACAGAAAATTTGTAGTAGAGCACCTGCAGTCCTATGTAACCCCACAGATAACACAGTGATAACTCTCTGAGTACAGATATGTAGGATGTCACCTGCAGTCCAGAAACCCCACAGATAACCCCGTGATAACTCTCTGAGTACAGATAATGTATAGATGTACCTGCAGTCCTATGAAAACCCACGAAAAACACAGTGATAAACTCTTTTGAGTACAGATAATGTATTAGATGTCACCTGCAGTCCCTATGTAACCCCCAGATAACCAGTGATAACTCTCTGAGTACAGTAATGTAGTAGATGTCACCTGCAGTCCATGTAACACCACAGATAAACACAGTGATAACTCTCGGGAGTACAGATAATGTAGTAGATGTCACCTCAGTCCTGTAAACCACGATAACACGGTGAAAACTCTTGATTTACAGTAATGTATTGATGTCACCTGCAGTCCTATGTAACACCACGATAACACAGTGATAAACTCTCTGAGTAAAGATAATGTAGTGATGTCCCTCCCAGTCCAAATGTAACACCACAGATAACCAGTGATAACTCTCTGAGTACAGTAATGTAGAGATGTCCCCTTTGCAGTCCTATGTAACACCACAGATAAACAGTAAATAACTCTCTGAGTACAGTAATGTAGTAGATGTCACTCCCAGTCCTATGAAACCCACCACAGATAAACAGTGAATACTCTTGGTACAGATAATGTAGTAGATGTCACCTGCAGTCCTATGAACACCACAGAAAACATAAAAACCTCTGGTACAAAAATGTAGTGTGTCACCTCGCCTAGTAACCCACGAAACACAGTAAAATTTTTTGGGGCAGTTTAAGGGTGGGGTGCCCGCGCCATGAAAAACCACAGTAAACAGTGATATTTTTGTTTTACAAAAAATTGTAGAGTCACCTGCAGCCCATAAAAACCCCCAAAAACACAGTGTAATTTCTGATACAATAATGTATAGTGTCACCGCGCCCCAGTAACCCACGTAAACATAAAAAATCTCTGGTAAGTTTAAGGGAAGTGTCCCTGCATCCTATAAAAACCCCAGAAAACACAGTGAAAACTCCAGTACAGATAATGTTAGGTCACCTGCGTCCAGAAAACACCAAGTAAACAGTGATAATCTTAGTAGATAATGGGTGAGCCCCGCATCCTATGTAACCCCACGATAACACAGGATAACTCTCTGGTAAAATAATGTAGTGAGCCCCCGCAGTCCAGTAACACCACAGAAAACCGTTTTAACTCTTGAGTAAGTAATGTAGTGATGTCCCCTGCAGCCCTATGTAAACCACGGAAAAAACAGTAAAAACTCTCTAGTAAGAAAATTAGTAGATTTAATGAGTCCCTTGAACCCACAGTAACCAGTGAAACTCTTGAGTACGAAAAGAGTAGATGTCCCTGCAGTCCTTGAAACACCACAGAAAAAACCGTGAAAACTCTCTGAGCCAGAAAAAGAGTAGTGTCACCTGCAGCCCCTTTGAACCACAGTAACCAGTGTAATCTTAGTAAGATAATGTAAAAAGGCCCTTTGGGGGCCCTAGTAACACCCAGATAACACATGGAAAACTTTGAGTAAAGTAAAAAAGGGATTTCACCTGCCCCCATGAACCCACGATAAACACAGGATAATCTTGAGTACAATAATGTAGAGGGTCCCCAGCCCCTTGAAACACCAAAAAACACTGAAACTCTTAAAGTACAGAAAGTGTAAGTCCCCCCTCCCTTTTAAACACCACAGAAAACCGTAAAAATCTCGGGTACAGAAATGTAGAGAGTACCTGCAGTAAAACCCCACAGTAACACAGGAAACTCTCAGTACAGTTAATGTAGTAGATGTCCTGCGTTTTGAAACCCCGTAACAAGTTAACTTCTAGTACGAAAGAGTAGATGCCCCCTCTCCTATGAACACCACAAAAAACAGGTTAAAACTCTCGAGTAAGTTAATGTATAGATTCCTGACCATGTAACCCAAGAAAACCGTGTACCTCTGAGTACAAAAATGTAGTAATGTCCCTCCCCCAGAACCCCACAGATCACAGTGATAACTTCTGAGTACAGATAATGAGTAGAATGTCCCTGCAGTCCTATGTAACACCACAGATAAACAGTGATAACTCTTGAGAAAGTAATGTAGTAAAAGTCACCTGCAGTCCTATGTAACACCACAGATAACACGTGATAACCTCTGAGTACAGATAATGTAGTAGATATCACCTGCATCCTATGTAACACCACAGATATACGGATTTTTGTGTTACTCACCGTAAAATCCTTTTCTCCGAGACACTCATTGGGGGACACAGGACTGTGGGTGTATGCTTCTGCCGCTAGGAGGCTGACATAAGTAACAAAAAAAGGTTAGCTCCTCCTCCGCCGTATACACCTCAAGCCTGGCCGCAGGCAAACCCAGTTTAGTGCAAAAAGCAGTAGGGCTAAAAAATAAATCAAAAAGTTAACACAGATACAGTATATTCAGAAGAAAAAAACTGCTGATCCCAAATTTAAGGAGAATAGAGTTAACTCAATATAAAGCCACCCGGCTCTTAGGGAGGGTGCTGTGTCCCCCAATGAGTGTCTCGGAGAAAAGGATTTTACGGTGAGTAACACAAAAATCCGTATTTCTCCTTCGTCTCATTGGGGGACACAGGACTGGGGGACGTCCCAAAGCAGTCCCTTGGGGGGGAAAAACCGACTCCACAGTGTAATTTATAACCAAGCATTGCTTATAGGTGCGAAAACCGCGCCCTGAAGAATCCTTCTACCCAGACTGGCATCCGCAGAAGTCTGGGTATGGACATTATAATGCTTGGAAAAAGTATGCAGACTGGACCAGGTTGCTGCTTTACAAACCTGTTCCACCGAAGCCTGATGCCGAAGGGCCCAGGGGCACCCACCGCTCTGGTGGAGTGAGCCTTGATCCCTGCGGGAAACCACCGTGCCTCTGATACGGTAAGCCTCCTGAATGGCTAACCGAATCCACCTAGCCAAGGTTGACTTAGAGGCAGCAAGTCCCTTCCTGCGACCTTCAGGGAGGACAAACAGCGTGTCCGTCTGTCGAAAGGACGCCGTCCCAAATACATATCTCCTGAGTGCTCTCACCAGATCCAGCGTATGGAGAGCCTTCTCCACTCGGTGCGTCGGAGCTGGGGCAAAATGAAGGCAACACAATGTCCTCATTAATATGAAATGAGGACACAACCTTAGGCAAAAAAGGTGGTGTTGGTCTGAGCACCACCTTATCCTGATGGAAAAGTAAGTACGGAGCTCGACAAGACAGTGCAGCCAGCTCCAAAAACCCGCCTTATGGATGTAATGGCTACCAAAACACCACTTTCCAGGAAAGAAATGATAGAGAAACTTCCTGCAAAGGTTCAAAAGGAGACTCCTGTGGATCCCAGGACTAGATTGAGGTCCCAAACCTCTAAGGGAGTCTTGTAGGGAGGAACTATATGGACAACCCCCTGAATAAAGGTCCTAACCTGAAAATTAGACGCGATCTTTCGCTGAAAAAGAACCGACAAAGCTGATATCTGTCGTCTAAGAGTACTAGGCGCTAGACCTGAATCTAGGCCTGCCTGGAGAAAAGATAGAATTTCGGAATTGAAAAAGAGGAGCGGGGAACAACCATGTTCCCTGCCCCAAGTAAAAAAGACCTTCCAAGTACCGTGGTAGATGCGAGCCGAAACGGGCTTTCGGGCGTTAGCCATCGTTGCGGCGACCTTTTTAGAGAAATCCAGCCCTGGTCAGGATCCAAGATTCAACGGCCAGGCCGTCAAACCACAGGACCGCTGAGTTCGGTGGTAAATTGGGCCCTGGGAGAGAAGGTCCACGCGCTCTGGCAGTCGCCAGGGGTGTCTCGGTGAGCAATTGTACCAGCTCCGCGTACCCTGAGCGACGCGGCCAATCCGGAGCGATTAATATCGCTGGAACCCCCTCTATCCTGATCTTTCTGATCCCCCCTTGGGAGAAGGGCTATTGGTGGAAACAAGTATGGAAGATGAAACTGATTCCATGGTAGGACCAGAGCGTCTACTGCAAATGCCTGCGGATCCCGGTACCGGGGGACAAGTTGGGCACCTTGGCATTTATCTTGGAAGCCATCAGGTCCACATTCTGGGGTTCCCCGCGTCGGCATATCTGCTGAAAAACCTCGGGGTGAAGCGACCATTCCCCTGACGCTATGCCGTGACGGCTGAGAAAATCCGCAGCCCAGTTTTCCTCGCCCGGAATGTGGGGCCGCTGAATCACAGAGTGATTTACCTCTGCCCAAGTCAGAATCTGTTTTCCTCGTGATGGCCGCCCTGCTGTGGGTACCTCCCTGATGGTTTATGTATGCCACTGCCGTGGCATTGTCCGATTGTATTTGACTGGGTGGCCCGCCAATGCTGGTGAAAATGTCTCAGAGCTAGCCGAATAGCTGGATCTCTAAAATATTGATCGGGAGGGTCGATTCCTGCTGAGACCAATTCCCTGGGCTGTATGGTGACGAAACACTGCTCCCCATCCGAGCAGGCTGGCGTCCGTTGTGACAACCAACCAAAAATTTGGAGGAAACAACCGACCCCGTCGAAGAGTGGTGCTCTTCGTCCACCACATTAGAGTCTGTCTGACCGCAGGGACAGACGACACCGAAGATTGAGGGAGTAAGGGCTCCCGTCCCATACTGCCAAGAGTGCATGTTGAAGGGGGCGAAGATGAAATTGGGCAAATGGAATAGCCTCTATTGCTGCCCCATCCTTCCCAGGACCCTCATGCAAAACCGGATGGTGTGAGGAAAATTTGGGTTTGGGGAAGGATCCGTACCTCTTGACGGAGAACCAAGGCCTTGTCCTGAGGAAGAATTATCAACCCCTGAGCGGTGTCGAAATTCATCCCAAAAAGGTGATCTTCCGAGATGGCACAGGAGAGATTTCTTCGTATTCACCAGCCACCCCAGGCGAGCAAGGGTGTCTAACGTAATGCTGACACTTTCCTCGCAGATTTGAAAGACGGGGCCCTTGATGAGGAGATCATCTAAGTAAGGCAGGATGACTACCCCCCTGGAGTGCAGAATGGACACAACAGCAGCCATGACCTTTGTGAACACCCTGGGGGCTGTGGCTAGCCCGAATGGCAAGGCTGCGAACTGAAGATGAAGTTTGCCGACGGCAAACCGAAGAAATCTCTGGTGAGGAGGAAATATGGGATGTGAAGATAGGCATCCTGAATGTCTATTGATGCTAGAAATTCCCCCTTTTTTCCATGGCTGCAATGACCGAACGGAGAGATTCCATTCGGAAATGCCGAATTCTGACAAACCGGTTCAGTCGCTTTAGATCCAGAATGGGCCTTACGTACCGTCCTTTTTGGGTACAATGAACAGGTTGGAATAAAACCCCTGACCCTTTTCGATCTCCTGTACAGGCACGACAACCCGCTGTGCCGAAAAAGACTCGACCGCCCTGAATAAGGCGCGAACCCGAGATTCCTCCTTGGGAAGGCGCGAGGGAAAAAAACGATTTGAGGGAAGGCTGGAAATTCTATTTTGTACCCCGAGGAGACTAACTCCCTGACCCACTCGTCGTGAGTAATCGATAGCCAAATGGGGCGAAACCAGAGTAAGCGGCCGCCTACTCTGGATAAATTGACCGGATTCTGCCTCCAGTCATTTGTCCGAATATCTCTGGGGTTTGGACCCTCTAGATCTTGGTTGTTGAGATCGTCCTCTTCCCAGAGGGTTGGTCCTGTAGGAGACCTGACGATCTCTGGCCTGACTAGGCCGACCTGAACCGCTGGAGGTAGCTGGCGCGGCCCAACCTGGGTTACGAAAGGCCCTAAAGCGAGGCTGAAGCTGTCGGCGAAAAGGCTGCTTAATCTTTTGCTGAGGAAGGAAACTGCTCTTCCCTCCCGTCACATCAGATATGAGCTGATCCAACCTTTCGCCAAATAACCGACCATTCTGATATGGTAAGCGATTTCTTTGAGATTGAATCTGCTCGCCAGGTTCTAAGCCACAAAGATCTTCTGATGGCAATTGCATTAGCAGCAGCTAGGGCTGCGCAATTTGCCGCATCCATGGACGCATTAATTAAAAAGTCTCCCGCAAGTGCTATCTGATTAGAAATCTCAGTTACTTCAGATGGTACCTCAATACCATGAAGCGCTCTATTTAGAGACTCCGACCAGGATATCATGGCCTTAGCAACCCAAGTCGCTGCAAAAGAAGGAGAGAGAGCAGAACCCGATGCTTCAAACACCGAGCGGGCCAAACCTTCAATCAGACGATCCGTTGGTTCCTTGATCGAGGAACCGTTAGGAAGGGAGAGGAGCGTTTTAGACGCCAAACGCGACACAGGAGGATCAACCGCAGGAGATTCCGCCCATTTCTTAAGAAGCTCGGGAGCAAAAGGATATCTAGTATTGAGAGCCTTTTGTCCTGCGAAGCGCTTGTCCGGTTTCTCCCGGTGGCGCTGCACTAGTTCCTCAAACTCAGGATGAGATCCAAAAACTTTATGAGCTTGCCTGGCTCTTTTGAAGGACACCTTATGACCGGAGGTCAAGGTGGACTCATCGTCTATCCCCAAGGTTTGATTGACAGCTTCAATCAAACTGTCAATTGTGTCCTGACAATTTGGTGCCTCCAAATTAAGGGACCCTTCTGAATCAGAATCCGAATACTGATCACTTGTCAGAGGTGAGGGAGAGCGGGAGACGGAACTGAAAGATGCCGAGGCTCCGGACGGCAAAGGCGATGCAGTGTGGGTTCGCTTCCCCTGCGTCTGCCTAGTGAGAGCGCGGCCCCTGCAGGCCGGAGGTTCATGAGACGTCGCCAAGACGGGTGAACCACTGTCCCTGCTCCTATCGGGAGCTTGAAGGGACTCGATTGCTCTAGTCAATGATGCCACAGATTGAGTCAGGGACAGAGCCCATTCAGGGGGACCTGACGCACTGGTTCCGTAATAGGAGCGGGTTCCTGAGCCCGTTCGGAGTCACAGGCTTCGCAAACCCGAGTAATCTGGGCACGCGGAAAAGGGGACCTACAGGCAATGCATGCGGTATACAGCACCGTATGAGCTTTAGTTCTTCTGGACATACTAAGTCTATCACAGAGTCCGCAATGAACTGGATGTGCGACGGTCAGTGAAACGGAGTGCAGAAGTACTTAGTGAAGCGGAACAACCAGGCTGGAGGTAGAAGCACTTACCCCAGTCCTGTACCCCCTGCGTCCTTAAAACGCGTAGCAGTGGCGTCTGGCTCCAAATTTTTCAAAAGAGCGCCCCCCTGATAGGAAGGCGAGCTCAAGTAGCCGAGCCTTTAGGGGAGGATCGAGAGGCGCGGCCTAGCTGTCAGAGGCCCGCCTCCAGCCGCGCCTAGTCTCCAGCAAAAGCCGGGGACTAAATTTACAGCCGCGGCCTAGCATCAGCCGAAGCCGCGGCCTAGATTTCCGGCGGAGGCGGCCCCAAAACCAGAGGGCGGGCCCTCCGGAAGGAGATCCCCGCGACCGCGGCCCGCCCTCCGGCCGACACCGGACGTTACATCTTGGGCCGCGGCCTAGTCCCCGGCAGAAGCCGGGGACTAAATTTGCAGCCGCGGCCCAGCACCGCCCGAAGCCGCGGCCTAGATTTCCGGCGGCCGGCGCCGGACGCCACACCTCGGGCCCCAGTCCCCGGTCCTTGCCCGAGGCCTAACACCGCCGAAGCCAGGGACCTGACTCCCCCGGGGGGGAACACGTGCCAGGAGTGTACCTGGCTGGAATCCAGACGCTTGAAACCTGCGGTGCTCCATGCGTTTCCAGTATCTTCTCCGTTTTCAAAAAGGTGAGCCATAGAGGGGGGCTTTGTAGTAAAAAAGGTGGGACGGTGCAGGAACCCTAACTCCATCACCCCTTCAGGGGGCGAGGAGAGGGACCGTCCGCCTCCTTGCAGCACCGCAGTCTAGCATTGGTGGCGCAGTGGGGGCCGCACGGACAAACTCCTGCCTCTGTGCAACCTAGGGTTTCAATACCTCAGGGTGGACAGGGCTAAGTCCGGCATTCGTGTCCCACGTTGCGGGAGAGGATACGCTGGAGGCTTTACTCCACGTGCTCGCCCGTTGATGGTTTGGGGAGATCGGACCCTTTCAATAGGATCCGTCGCCCCTATCTCATCTTCGTGGGGAAGAAAAAAAAAAAAAAAAAAAATGGTCTGGAAAAAGAACCAGACTGTGTGCCTCCATCAGACACTAAGCAATAACTGGGTTTGCCTGCGGCCAGTGCTGAGGTGTATACGGCGGAGGAGGAGCTAACCTTTTTTATGTTACTTAGTGTCAGCCTCCTAGCGGCAGAAGCATACACCCACAGTCCTGTGTCCCCCAATGAGACGAAGGAGAAAACACAGTGATAACTCTCTGAGTACAGATAATGTAGTGATGTCACCTGCAGTCCTATGTAACACCACAGATAACAGTGATAACTCTCTGAGTACAGATAATGTAGTAGATGTCACCTGCAGTCCTATGTAACCCCACAGATAATACAGTGATAACTCTCTGAGTACAGATAATGTAGTAGATGTCACCTGCAGTCCTATGTAACACCACAGATCACACAGTGATAACTCTCTGAGTAGAGATGATGTAGTAGATGTCACCTGCAGTCCTATGTAACACCACAGATAACACAGTGATAACTCACTGAGTACAGATAATGTAGGAGATGTCACCTGCAGTCCTATGTAACACCACAGATAACACAGTGATAACTCTCTGAGTACAGATAATGGAGTAGATGTCACCTGCAGTCCTATGTAACACCACAGATAACACAGTGATAACTCTCTGAGTACAGATAATGTAGTAGATGTCACCTGCAGTCCTATGTAACACCACAGATAAACAGTGATAACTCTCTGAGTACAGATAATGTAGTAGATGTCACCTGCAGTCCATGTAACACCACAGATAACACAGTGATAACTCTCTGAGTACAGATAATGTAGTAGATGTCACCTGCAGTCCTATGTAACCCCACAGATAATACAGTGATAACTCTCTGAGTACAGATAATGTAGTAGATGTCACCTGCAGTCCTATGTAACCCCACAGATAACACGTGATAACTCTCTGAGTACAGATAATGTAGTAGATGTCACCTGCAGTCCTATGTAACACCACAGATCACACAGTGATAACTCTCTCAGTAGAGATGATGTAGTAGATGTCACCTGCAGTCCTATGTAACACCACAGATAACACAGTGATAACTCTCTGAGTACAGATAATGTAGTAGATGTCACCTGCAGTCCATGTAACACCACAGATAACACAGTGATAATTCTCTAAGTACAGATAATGTAGTAGATGTCACCTGCAGTCCTATGTAACACCACAGATAACACAGTGATAACTCTCTGAGTACAGATAATGTAGTAGATGTCACCTGCAGTCCTATGTAACACCACAGATAACACAGTGATAACTCTCTGAGTACAGCTAATGTAGTAGATGTCACCTCCAGTCCTATGTAACACCACAGATAACACAGTGATATCTCTCTGAGTACAGATAATGTAGTAGAGGTCACCTGCAGTCCTATGTAACACCACAGATAACACAGTGATAACTCTCTGAGTACAGAAAAAGTAGTAGATGTCACCGGCAGTCCTATGTAACACCACAGATAACACAGTGATAACTCTCTGAGTACAGATAATGTAGTAGATGTCACCTGCAGTCCTATGTAACACCACAGATAACACAGTGATAACTCTCTGAGTACAGATAATGTAGTAGATGTCACCTGCAGTCCTATGTAACACCACAGATAACACAGTGATAACTCTCTGAGTACAGATAATGTAGTAGATGTCACCTGCAGTCCTATGTAACACCACAGATAACACAGTGATAACTCTCTCAGTACAGATAATGTAGTAGATGTCACTGCAGTCCTATGTAACACCACAGATAACACAGTGATAACTCTCTGAGTACAGATAATGTAGTAGATGTCACCTGCAGTCCTATGTAACACCACAGATAACACAGTGATAACTCTCTGAGTACAGATAATGTAGTAGATGTCACCTGCAGTCCTATGTAACACCACAGATAACACAGTGATAACTCTCTGAGTACAGATAATGTAGTGATGTCACCTGCAGTCCTATGTAACACCACAGATAACAGTGATAACTCTCTGAGTACAGATAATGTAGTAGATGTCACCTGCAGTCCTATGTAACCCCACAGATAACACAGTGATAACTCTCTGAGTACAGATAATGTAGTAGATGTCACCTGCAGTCCTATGTAACACCACAGATAACACAGTGATAACTCTCTGAGTACAGATAATGTAGTAGATGTCACCTGCAGTCCTATGTAACACCACAGATAACACAGTGATAACTCTTGAGTACAGATAATGTAGTGATGTCACCTGCAGTCCTATGTAACACCACAGATAACAGTGATAACTCTCTGAGTACAGATAATGTAGTAGATGTCACCTGCAGTCCTATGTAACACCACAGATAACACAGTGATAACTCTCTGAGTACAGATAATGTAGTAGATGTCACCTGCAGTCCTATGTAACACCACAGATAACACAGTGATAACTCTCTGAGTACAGATAATGTAGTAGATGTCACCTGCAGTCCTATGTAACACCACAGATAACACAGTGATAACTCTCTGAGTACAGATAATGTAGTAGATGTCACCTGCAGTCCTATGTAACACCACAGATAACACAGTGATAACTCTCTGAGTACAGATAATGTAGTAGATGTCACCTGCAGTCCTATGTAACACCACAGATAACACAGTGATAACTCTCTGAGTACAGATAATGTAGTAGATGTCACCTGCAGTCCATGTAACACCACAGATAACACAGTGATAACTCTCTGAGTACAGATAATGTAGTAGATGTCACTGCAGTCCTATGTAACACCACAGATAACACAGTGATAACTCTCTGAGTACAGATAATGTAGTAGATGTCACCTGCAGTCCTATGTAACACCACAGATAAACAGTGATAACTCTCTGAGTACAGATAATGTAGTAGATGTCACCTGCAGTCCTATGTAACACCACAGATAACACAGTGATAACTCTCTGAGTACAGATAATGTAGTAGATGTCACCTGCAGTCCTATGTAACACCACAGATAACACAGTGATAACTCTCTGAGTACAGATAATGTAGTAGATGTCACCTGCAGTCCTATGTAACACCACAGATAACACAGTGATAACTCTCTGAGTACAGATAATGTAGTAGATGTCACCTGCAGTCCTATGTAACACCACAGATAACACAGTGATAACTCTCTGAGTACAGATAATGTAGTAGATGTCACCTGCAGTCCTATGTAACACCACAGATAACACAGTGATAACTCTCTGAGTACAAAATGTAGTAGATGTCACCTGCAGTCCTATGTAACACCACAGATAACACAGTGATAACTCTCTGAGTACAGATAATGTAGTAGATGTCACCTGCAGTCCTATGTAACACCACAGATAACACAGTGATAACTCTCTGAGTACAGATAATGTAGTAGATGTCACCTGCAGTCCTATGTAACACCACAGATAACACAGTGATAACTCTCTGAGTACAGATAATGTAGTAGATGTCACCTGCAGTCCTATGTAACACCACAGATAACACAGTGATAACTCTCTGAGTACAGATAATGTAGTAGATGTCACCTGCAGTCCTATGTAACACCACAGATAACACAGTGATAACTCTCTGAGTACAGATAATGTAGTAGATGTCACCTGCAGTCCTATGTAACACCACAGATAACACAGTGATAACTCTCTGAGTACAGATAATGTAGTAGATGTCACCTGCAGTCCTATGTAACACCACAGATAACACGTGATAACTCTCTGAGTACAGATAATGTAGTAGATGTCACCTGCAGTCCTATGTAACACCACAGATAACACAGTGATAACTCTCTGAGTACAGATAATGTAGTAGATGTCACCTGCAGTCCTATGTAACACCACAGATAACACAGTGATAACTCTCTGAGTACAGATAATGTAGTAGATGTCACCTGCAGTCCTATGTAACACCACAGATAACACAGTGATAACTCTCTGAGTACAGATAATGTAGTAGATGTCACCTGCAGTCTATGTAACACCACAGATAACACAGTGATAACTCTTGAGTACAGTAATGTAGTAGATGTCACTGCAGTCTATGTAACACCCAGATAACACAGTGATAACTCTCTGAGTACAGAATGTAGTAATGTCACCTGCAGTCCTATGTAACACACAGATAACACAGTGATAACTCTCTGAGTACAGATAATGTAGTAGATGTCACCTGCAGTCCTATGTAACACCACAGATAACACAGTGATAACTCTCTGAGTACAGATAATGTAGTAGATGTCACCTGCAGTCCATGTAACACCACAGATAACACAGTGATAACTCTCTGAGTACAGATAATGTAGTAGATGTCACCTGCAGTCTATGTAACACACAGATACACAGTGATAACTCTTGAGTACAGATAATGTAGTAGATGTCACCTGCAGTCTATGTAACACCACAGATAACACAGTGATAACTCTTGAGTACAGATAATGTAGAGATGTCACCTGCAGTCCATGTAACACCACAGATAACACAGTGATAACTCTCTGAGTACAGATAATGTAGTGATGTCACCTGCAGTCCATGTAACCCACAGATAACACAGTGATAACTCTCTGAGTACAGATAATGTAGTAGATGTCACCTGCAGTCCTATGTAACACCAAGATAACACAGTGATAACTCTCTGAGTACAGATAATGTAGTAGATGTCACCTGCAGTCCTATGTAACACACAGATACACAGTGATAACTCTCTGGTAAGATATGTAGTAGATGTCACCTGCAGTCCTATGTAACACCACAGATAACACAGTGATAACTCTCTGAGTACAGATAATGTAGTAGATGTCACTGCAGTCATGTAACACCACAGATAACACAGTGATAATCTCTAGTACAGTAATGTAGTAGATGTCACCTGCAGTCTATGTAACACCCAGATAACACAGTGATAACTCTCTGAGTACAGATAATGTAGTAGATGTCACCTGCAGTCCTATGTAACACCACAGATAACACAGTGATAACTCTCTGAGTACAGATAATGTAGTAGAGTCACCTGCAGTCCTATGTAACACCACAGATAACACAGTGATAACTCTCTGAGTACAGATAAGTAGTAGATGTCACCTGCAGTCCTATGTAACACCACAGATAACACAGTGATAACTCTCTGAGTACAGATAATGTAGTAGATGTCACCTGCAGTCCTATGTAACACCACAGATAACACAGTGATAACTCTCTGAGTACAGATAATGTAGTAGATGTCACCTGCAGTCCTATGTAACACCACAGATATAACACAGTGTATAACTCTCTGAGTACAGATAATGTAGTAGATGTCACCTGCAGTCCTATGTAACACCACAGATAACACAGTGATAACTCTCTGAGTACAGATAATGTAGTAGATGTCACCTGCAGTCCTATGTAACACCACAGATAACACAGTGATAACTCTCTGAGTACAGATAATGTAGTAGATGTCACCTGCAGTCCTATGTAACACCACAGATAACACAGTGATAACTCTCTGAGTACAGATAATGTAGTAGATGTCACCTGCAGTCCTATGTAACACCACAGATAACACAGTGATAACTCTCTGATTACAGATAATGTAGTAGATGTCACCTGCAGTCCTATGTAACACCACAGATAACACAGTGATAACTCTCTGAGTACAGATAATGTAGTAAATGTCACCTGCAGTCCTATGTAAACCACAGATAACACAGTGATAACTCTCTGAGTACAGATAATGTAGTAGATGTCACCTGCAGTCCATGTAACACCACAGATAACACAGTGATAACTCTCTGAGTACAGATAATGTAGTAGATGTCACCTGCAGTCCATGTAACACCACAGATAACACAGTGATAACTCTCTGAGTACAGATAATGTAGTAGATGTCACCTGCAGTCCTATGTAACACCACAGATAACACAGTGATAACTCTCTGAGTACAGATAATGTAGTAGATGTCACCTGCAGTCCTATGTAACACCACAGATAACACAGTGATAACTCTCTGAGTACAGATAATGTAGTAGATGTCACCTGCAGTCCTATGTAACACCACAGATACACAGTGATAACACCTCTGAGTACAGATAATAGTAGATGTACGCAGTCCATGTAACACCAGTAACCAGTGATAACTCCTGATAAGAATGTTGATACCTGATCTAGTAACACACAGATACCATGATAACCACGATACAAATGTATAAGTCACTGAGTCCTATGTAACACCCAGTAACACATATAACCCTATACAGATAATGTATAGATTCCTGAGTCCTATGTAACACCACAGTAACCAGTAACACCTAGTACATAATGTAGTAATTCACCTGCAGTCCTAGTAACACACAGATAACAAGTGATACTCTCTGAGTACAGATAAGTATATGTCACCTGCATCCTTGTAACACAATAACAATGTAACTCATGAGTACAGATAACAGTAGATGCACCCTGCAGTACTAGTAAACACAGATAACCAGTGTACCTGTACAGATAATAAGATGTACCTGCATCCATTACACACAGATACACAGTGATAACTCTCTGAACAGATAATGTATAGATTTCACTGCATCTATGTACACCAGATAACAGTGATACCTCGTACAGATAAGAGCAAGTCACCTGATCCTTGTAACACCAAGATAACAAGTGATTCCTGAGTACTAAGTGTAGATACACCGCAGTCCTAGTAACACCACAGATAACACAGTGATAACCTTGATACAGATAATGTACGATGTCACCTGGTCCATATGTAACACCACAGATAACACGTATAACTCCTGAGTAAGTAATGTAGTAATTCACCTGCAGTCCTATGTAACACCACAGATAACACAGTGATAACTCTCTGAGTACAGATAATGTAGTAGATGTCACCTGCAGTCCTATGTAACACCACAGATAAACAGTGATAACTCTCTGAGTACAGATAATGTAGTAGATGTCACCTGCAGTCCTATGTAACCCCACAGATAACACAGTGATAACTCTCTGAGTAAGATAATGTAGTCACTGCACCTGCAGTCCCATGTAACACCACAGATCACATGATAACTCTGAGTAAGATATAGTATGTACCCACAGTAACACAAACTACGACAGTGATAATGTACAGTAATGTAGTATGCACCTGCATCCAGTAACACCAATGATAACACAGTGATAACTTTAGTAAGTATGAGTCATGTACACCACAGTCACATGTAACCCAGAGAAATAGTGAAGTCACTGAGTACAATAAAACAATACATCTCTCAGTAAACAAGATAACACAGTGACCTCTAGTAACAAGATAAAAGTGAACCTCAGTCCAATGTAACCAGATTCACCTAGTGTAACTCCAGTACAGAAATGAGTACTGTACCTGCATCTAGTAACACACGATACACATGATAACTACAGTACAACATAATGTATAATGTCACTGATCTATAGTAACACCACAGTAACACAGATAACCTGAGTAAGATATTAGTAATGTCACTGCAGGTCCTATGTAACACCACAGATAACACAGTGATAACTCTCTGAGTACAGATAATGTAGTAGATGTCACCTCAGTCCATGTAACCACAGATAACACAGTGATAACTCTCTGAGTAAATATGATAAGAGTGTCACCGCATCCTATGTAACACCACATAAAACAGTGATAACTCTCTGAGTACAGATAATGTAGTAGAGTCACCTGCAGTCCTATGTAACACCACAGATAACACAGTGATAACTCTCTGAGTACAGATAATGTAGTAGATGTCACCTGCAGTCCTATGTAACACCACAGATAACACAGTGATAACCTCTGAGTACAGAAAATGTAGTAGATGTCACCTGCAGTCCTATGTAACACCACAGATAACACAGTGATAACTCTCTGATACAGATAATGTAGTAGATGTCACCTGCAGTCCTATGTAACACCACAGATAACACAGTGATAACTCTCTGAGTACAGATAATGTAGTAGATGTCACCTGCAGTCCTATGTAACACCACAGATAACACAGTGATAACTCTCTGAGTACAGATAATGTAGTGATGTCACCTGCAGTCCTATGTAACACCACAGATAACACAGTGATAACTCTCTGAGTACAGATAATGTAGTAGATGTCACCTGCAGTCCTATGTAACACCACAGATAACACAGTGATAAACTCTCTGAGTACAGATAATGTAGTAGATGTCACCTGCAGTCCTATGTAACACCACAGATAACACAGTGATAACTCTCTGAGTACAGATAATGTAGTAGATGTCACCTGCAGTCCTATGTAACACCACAGATAACACAGTGATAACTCTCTGAGTACAGATAATGTATTTAGATGTCACCTGCAGTCCTATGTAACACCACAGATAACACAGTGATAACTCTCTGAGTACAGATAATGTAGTAGATGTCACCTGCAGTCCTATGTAACACCACAGATAACACAGTGATAACTCTCTGAGTACAGATAATGTAGTAGATGTCACCTGCAGTCCTATGTAACACCACAGATAACACAGTGATAACTCTCTGAGTACAGATAATGTAGTAGATGTCACCTGCAGTCCTATGTAACACCACAGATAACACAGTGATAACTCTCTGAGTACAGATAATGTAGTAGATGTCACCTGCAGTCCTATGTAACACCACAGATAACACAGTGATAACTCTCTGAGTACAGATAATGTAGTAGATGTCACCTGCAGTCCTATGTAACACCACAGATAACACAGTGATAACTCTCTGAGTACAGATAATGTAGTAGATGTCACCTGCAGTCCTATGTAACACCACAGATAACACAGTGATAACTCTCTGAGTACAGATAATGTAGTAGATGTCACCTGCAGTCCTATGTAACACCACAGATAACACAGTGATAACTCTCTGAGTACAGATAATGTAGTAGATGTCACCTGCAGTCCTATGTAACACCACAGATAACACAGTGATAACTCTCTGAGTACAGATAATGTAGTAGATGTCACCTGCAGTCCTATGTAACACCACAGATAACACAGTGATAACTCTCTGAGTACAGATAATGTAGTAGATGTCACCTGCAGTCCTATGTAACACCACAGATAACACAGTGATAACTCTCTGAGTACAGATAATGTAGTAGATGTCACCTGCAGTCCTATGTAACACCACAGATAACACAGTGATAACTCTCTGAGTACAGATAATGTAGTAGATGTCACCTGCAGTCCTATGTAACACCACAGATAACACAGTGATAACTCTCTGAGTACAGATAATGTAGTAGATGTCACCTGCAGTCCTATGTAACACCACAGATACACAGTGATAACTCTCTGAGTACAGATAATGTAGTAGATGTCACCTGCAGTCCTATGTAACACCACAGATAACACAGTGATAACTCTCTGAGTACAGATAATGTAGTAGATGTCACCTGCAGTCCTATGTAACACCACAGATAACACAGTGATAACTCTCTGAGTACAGATAATGTAGTAGATGTCACCTGCAGTCCTATGTAACACCACAGATAACACAGTGATAACTCTCTGAGTACAGATAATGTAGTAGATGTCACCTGCAGTCCTATGTAACACCACAGATAACACAGTGATAACTCTCTGAGTACAGATAATGTAGTAGATGTCACCTGCAGTCCTATGTAACACCACAGATAACACAGTGATAACTCTCTGAGTACAGATAATGTAGTAGATGTCACCTGCAGTCCTATGTAACACCACAGATAACACAGTGATAACTCTCTGAGTACAGATAATGTAGTAGATGTCACCTGCAGTCCTATGTAACACCACAGATAACACAGTGATAACTCTCTGAGTACAGATAATGTAGTAGATGTCACCTGCAGTCCTATGTAACACCACAGATAACACAGTGATAACTCTCTGAGTACAGATAATGTAGTAGATGTCACCTGCAGTCCTATGTAACACCACAGATAACACAGTGATAACTCTCTGAGTACAGATAATGTAGTAGATGTCACCTGCAGTCCTATGTAACACCACAGATAACACAGTGATAACTCTCTGAGTACAGATAATGTAGTAGATGTCACCTGCAGTCCTATGTAACACCACAGATAACACAGTGATAACTCTCTGAGTACAGATAATGTAGTAGATGTCACCTGCAGTCCTATGTAACACCACAGATAACACAGTGATAACTCTCTGAGTACAGATAATGTAGTAGATGTCACCTGCAGTCCTATGTAACACCACAGATAACACAGTGATAACTCTCTGAGTACAGATAATGTAGTAGATGTCACCTGCAGTCCTATGTAACACCACAGATAACACAGTGATAACTCTCTGAGTACAGATAATGTAGTAGATGTCACCTGCAGTCCTATGTAACACCACAGATAACACAGTGATAACTCTCTGAGTACAGATAATGTAGTAGATGTCACCTGCAGTCCTATGTAACACCACAGATAACACAGTGATAACTCTCTGAGTACAGATAATGTAGTAGATGTCACCTGCAGTCCTATGTAACACCACAGATAACACAGTGATAACTCTCTGAGTACAGATAATGTAGTAGATGTCACCTGCAGTCCTATGTAACACCACAGATAACACAGTGATAACTCTCTGAGTACAGATAATGTAGTAGATGTCACCTGCAGTCCTATGTAACACCACAGATAACACAGTGATAACTCTCTGAGTACAGATAATGTAGTAGATGTCACCTGCAGTCCTATGTAACACCACAGATAACACAGTGATAACTCTCTGAGTACAGATAATGTAGTAGATGTCACCTGCAGTCCTATGTAACACCACAGATAACACAGTGATAACTCTCTGAGTACAGATAATGTAGTAGATGTCACCTGCAGTCCTATGTAACACCACAGATAACAGTGATAACTCTCTGAGTACAGATAATGTAGTAGATGTCACCTGCAGTCCTATGTAACACCACAGATAGCATAGTGATAACTCTCTGAGGACAGATAATGTAGATGTCACCTGCAGTCCCATGTAACTCCACAGATAACACAGTAATATCATAGGTATCATTGAAACGTGATGTGATGATGCACATTATTGGAATACAAACATTGAAGATTACAACATATTTATTAGAAACAGGATTAACAGGGGGGAGTAAGTGTTGCATTGTATGTTAAAATGTATATCTCCACAGAAATTCAAGGAGAGAACAGAAAGGACACTATTGTAGATGTTTACTACAGGCCGCCTGGACAGACTGAAGATATGGATAAACTTTTCTTACATCAGACATCTCTGTTTTCAAAAAAGTATGACATAATGATCATGGGAGATTTTAACTATCCGGATATTTGTTGGGAATCTCTCTCAGGCAAAAGTACCGGGTCCAGACATTTCTAATTTTCTCTTGCTGATAACTTTATCTTTCAAAACTTAGACGAGGGAACAAGACCAAAAGCAGTAAAAAAGGATTTGGGGGATATGCCAAAAGTAAAAGAAAAGTCAAAGATGCTATAGGATTTTTACAGGATGAAAAGGGTAAAGTGGTCAAAAATGATGTTGAGAAGGCCGAACTTTGAAATTTCTATTTTGCTTCTGTGTTCTCTAAGAAAGCAAATGGAACATCAATTGATCCTCACAGTGCCAATGAAGGAATAAAAGAATCTATACTATCCATAAACAGAAAGATGGTGAGGGAACACTTAGCTACTTTACATTAATTAAATTTTCCTGGTCCACATGAATTACATCCTCCGGTACTGAAAGAGTTAGCAAAGGAAACTGCAGATCCACTATCCAAAATCTTTGAAAAATCCTGGAGAACAGAAGTCCCAGGAGATTTGAGAAGGGCAAATGTTCTCCCTGTCTTCAAAAAAGGAAAGAAGATGGAGTCAGGAAATTACAGGCCATTGACCCTTACTTCTACACCAGAAAAGATTTTTGAACAAATTATTAAACAGCATGTATGTAAGTGCTTGGATAAGAATACAGTACCGTATATACTCATGTATAAGCCGACCCGTGTATAAGCCGACCCCCTAATTTTGCCACAAAAAACTGGGAAAACTTATTGACTCGCGTATAAGCCTAGGGTGAAAAATGATTATGCCCCCATATGATGATCCACAGATTATGCCCCCATATGCTCCAGATTATGCCCCCATATGTTCCACAGATTATGCCCCCATGTTCCACAGCTTATGCTCCCATATGCTCCAGTTTATGCCTCCATATGTCCCACAGATTATGCCCCCATATGCTCCAGTTTATGCCCCCATATGCTCCTGATTATGCCCCATATGCTCCAGATTATGCCCCATATGTTCCACAGATTATGCCCCCATATGCTCCAGTTTATGCCCCCATATGTTCCACAGCTTATGCCTCCTTATGCTCCATATTATGCCCCATATGTTCCACAGCTTATGCCCCCATATGCTCCATATTATGCCCCATATGTTCCACAGCTTATGCCCCCATATGCTCCATATTATGCCCCCATATGTTCCACAGTTTATGCCCCCATATGCTCCAGATTATGCCCCATATGTTCCAGATTATGCCCCATATGCTGCTGCTGCAAAAAAAAAAAAATGACATACTCACCTCTCGTCGCTGGGGGCCAGGTGCCGGTGTCCTGAGCAGGCGGTGTCACCGCTCGCTCAGGACCCCGGCACCTGAGATATTTACCTGTCCTCTCTGCACCGCAGCGCTGCTCGCTCTTCCTGGTCCTCGGCAGTGAATGATCTGGCAGGGGCGCGGCGCTCACTAACGACGTCATCGCGCCCTCTGCTGATCATTCATAGCCAGAGGAGTCAGACAAGGACGCAGCACAGCGGTGGAGAGAGGACAGGTAAATATCGCTATACTCACCTCTCCGCCGCGCGTCCCTGCTGCCTCTCCTCTTCTCCCGGCGCTCTCTGCAGCGCTTCCTTCCTACAGCGGTCACATGGTACCGCTCATTAAAGTCATGAATATGTGCATATTCATGACTTTAATGAGCGGTGCCAAGTGACCGCTGCAGGAAGGAGCCGGAGATCGTGGGAGAAGCAGGGGGGCTGCAGAGACTGTGCCGGCGGAGGGGTAAGTATAATCCGACACCCCCGCTCCCCCTCCCCTGCCGACCCCTGTATATGACCCGCGTATAAGCCGAGAGGGGACTTTCAGCCCTAAAAAATGGGCTGAAAATCTCGGCTTATACACGAGTATATATGGTAATTAACCAGAGCCAGGATGGGTTTGTAGAAAACAAGTCATTCCAGATTAATCTAATTTTCTTCCATGATGGAATCACTGACTGTGGATCAGGGAAATGCGGTAGATATAGTATATCTCGACTTCAGCAAAGTATTTGATAAAGCATCTCATACTATCCTTATTGAAAAAATGACCAAGCATGGGATTGACAAGGCTACAGTTAGGTGGATTCATAACTGGCTCAGTGATCATACTCAAAGAGTGGTAATAAATGGTTGTGCATCCAATTGGAAAAGTGTTTCAAGTGGGGTACCGCAAGGTTCTGTCCTGGCGCCAGTGTTGTTCAACATTTTTATAGATGATCTAGGTAAGGGAACTGAAGGTAAACTAATCAAATTTGCAAATGTTGTAAAGCTAGGAGGGATAGCGAACACTAGAGAAGACAGAGAAAGGATTCAGAAGGAGCTTGACAAGCTTGTACCATGGGCAGTGATTAATGGAATGGTTTTTAACAGGGAGAAATGCAAGATTCTACATCTGGGCAAGAAAAATGAAAATTACATCTATAGAATGGGAGGAATAGAACTAAGCAACAGCACGTGTGAAAAAGACTTGGGTATAGTAATAGATCACAGACTGCACAAGAGTCAACAGTGTGATGCAGCAGCAAAAAAGTCAAACACAGTTCTAGGATGTATTAACAGAAGCATACAGTCTAGATCACATGAAGTCATTATCCCCCTCTACTCCTCCTTGATCAGTCCTCATCTGGAATACTGTATCCAGTTCTGGGCACCACTTTTTAAAAAAGATATTGAAAAACTGTAGCCAGTTCAGAGAAGAGCTACCAGGATGGTGAGCAGACTGTAAAGTAAGTCCTACAAGGAACCGTTAGAGGATCTGGGAATGTTTAGCTTGCAAAAAGGAAGGCTAAGAGGAAAATTAATAGCTGTCTACAAATATCTGAAGGGCTGTCACAGTGTAGCGGGATCATCATTATTCTCATTTCCACATGGAAACACCAGAAGCAATGGAATGAAACTGAAAGGGAGAAGATACAGATTAGATATTAGAAATCATTTTTGACAGTGAGGGCAATCAATGAGTGGAACAGGTGGCCAAGAGAGGTAGTGAGTTCTCCTTCAATGGAGGTGTTTAAACAGAGACTGATAGACGTCTGTCTGAGATGGTTTAGTGACTCCTTATTGAGCAGGACACGATGGGGTTTGGACACGATGACCCTGGAGGTCCCTTCCAACTCTAACATTCTATAATTCTGAGTACAGATAATGTAGTAGATGTCACCTGCAGTCCTATGTAACACTACAGACGACACAGTGATTACTCTCACCTGTGGCGTTGGAGACTGCTCTGGATCCCTTTATTGCCCTTGGGATGATGTTGCTGCTGCCTGTAGTTCCTAAATTGGTGCCAGGTGTGAGAGTTTTCGCAACTGACACTGTGTCATGAGTCGGCTCCTTGGCACCTCCATTCTTTGTAGTAGGGTCAGTCGGCAGCGGTATTGTGGCACTGTTCAGGTTGGTGGCTGAAGTTGGCTCTTTGTCCATATTCAATGCAGTATATTGTGCAGGAGTGGTGACCAATCGCACCATACTGGTGCTGTGTCGGTGCGAAAGATCAATAGAGAAGTTCCCTCCGGTCACTATATTGAATGCTGACATCAGACTTCCCTGGTTCCCACTGGTCGTAGTCAGTTCTATGGTGTCACTCTGTGCCCAGACCAGCAGAAAACCTAAACCAAGAAAGATGAAAGTCTTGTGAGATTCCCGACCACGGGCAGAGACTCAATGGTGCCCACTGGCAAAAGCAGATAAGACCTCGGAGTTTCCAACCCTGAGGAACAGGTGGGATTATAGGGCAACCACCTGGTACCCACCATCGATGAGCGCATTACTCCATGCTACACGTGAACTCAATGAGGGCAACCAGATCCTGTGGTGCCAAAGCCATGAGGTCTGCCACCATATTCTCCATCAGGTGGTTTACTGAGAACACGTTTGGCACCAGCAGGGACTGTGCCACTTGTCAGGACTATTAGGCAGACTATGGTAATATTTTGGCACTGTGTGGCATGGGCACCACGTGGTGTTGTTACGGGACATTACATAGCATTGATATTCAGAGGTAGTATGGCGCTCTTACTTTGGTATTGAACGGCACTGTTACTCAAACACTGTATTGCACAGCTATTTGTGCACTGGATGGCTGGTGGTTTTCATATTGCAGCGTACGGTTACTCAGATACTGAATGTCAATATATACTGTGTAACACTGTTAATAGGCTGCTGTATACCATTATTACTGACACACGTGGTCAAAACTGTTGGTACCCCTCGTTTAATGACAGAAAAAAACACAATGGTCACAGAAAAAACTTGAATCTGACAAAAGTAATAATAAATAAAAAATCTATGAACATGAGCAAATGAAAGTCAGACATTGCTTTTCATGCATGCTTCCACAGAATTAAAAAAAATAAAACTCATGAAATCGGCCTGGACAGAAATGAACAAAATGTGACAAAAGGGACATGTTAAATTGCGGTGTGTCCACTAATTATCATCACAGGTGTCTACAATCTTGGAATCAGTGAGGGGCCTCTATAGAGGCTACAGATACTTACTGTGCTGTTTGGTGACATGGTGTGTATCACACTCAACATGGACCAGAGGAAGCGAAGGAAAGAGTTGTCTCAGGAGATTAGAAAGAAAATTATAGTCAAACATGTTAAAGGTAAAAGTTATAAGACCATCTCCAAGCAGCTTGATGTTCCTGTGACTACAGTTGCACATATTATTCAGAAATGTAAGCTCCATGGGACTGTAGCCAACCTCCCTGGACGTGGCTGCAGGATGAAAATTGATGACAAATCAAAGAGATGGATAATACGAATGGTAACAAAAGAGCCCAGAAAAACTTCTAACCAGATTAAAGGTGAACTTCAAGTTCAAGGAACATCAATGTCAGATTGCACCCTCTGTCGTTGCATGAGCCAAAGTGGACTTCATGGGAGACAACCAAGGAGGACACCATTATTGAAAAAAATCATAAAAAAGCCAGACTGGAATTTGGAAAACTACATGTTGACAAGCCACAAAGCTTCTGGGAGAATGTCCTATGGACAGATGAGACAAAAATGGAACTTTTTGGCAAGGCACATCAGCTCCATGTTCACAGATGGAAAAATGAAGCATATCAAGAAAAGAACACTGTCCCTACTGTGAAACATGGAGGAGGCTCTGTTATGTTCTGGGGCTGGTTTGCTGCATCTGGCACAGGGTGTCTAGAATCTGTGCAGGGTACAATGAAATCTCAAGACTATCAAGGGATTCTAGAGAGAAATGTGCTGCCCAGTGTCAGAAAGCTTGGTCTCAGTCTCAGGTCATGGGTCTTGCAACAGGATAATGACTCAAAACACACAGCTAAAAACACCCAAGAATGGCTAAGAGGAAAACAGTGGACTATTCTGAAGTGGCTTCTATGAGCCCCGACCTAAATCCTATTGAGCATATTTGGAAAGAGCTGAAACATGCCGTCTGGAAAAGGCGACCTTCACACACGAGACAACTGGAGCAGTTTACTCTTGAGGAGTGGCCAAAATACCTGTCGAGAGGCGCAGAAGTCTCATTGACAGTTACAGGAATCGTTTGATTGCAGTGATTGCCTCAAAGGTTGTGCAACAAAATATTAAGTTAAGGAACCATCATTTCTGTCCAGGCCGATTTCAAGAGAGTTTTATTTTTTTTTTTAATTCTGTGGAAGCTGAAAAGCAATGTCTGACTTACATTTGTTCATTTTCATAGATTTTTGATTTATTGTTACTTTGTCAGATTCAAGTTATTTCTGGCACCATTATGGATTTTTCTGCCATTAAACGAGGGGTGCCAACAATTTTGACCACATGTGTATTCCCTGTATGGCACTGTGATTTATACCTTGTACAGCAATGTTATTTATGCCCTGTATGGCACTGTTAATTCCGTATTTTATGGAACTTTTATACCCTGTATAGCATTGTTATTTACTCACTGTATGGCACGGTTTTTTGTACCCTGTATGGCACTGTTACTTATACACTGTATGACATGGTTACTTGGATACTGCAGCGCTTTATTGTTTCCACACTGAACGTCGCTGTTATTCATGCACTGAATGGTACTTGTATTTATGCATTGAAGGGCACTGTTACCTCGGCATTATTATTTATGCTTTGTATGACATTACAATTAGAACACCCTGTAGATGTGTTTAGACAAAGTTTTCTGAACTTTTCTCAGTTTAAGTCCTTCCACTCAAAGAGGAAGCTGTCCCACTATTTGTCCTGTGACTTTCACAGACCTGGATTCAGTCCCATTTTGACATTATCCTGAAAACTCATGAGAAATAATATTTAGACACCTTATAATGCTGCTATTATCTGTGCATTGCATAACGCTGAATTCAGCATGGGCACCGCGTCGTGTTACTGGATATTATATAGCACTGTAATTGATGGTGCTCTTATTTTCATATTCCATCACACTGTTACTCGGGCGCTGCATGTCACTGTATACTGTATAGTACTGCTATTTATGACCTCTGTGGTAATGTTACATGGACACTATATAGCAATGCAGCTTAGATACTGTATAAGAGTTATTTATGCATTATACGGCGCCGTTATTTACATATGATGTGGCACTGTTATTTATGCACTTTATGCCACTTTTATACACTGGGCACAGAAAGTATTCAGACCCCTTTAAGTTTTTCACTCTTTGTTTCATTGCAGCCATTTGGGAAATTCAGAAAAGTTCATTTTTCCTCATTAATGTACACTCTGCACCCCATCTTTACTGAAAAAAACAGAAATGTAGAAATTTATGCAAATTTATTAAAAAAAGAAAAACTGAAATCTCACATGGTCATAAGTATTCATCCCCTTTGCTCAGTATTGGTAGAAGCACCTTTTGAGCTAGTACAGCCATGAGCCTTCTTGGGAATGATGCAACAAGTTTTTCACCCCTGGATTTGGGGATCCTCTGCCATTCTTCCTGGCAGATCCTCTCCAGTTCCGTCAGGTTGGATGGTGAACATTGGTGGACAGCCATTTTCAGGTCTCTCCAGAGATGCTCAGTTGGGTTTAGGTCAGGGCTCTGGCTGGGTCAGTCAGGAATGGTCACAGAGTTGTTCTGAAGCCACTCCTTTGTTATTTTAGCAGTGTGTTTAGGGTCATTGTCTTGTTGGAAGGCGAGGAAATTTTTTTTTTTTTTTTTATGTGAATAAGTTTGAAAAGGTGTTAAATCATCTGTGAGCAAAAGATCACTGACATGTCACAAGAGCAGAATTCAGAGTCACACACATCACATGTCCATCATGTGGAGACACGGGACAGGTGTAGGCTGCTCTCATTGAGTAAGGAGCCTTGTACAGGGAAAAATGCTCCCCGCCTCTCTCCACAGGGAGAAGGCATTTTTGTTTCAACCATCCCCTCTCAAGAGTCACAGGGGGGACACCCTCTCCTTTTTCTTCTCTCAGTCCCTTTCTCTTTCTTCTTCAGACTTTTCTCCTCTTTCCTCGCTGCCATCCCTCTCATTCCTTCTTTTCCCTCCATCACATCTCTGACACATCCATTTTCTTCATCTTCCTCTTCTTCTATCTTTTCCTCTCCAACTCTCAAATCTTGTTCTTCATTTTCTTCTACTTCTCCCCCTCCATCTTTCTTCTCTCTCTCTCTCTCCTCCATCTTTCTCTCTTTTCCCCCTTTCACTCTTCTCTCCCCCCCCTCCTCTTTCTCTCGCTCCTCCCTCACACCTCCCTTCTCTTCCTCTTTTTTCTACTTCGTCATCAACTGGGTCAACGCCCAATCCAAGCAATGTGGTGTCCCTGTATTCAGTGTCTCCAGCACAGGGCACCTTGTCTATCCCAAGCACAGTACAAACATTGCCAGTCATTATATCAGGAGAAGAAAGTGCAGATCTCCCTACACAAAACGCTACATGTAGCCCCCAGACACAACAGTCCACTGCTAGGGCTTCACAGGGGAGTGGTATAGCTACAGGGCTGCTAGCATGGAACCATGACACTGATCCACCGCAGCCTCAGCAAGGAAGTGGATAATCCCCATGCAGCAAGACAACTTTAAAGCCCAAATCTCACCCAGTGTATGCACCAAGTACACCATGTCACTTCTTATCTGATGAAGATGAAGATGCAACGTCACACATGCTGCCCAATACTAGGGAAGAAAACACACAAGCACCAATAGAGCAGGGACAGGTAGAGGCACCATCCTATGAGCCCTTCATCCCAAGCCAGGTGATCAGTATGCTGCCAGACCCGGGGATACACCCATGCTATTTTGCCAAAAAATGCAGCAGATCCAGCAAACGTATACAGCAGCCTGGATTGATCTCTGGACCGAAATGGAAATAAAAGCAGGTGATGCATTCTGGTCAATTATGAGAGAACACTTCAAGCTTCCAACAGAGTTAGATGCGTATGCCTGGGAGACAGGACCAAAGCTAATTGAGCAACTCAGAGAATGGGCCAAAAGCAGACTGACAGGACAAACTCTCAGCCTACATGTCACGAGTCAAGACAAGACAGTCTGTGGAGAAGTTCCATGACAGAGTAATGCAAGTGTTTCAAGATTTGGGCCTCATTACCCATGATCAGACACACAAACGGATGTTGGCACAGGCCTTTGTGCATGGACTGAGAGAACCAATCAGGAAACCACTGGTAGCAGCCAGGCCTGAGTACACATCAATAGCAATGGACACCCTTCTCACAGTCGCAAAAGGGATAGAATCCCAGCCAGGAGTGCGCAAAACAGCTCCCCTGATGGTGGTCTCAGAGCCAGATGGCCAACCACGTTTTAAAGACAGAAGAAATGTCAAGTGTTACAAATGTGGCAAGCTTGGCCATTACCGGAACCGCTGCAGAGAACCCCTACGACCCACCACTTTGTCTAGAGAAGCAAGCCAAGGAAGAAACACAGAAAGCAGTGAAGAACCCCGTCCATAGGACAAGAGCACACCAAGTCCACAAGGAACCCCACCAGTGGGACCAATATCCTGAGAGTGGATGGCGTAGTCATATCTTTTCTTGTGGAACTCCGCAACCTCACCTATCTATCAGAATCTTCTGCTTCCTGCATGGGAATTGATGGTCAAGTCAGATATTTCCAGATTATGAAGCCCCTGAGCGTGTGGATTCAGCCAGAACACTCCATCATGTCCCAGTTTGTTGTGTCAAAAACCTGCACCCTCAACCTATTGGGAGTGGACCTACTGCAGAAGCTGAAAGCGACCAGAGTGTTCCAGGAAGATGGGACCATGACACTTTCTTCACCACTGACCCAAGAAGAAACAGGAACCTCAAACAACCACACTGCAGACCTATCACAGGAGGTGCTGGACATAGTACCAGAAAAGTCACTCCATCACCCAGAGTCAAGATGTCTCTGACCAACTGAAGGTCTAAGTGAACTCGCCTAAGAAGACGGCCTGAGAACTTAGACATAGGCCAGGATATTCAACTCAAGAAGGACTCTACTCGCTTCATGGAATGGCAACACCTCATCCAGCTCTAACGCCAGAGGTTCATCTTTTGCAAGCACCAGGAGGTGCCCCCTGCAATCAACCAGTTCACCCAGGCCCTAGACCGGCAAAAGGCCACTCAGCTCTTCAAACTTGTGCACAAATACTGACCTGAGACCGAGCTGGAGAAAAAGAAACTACTGATGGCCCGTGCTGAGAAAAAAGCAGCCGTTTAAGGAGACGTCCCAACAAGAAGACCCCCTGTGACCAGAACAGGTGCTAACACAGTAACTGTCTTGGTGGAGAACAAGAAAGCCAGCTGGTCGTCATCTCTCATGATGTGGATCCTAGTAGAAGGCTTGTTTTCCCGCCAGCTCTGCACCAGCAGATGGGAGTCCCCTGCTGCATACTGAAGGACAAGGCCAAACTGGGCTGCCTCGCCCATGGGAATCAATCCCAGCTTTCCACAGTGAAGAAAAAGACTGTAAACCCCACTGAGTTCAGAATGGTGCAAGGCCTGGAGGCCGCGAAAGAGGCTACGGTATTTGAAACCCCAACAGTGCTGAACCATCACACTCTGCTCTCAAGAGTCCCAGTCACCGCAACGGTATTCACGGTGATCAACCTGGCCAGTACCTTCTTCAGTGTTTCCCCTCCACCTGGAGGCCTGCTTTCACGCACCAGTGCAGTGCATATGGACAATGTTGCCTCAAGGTGCTCAAAACAAGCCCTTCAAGTTTCACCAAGACAATGTCCTCCACCTTCGTCAACTGGATTGCAGAATATGCAAGAGTCACTCTTCTACAACACGTGGATGACTTTCTCTTTTGTGTGGTTGACATCGACACCTGCACAGCCTATTCCTTATCTCTCCTACTCTACCTGGAAGAACAGCAACACAAGGTCTGGAAGAACAAAGTCCAGTGATGCCAGAAGCAAGTTACATCCCTGGGACACTGTATTGCCCACAAGACGAAACACATGTCAAAAGACTGGAAGACCACTGTGGAGAAGATGGCTCCCCCAACAACTCCAAGAATGCTGCAGGCCTTCCCAGGTCTAGTGTCATATTGCAGAACCTGGATCCCTGATGCCTCAGACCTAATGCAGCCTCTGTGCGCTTGCATCAACGCAACCCCGCTCCTATCAGACGCAGCCTTCAACCCATTCAGGAGATTGGAAGAACTCCACAGTCTCAGCGCCAATACCAGGCCTACCTGACTATGAAAAGTCTTTCCGTCTACCTGATGGAAGAAAGAAGGTCATGCTATTGGAGTCCTGGCACGGATTCACGGGGGAAAACAGAGACTTTTAGGCTGCCTCTCAGCCCGCTTGGATCCAGTTGCAAGAAGAACACCCTCCTGCCTGATGGCAGTATCTGCAGCACACACCCTCCTGGACAAGGTTGCTGACATCACTTTTGGACAGCCACTGGAAACTCTCACTCCACATGACATCTTGGCAATCTTCAATCAAGCTCAACCAACAGTAATCTCTCCACCGCCAGGCATCTTTGTGGCGCCTCTATTGCCTTTGTCTCATAATGTCACCGTCTCCAGACCTACAGTCCTCAGCCCGGCCACTCTACTCCCACTCCCAAGGGGGGATACTTGGATGGCTCCAGATTTGCAGATGATGAAGAAGTTTCAACACAGGAAGTGCAGTGACCAGCAATCAAGAAATCCTGTGGTCCAGAAGTCTGTCACCTAGCCTGTCAGCCCAGGAAGCAGAATTGATAGCGCTGACGAAGGCCTGTCAGATGGCAGAAGGCAAGACTGCAAACATCTACACGGACTACAGTTACTCGCATGGCATAGCACATGACTTTAGACCCATCTGGGCTACAAGGGACTTCATCACAGCAAACAGGACAACCGTGAAGCATCATGGAGCCTTCAGGGACCTGCTGGGTGTACTCCAACTTCCAAAATGGTGGCAATTTGAAAAATCAAAGTGCATGGAAAACTGAAAACAGAAGAGGCGTGAGGCAATAACATGGCGGACATGGCAGCCAAAGAAGCAGCCAAAGGAAGACAACATGGAGAAGTGTGAGAGGTCGTAGAGCCGGACGGCTACTACATGACGACTGAAGACAAGAAACCTGACAAAAAGACGTCCTGGGATCTGCTCAAGAAGTTACAAGACCAAGCTCCAAAAGGAGAAGAAGAGCTGAATGCGAAAAAAGCAACACGTGAAGAAGGAAGGCTATCAAGAATAGACTTCAAACTCTGCCTACCACAAAGTATGCACCCTATGGTGGTCCAATGGGTAGATGGACCCACATCCACATATCAAAGACACAAATGAATGATCTGATTGGTGCTTACTGGTTTGCTTCAGGGATCTCCACCCTAACAGCCAAATTCACCAGCAGCTGTCTGACCTGCGGCAAATGCAAGCCTGGACGTATGGAAGAAAGACCCCCTCACCTCATCTGGAAAGACCACTTTACCAGCTTCAAAGGATCCAGATAGACCACATCCAGATATCGCCAAGTGAAGGATTCAAATACGCCATTGTGGTCAAAAGAAGTATTTTCAAGATGAACAGAAGCCTTCCAAGTCAGCAAAGACTACTGCAACGAAGCTACTTTCGGAAAATAGTGTGCAGATACGGGGTTCCAGAAATGATAGAAAGTGATCAGGGACTCGCATTCACAGCAAATCTGACACACAAGACCCGATTAGCAGTAGGGTCAGATTTAGGCCTACACACTCCTTACCACCCCCAGAGCAGCAGGAAGGTAGAAAAAACTGAACGAAACACTTAAGAATAGAATGATGAAAAATTGCCCAAGAGACACGCAAACCATGGCATGACACACTCCCTATTGCACTGTTTAGCATAAGGCACACTCCCAGAGACCCAGAAAAGCTGTTTCGTGCCTGCATCTTCTGCTAACAGATAAGACATTTTCTTCTTTTAGTTTTTTGGTGCCTGCATTTTGTCCTGCACTTCTGTGGGGGTCTGCCGGGTCCCCTTCGGGGGCTTATGCTCCTCTCAGTTTAGTTCAGCCACTGTTTGTTCATTTGCCTTTTCCAGTTTTTTCAGTGGTTGCTGTTTAGTTTTTGTTACACCAGAGAACTAATTTAGGTGGTAGAGGTCGTGTGATCTCAGGTGTTTTTTGTAATTAGTAGAGTTGGTACTTTTCAGGGTTTTTTGGGGTTGCAGTAAGTGCCTTTCCTATCCTCTTCTATCTAGACAGATTGGGCCCCAGCGTTTGCTCATTCTATTTTCTGTCTGTGTCTGTATTTCCTCTTGTCTAACCGCCATTACATGTTTGGGGGCTTCCTATGTTCTTTGGGGATCTGCTCCGGGGCAGATAGCTTTCCTTTTTCTATCTTTAGGTGTAGTTAGCTTCTCAGGCTGTGACGAGGCGTCTAGGACCAACGTAGGAACGCTCCACGGCTGCCTTTAGTTGTGGTGGTTAGTCAGGGTACTGCAATCCCATAGATTCCAACCTCTCTGGTGTATTGCTTTTTTTGCCTGCTCTCCTCAGCTACCAAATCATAACACTTATGTAATTGAATTGGTCAAAAACTAATGTCCATTCTCGAGTTTTTCTCCTCACTGCCAGATTTGATGATCCTGTCCAAGAGCCCCAGATGACATCAACCTCTGTGTAACTAGAGGGAAAGCCTGTTTGAATCCACGTATCGCATTGCAAGGAAGCTCCCGTACCAGGAGAGACACCTAAGCCATGAAGGATGTCGTGGATGCTCTGACTGACCAGACAGATGACCAGATGACCTACCTGATGAGTTCAAGGCCAGAGACCAAGTTAAAGCAGGATTGAGTCACTATAAACAAAAATGTTGATTGGATAAATTACATCTATTATAACCAGCAGAGATTTGTTAACTTCACCATAGATGCTGTAAAAGGTTTGGCAGCACAGTTAGGCCCCACTTCCATTATGGCATTCCAGAATAGAATGGCTTTGGATATGATTCTAGCTGAGAAAGGAGGTGTTTACAAAATGATCAAAGACACCTGTTGCACCTACATCCCAGACAACACTGGCCCAAATGGTAAAGTCACAATGGCAATACAGAAACTTAATGAGTTATCAGAGGAACTGAAACAGAACTCAGGTGTCACTGACCCATGGGATCGATACTTTGGGTGGATGAGTGGGTGGCAGAAAATGTTGGCACAGGTTGGGACAGCCATTATGGGGGTTCTCATTTTTGCATTAATTACTGGTTGCTGTGTTATTCCTTGTATCCGCAGGATAATGGAAAAAACTGTTCAGGAGACAACCAATTTGATGCCACTCACCATCTTGGACCTCGCACCAGTCCGGATGGAACTGCCTCGCTTGACCAGATCTCCGAACTACCTCCAGACTGAGAATACACATCCTTGATGAAACATCATATCAACTATGAGATTATTATTGCAAACACATAAACCCCCGACAGGGACAGTCCTCCTGACCGCCCATTTGCGAAAAGTCTGTATTCGGTGGGGGAGGCATGTACTAGGGGTGTCTCAACTCACCGGCAGCATAAAAGAGTTGCAGCGCTTTGGGCCAGGAGCAGGTTTTTAGGGCAAGTGGTATCTAAGGGGGGACTGTCATGGAAATATATATGTATTCCATATATTCAAAGTATATTCACATATATGTATTCACAGTTCACAGTTAGATAGATCTCACTTGCTAAAAAACCTTGTGCTCACATATTTCTAGGCCAGATATAATCAGTCGTTTTAAAGAAATCTGGCCTTCATAAGACCTTCGTAAAGGAACAAATGCATGAAGTACAAAATGTCCTATTAGATATCTGTTGTTTACATTATAGTTATGCAAGGCAACTAGGTCACAAGAATATAAAACAATAATTCTGCAACTTCAGCTCTTTTAATCATAATTATCATATTTACACTAGAACAGCCAATAATCTAGCAGCTTTTAATTGTATGTTAATTGACTAACCAGCCCCTTTTTGTAAATGTATAAAAACTTGAAACAATAATAAATGTATGTCTTTGACGAACTGTTAGGCTAAGTGCACACGATCAGGAATAATTGCGTTTTTTTCGTGGTTTTTCCGCGGTTTTCCGCGGTAAAACGCGATAAAAACGCAAGCATTAAGCATCCTATACATGTTAATTGATTCCGCATGTTTTGGCCACATGTTGCGTTTTTTTCCGCGAAAAAAACGCTTCGCGGAAAAAATAGCAACATGTTCATTAATTTAGCGTAATCGCGGTGATTCCGCCGCCATAGGAATGCATTGAACCGCTTACTTTCCGCATGTGGCTATGCCCACTATGCGCAATGTAAGCGGTTCATGTGCGGATGGTACCCAGGGTCTGGAGCAGAGGAGACTCTCCTCCAGGCCCTGGGTACCATATCCCTGGTAAAACAATAATTAAAATAAAAAATAATGATATTCTCACCTTCCGGCGGCCCCCGCAGCCTTCCCGCGGCCCCCGCAGCCTTCCCGCCTTCAGCGACGCTCCCGGCAACTTCCGGTCCCAAGAGTCCTTTGCGAGAATCACCCAGATGGCATAGCGGTCTCGCGAGATGTACGTCATCGGTGTGATTTGTCGCAAAGCACTCCTGGGACTGGAGTTGCCGGGAGCGTCGCTGAAGGAGGGAAGGCTGCGGGGGCCGCCGGAAGGTGAGAATATCATTATTTATTATTTTTTTTATATTTTTACATTAGATCTTTTTACTATTGATGCGACATAGGCGGCATCAATAGTAAAAAGTTGGTCACACGTGTCAAACACTATGTGTGACTCGTGTGACCAACCTGTCAATCAGTTTTCCAAGCGATGCTACAGATCGCTAGGAAAACGCTAGCATTCTGCAAGCTAATTACGCTTGCAAAACGCTATTATTCTGGCGGGAATCAGCATAAAAAAACGTGCGTATTTCCTGCGGGAGAAGTGCGGGATTGCCGCGGAAATTTCCGCGGCAATTCCGCAACGTGTGAACTTAGCCTCATACTGACACTTTCGTGTGGACAGTCCTCATTTTGTTCTGAGCGCTCAAAAAGACATTATATAGAGATTTGGACATGGCAAGCAGCAAACACAGGATATTTTATCCTAATTAAATTTCCATATCAAACCTTCAGCCAAGTCTGAGGTCCAGAGCACTCTGGAAGAGGTTTTCATCCAGGATATCTCTGTGCTTGGCGCATTCATGTTTCCTTCAATGGCAACCAGTCGTACTGTCCCTGCAGCTGAAAAACACCCCCATAGCATGATGCTGCCACCACCATGTTTCACTGTTGGGATTGTATTGGGCAGGTGATGAGAAGTGCCTGGTTTTCTCCACACATACCGCTTAGAATTATCACCAAAAAGTTCTATCTTCATCTCATCAGACCAGAGAATCTTATTTATCATAGTCTGGGAGTCCTTCATGTGTTTTTTAGCAAACTCTATGCGGCTTTCATATGTCTTGCACTGAGGAGAGGCTTCTGTCGGGCCACACTGCCATAAAGGCCCGACTGGTGGAGGGCTGTAGTGATAGTTGACTTTGTGGAACTTTCCCATCTCCCTACTGCATCTGTGGAGCTCAGCCACAGTGATCTTGAGGTTCTTCTTTACCTCTTCACCAAGGCTCTTCTCCCACGATTGCTCAGTTTGGCTGGACGGACAGGTCTGGGAAGACTTCTGGTGGTCCCAAACTTCTTCCATTTAAGGATTATGGAGACCACTGTGTTCTTAGGAACCTTGAGTTCTGCAGAAATTCTTTTGTAACCTTGGCCAGATCTGTGACTTGCCACAATTCTGTCTCTGAGCTCCCTGGCCAGTTCCTTTGACCTCATGATTCTCATTTGGTGTGACATGCACTGTGAGCTGTGAGGTCTTATATAGACAGGTGTGCGCCTTTACAAATCAAGTCCTATCAGTTTAATTAATCACAGCTGGACTCCAATGAAGGAGTAGAACCATCTCAAGGAGGATCACAAGGAAATGGACAGCATGTGACGTAAATATGAGTGTCTGAGCAAAGGGTCTGAATACTTATGACCATGTGATATTTCAGTTTTTTTTTGTTTAATAAATTTGCAAAATTTTCTACATTTCTGTTTTTTTTCGGTCCAGATGGGGGCAGAGTGTATATTAATGAGAAAAAATAAACTTTTTTGAATTTACCAAATGGCTGCAATGAAACAAAGATTGAAAAATTTAAAGGGGTCTGAATACTTTCCGTATCTACTGTATATGCACTATATGGCACTGTTATTTATCCACTATATGGCAGTTATTTATGCACTATATGATACTGTTATTTATGCACTATATGGCACTATTTATGCACTATATGGTACTGTTATTAATGCACTATATGGTACTGTTATTTATGCACACTATGACGTTGCTATTTTTGCACAATATGGTTGCTTTTTCACTTTTTCGTTTTCTGAACTTTTCTGTTTATTTCCATCTACGAAAAGTGTAAGCCGTCCCAATATTTCTCCCAGGATTCCACACCTGGATCCGGCCATAATTCTGGAAACTCACGACTCCCATCATGTCTAACCTCTGCCTTGCTGCGGGCGGGGAGCGGTGCGGATACTCAGATGCACTATATAACTCCGACACCTTCCTGACTACAAGAGAAGGAAACCGCTGGCAGAAGAAGAAGCCTCGGGACAGACAGCAGGACGTCCGGATTTCCTGTCCGTGTGCGTCTCCACATGTGGGTGAAATGCATCGAGCGCCGGGATCACGAGAAACAATCCTCTACACGGAAAATCACTTCCTGCCGGGGGCTCGAAACATGGACTAAACACGCGGCTGTGACCCTATATCCGGCCCCGTGTGTGCGGCTACAGACCCCATTAAATGACCTGGAGGGGTCGCCACCCAGCTGTGGGGAGCCCCTAAAATCTCTAGAAATACAGGGGTCTTCCTTTCTCCATGATTATAGGACATGAAGAAACATCCGATCCATTATCGGTTCAGCAGGATATTGTGGGACTCACCGTATAAAGTCATGGAGGCGAGGAGCAGCGTGGGCAGCAGCGTCACATCCCATCTCTGAGGCATTGCTCTCTGTTATCAGCAGACGATCATGTACTAATGTCTCGCAGTATCTCTACCACGGAGTCTGTCCAGTGCTGGGAGAAGACGAAGCCTCGCTCCGCTCAGGATCAGTCATTTTCCTAAAGTATAAGAAAAACAATAAACACAAAAGCAAAAGCGGTCGTCCAACTCCGCAGATTATTTTTTTATTATTTTACTTAAATACATGTATTTGCAGCTAAAATGTTTAGACCCTTAGCGTCTCCATTTTTCGGTATCTGGGGCTTATTTTTTGTGCGCAAAGCTGACATTTTTTTATACCATTTTGTGGTGCTTTGATCACCCGTTATCGCATTTTGTTGCACTCTTTGAGAATTGGAATTTAGAAATAAAACAGCAATTCTGACATTTTTTTTTTCCTTTTCTTTATTTTAACTCTGTTCAACTTTATCCAGCAGGTGAATGTAATAATGACAATACTCAATTTATATAGTTTTTTTTATGCTTTTTTCCACTTTTTCCACACACAAAAAAATAATTTCTTTTAAATATTTTTTTTTGCAGTGGTTCCTTGTGTTCTTAGACTCATATTTTTTTTATTTTTAAGCAAGCAGAGTTGTATAAGAGCTTATTTATTTGCAGACCATTCTGTAGGTTTTACTATTCCATTTTTAGCCATGCATACCTTTTTGATCACTGTTTATTTCATTTTTGTGAGGCTTGATGAGCAAAAAACAGCAAATCTGGTACAGTTTTCCTATTTTTTTCTTACAGCGTTCAGCATATGAAATTAATATTTGTGTAGTTTTATAGCAGGGGGGATACGATTACAGTGATACATAATTACTATAATATTTTTACAATGTAATTTGGATAATAATTGAAAAAAACATTTTGCATCATGTTCTGAGAACCATAACTATTTCATTTTTTCTGTTAACAGCTATAATCACATCCACACCCGGCGTGGTTGCCTTTTTCTGAAAAGAAAAGTTTTGCAAGATTTTCATTTTTATAAAACTTTGATCTTTAATTTAAAATTTGTCATACATGGAAAAAAAATTCCAAGTGCTCAAAAGAAAGTCACATTTATGTCCAAATCCATATACTGGAATTACCTGACACATACAAAACACTGTAAACACAAAGACTGAGACTGGAACATATAAAGATCGGGTTGATACATGAATACCAGAGAAGGCAGGAGATTGTGCAGGACTCCACAGAAGGAGATAGTGGAATCGCTCCTAAAGTTAAAGATACAAGGTCACACAAGAAGGAAACCAGAGGCGTACCAAATGCCACAAACGGCGACAGAGAGCTTGAGTCAAGTAGCAATGAAATAGATCTTGCTGATAGAAGCAGTCACAATGGGTCCCCGTAAAAATGGCCAGATTTTAGCCGTTCCAGTAAAGGACGTGTTGTATGTTTCCCAGTCTAGAAGGACGACTGTTATTTATAAAGTAAATCACAGCAAAGCTGTAAAATTACAATATGACAAGTCTGGATGGAAAGTGGCTGTTAGCTAATGACAAGGTGGACAAGGATTTATATTTTCTCGATACAGTAAGGAACAGGTGAAACTCTGTCCACATGGACATAATGACTGTATTCACATGTGGCAAAGATGTCTGGGTCACAGACAACCCAAAAGCATTAAGGGTGTATAAAAGTGGAGCCCAAAGGATCTTATAGTGTTCAGTCATCCAAATACTGTAAGATGCTGCATAAAAATCAAGGTCACCACTTCCTAAAAGAGAAAACGGACAGTGGTCAGATCATGGCCTTGTACATCGAGCGTAATGTTTTTTTGTTATGACAGTTTTTTTCACACTGACCGAATGTGTAAAAGAAACCGCAGCATGCACTATTCTCTTCCGTATGTCGGATGAGACTCACCTAATTCAAGTCTATGGGTCCACAAAAAATAATTGGACATCCTCCTTGCATCCGATTTTTAGGTATACATTGCAATTATTAACATTGGAAACCGTATCTGTGCTTTTCAATTTTAGTTACTGCTGATGTAAGACACACGGATGTAAAGAACGGACATACGGAAGACACAACGGTGAATATCATCGCTTTTATTTCTGGATAGTAATTGTAAGATTTTTCATACCTTTTTCTAAAGCCGGCCAACTCCTGAACAAATGGGTGAAGTCAGTGCAAGCCCAAACACTGCAAATGACCAGATACAATCAAACCCAGATAAAGAACTGACAAGAGAAAGCAAAGGAGAACCACCGGTACGTCTCAGCTAAGGGGAAGCCAGTAAATGGATCAAAGATGCAGAGGAAGAAATGAAATCTATGAATCACAACCGAGGATGTCTGGCACTTGCACAGATGGAAATGGTTAGCCAAAGAGCCAAACATGCTGATGTGAAATTCAATTTTCTGATGGATCTTTTGGAAGAAAGACTTCTGGACTTATAGCACTGCCCAAATCAGGACATGACTGTGGATATTTTAACAGAACCATCCACTACACAAAGAGACGTCCCGGGCTGATGAAGAGGTTGGGACTAATGGACCGAGAATTAGCTTTTGTAAAGAAGTATTAAAGAATGCAACAGCTGCAGGCTTGTGCTGAGCAAGGGCAGACATACCATTGATGCAACCTGTGTAGCCACACAGATGACCAAGATGTACTGGGGTCCATTTCCACCTCAAAAACAGGTGAAATTGTGTATTATGATGAGTTGATAAATGCAAGGGACAATATACTGTTCTTGCACATGGGGCCATTGTCTGTCCGTGACCACCAGTGGTTATAAGGACTGTTGATTGTTTGAGTTTGATATTGATATATTGATGTGTATGACCTCAGTTTTGTTGGTGTCAGCTCTCCCTTGAATGATGCTTGCTGAAAGCCAAAATCTGCACCAGTAAGCTCCAATGTTCAGGAGATATGTATATAAATACATGCACAATGTATCTGCCCAACCTCTTACTGTTCCAGATCTATGAAGTCCTTTCTTCGAGATGTAAGTGTGTAATCTGCAGGGTTACAGGTGGCCTCCACATTGTTCCTCGGTATCTGTAGATCGGCTCCTCTGGGATTATTCAGGAGCCGCCGGTTCCGTCCAGCGCAGACAATACTTGGTGCCGTGCCACCATTCATCTGTCCACTGCAGTGACTCTTTTTCTTACAGGCAGAGATAAGACGAGACAGAAAGGAATAAGTCCCATTAACCCTTCCAAATACGATGAGGTGGAACAGGTTTGTAGCTAGCACATGATGGACGACTCTCGGCTAATCAGGAGTGATCGAGGGGCACATGGGATGACCCACAAACTCATTAGAAGCCATTTCTGCACTCGAATCGAAAGGAGAAGTAAAGTGCAAGCCATTATATCAGGGGAAGACACAGATCAATACTACTGGAGGGGGCACTATGAGAACATTGTTATTGTGGGGGGTAGTGAAGGGGCATCATTACCGGACCGGTTACTAATGGATCGGTATTACTGGAGGGTACCCTCTCGGGGGAATTCTAACTGGAGAGTTCCCTCTGGATACAGCATTACTGAAGAAGGCACTAATGGATCAATATTGCTGGAGGGGCACTAAGGCGCATTATTACTGTAGGGGGTAGTGAAGGGGCATCATTACCGGACCGGTTACTAATGGATCGGTATTACTGGAGGGTGCACTCTCGGGGCATTCTAACTGGAGAGTTCCCTCTGGGCACATCATTACTGAAGAAGGCACTAATGGATCAATATTGCTGGAAGGGCACTAAGGGGGCATTATTACTGTAGGGGGTAGTGAAGGGGCATCATTACCGGACCGGTTACTAATGGATCAGTATTACTGGAGGGTGCACTCTCGGGGGCATTCTAACTGGAGAGTTCCCTCTGGATACATCATTACTGAAGAAGGCACTAATGGATCAATATTGTTGGAGGGGCACTATGAGTGCATTATTACTGTAGGGCAGTGATGGCTAACCTTGGCACTCCAGCTGTTGTAAAACTACAACTCCCAGCATGCCCTTGCAACCTGCAGCAGTTGAGGCAAGCTGGGAGTTGTAGTTCTCCAACAGCTGGAGTGCCAAGGTTCGCCATCACTGCTGTATGGGGTAGTGAAGGGGCATCATTACCAGACCGGGCACTAATGAATCAGTATTACTGTCAGGGTACTATGAGGGAAATTATTACTGGATGTTGCACTATTACTGGATGGGGCACTAATGGATCAATACTACTGGAGGAGCATTATGGGGGCATTATTACTGGGGGTAGTAACGGCTGATTATTAATGGAGAGTAGTTTTTGAGCATTATTATTGGAGGGGACACTCTGGGTACATTATTACTGCATGGGACAATAACGAATTAATATTACTGGAGGGGGCACTCGTGGGGCATTATTACTGGAGGGGCCAGTAGTGGCTCATTATTACTGAAAAGTGTCCTTTGGAGGCATTATTTATTATTATAGGGGACACTCGGGCAGCGTTATTACTGGAGACAGTACTGTGGGGGCATTAAAATTAGAGGGGACACTCTGGGGGCATTATTAATTTAGAGGACACTCTGGAGGTCATTATAACTTGTGGGGGCACTATGGGGATGATAATTACTGGAGAGGGTACTTTGGGGGCGATTATTATTTAAGCCACAGAATTGAGAGTAGCTACAAAATTGGAAGCCGATGTAGGTTTGAAGTCGGTGGAAATGGTGTTGGAAATGTGAAGAGTAAAATGTGTCCGTGTTATGGACTCTGCAGACAAAAATTCGTCATGATAGTCTGGGCCAGGTGGAAAAGACAGGAAGAGTGAACGAATTGAATCAGGAGAACATACCCTGTAAGTCACTATAGAGTCATGGCCGAAAGTGTTGGCACCCTTGAAATTTTTCCAGAAAATGAAGCATTTCTCCCAGAAAATTATTGCAGTTACACGTTTTCTTATACAAATGTTTATTTCATTTGTGTGTATTGGAACAACACAAAAGAAACAGAGGAAAATAAAAAGGAAAATTGTACATAAATTCACACAAAACTCCAAAAATGGGCCGGACAAAATTGTTGGCTCCTTCAGCTTAATATTTAGTTACACACCCTTAGGAATATACAGGTCCTTCTCAAAAAATTAGCATATAGTGCTAAATTTCATTATTTTCCATAATGTAATGATTACAATTAAACTTTCATATATTTTAGATTCATTACACACCAACTGAAATTTGTCAGGTCTTTTATTGTTTTAATACTGATGATTTTGGCATACAACTCCTGATAACCCAAAAAACCTGTCTCAAAAAATTAGCATATCAAGAAAAGGTTCTCTAAACGACCTATTACCCTAATCTTCTGAATCAACTAATTAACTCTAAACACATGCAAAAGATTCCTGAGGCTTTTAAAAACTCCCTGCCTGGTTCATTACTCAAAACCCCATCATGGGTAAGACTAGCGACCTGACTGATGTCAAGAAGGCCATCATTGACACCCTCAAGCAAGAGGGCAAGACCCAGAAAGAAATTTCTCAACAAATAGGCTGTTCCCAGAGTGCTGTATCAAGGCACCTCAATGGGAAGTCTGTTGGAAGGAAACAATGTGGCAGAAAACGCTGTAAACGAGAAGAGGTGACCGGACCTTGAGGAAGATTGTGGAGAAGGACCGATTCCAGACCTTGGGGGACCTGATGAAGCAGTGGACTGAGTCTGGTGTAGGAAACATCCAGAGCCACCGTGCACAGGCGTGTGCAGGAAATGGGCTACAGGTGCCGCATTCCCCAGGTAAAGCCACTTTTGAACCATAAACAGCGGCAGAAGCGCCTGACCTGGGCTACAGAGAAGCAGCACTGGACTGTTGCTAAGTGGTCCCAAGTACTTTTTTCTGATGAAAGCAAATTTTGCATGTCATTCGGAAATCAAGGTGCCAGAGTCTGGAGGAAGACTGGGGAGAAGGAAATGCCAAAATGCCTGAAGTCCAGTGTCAAGTACCCACAGTCAGTGATGGTGTGGGGTGCCATGTCAGCTGCTGGTGTTGGTCCACTGTGTTTCATCAAGGGCAGGGTCAATGCAGCTAGCTATCAGGAGATTTTGGAGCACTTCATGCTTCCATCGGCTGAAATGCTTTATGGAGATGAAGATTTCATTTTTCAGCACGACCTGGCACCTGCTCACAGTGCCAAAACCACTGGTAAATGGTTTACTGACCATGGTATTACTGTGCTCAATTGGCCTGCCAACTCTCCTGACTGAACCCCATAGAGAATCTGTGGGATATTGTGAAGAGAAAGTTGAGAGACGCAAGACCCAACACTCTGGATGAGCTTAAGGCCGCTATCAAAGCGTCCTGGGCCTCCATAACACCTCAGCAGTGTCACAGGCTGATTGCCTCCATGCCACGCCGCATTGAAGCAGTCATTTCTGCCAAAGGATTCCCGACCAAGTATTGAGTGCATAACTGAACTTTATTATTGATGGTTTTTTTTGTTTGTTTTTAAAAAACACTTTTATTTTATTGGATGGTTGAAATATGTTAATTTTTGAGACAGGATTTTTGGGTTATCAGAGTTGTATGCCAAAATCATCAGTATTAAAACAACAAAAGACCGACAAATTTCAGTTGGTGTGTAATGAATCTAAAATATATGAAAGTTTAATTGTAATCATTACATTATGGTAAATAATGAAATTTAGCACTATATGCTAATTTTTTGAGAAGGACCTGTATAACTGCAGTCACTTTCTATACCCATCCACAAGCTTCTTACACCTCTCAGCTGGGATTTTGGATGACTCCCAGTCTCATATTTCTCCTTCTCCCAACAGCAATTTTAAGATCTCTCCACAGGTGATCAATGAGATTTAGATCCGGACTCATTGCTGCCACTTCAGAACTCTCCAGCGCTTTGTTTCCATCCATTTCCGGGGGCTTCTTGAAGTATGTTTGTGTCATTATCCTGCTGGAAGACCCATGACACAAACCCAGCTTTCTGACACTGGGTACTACATTACCACCCAAAATCCTTTGGTAATATTCAGATATTTAATGATGCCTTGTAAAGTCATGGCCAAAAGTTTTGAGAATGACACAAATATTAATTTTTACAAAGTCTACTGCTTCACTTTTTCTAATGGCAATTTGCATATACTCCAGAATGTTATAAAGAGTGATCAGCTTAACAGCAATTACTTGCAAAGTCAATATTTGGCTAGAAAATGAACTTTATCCCCCAAAACACATTTCAACATCATTGCAGCCCTGCCTTAAAAGGACCAGCTAACCTCTTTTCAGTGATTGCTCCATTAACACAGGTGTGTATTGATGAGGACATGGCTGGAGATCAATCTGTCATGATTAAGTAAGAATGACACCACTGGACACTTTAAAAGGAGGCTGGTGCTTGGCATCATTGTTTCTCTTCTGTTAACCATGGTTATCTCTAAAGAAACACGTGCAGTCATCATTGCAATGCACAAAAATGGCCTAACAGGGAAGAGTATCGCAGCTAGAAAGATTGCACCTCAGTAATCAATCTATCGCATCATCAAGAACTTCAAGGAGAGAGGTTCCATTGTTGCCAAAAAGGCTTCAGGGTGCCCAAGAAAGACCAGCAAGCGCCAGGACCGTCTCTTAAAAGTGTTTCAGCTGCGGGATCGGGCTACCAGCAGTGCAGAGCTTGCTCAGGAATGGCAGCAGGCAGGTGTGAGTGCATCTGCACGCACTGTGAGGCGGAGACTCTTGGAGCAAGGCCTGGTCTCAAGGAGGGCAGCAAAGAAGCCACTTCTCTCCATAAAAAACATCATGGACAGACTGATATTCTGCAAAAGGTACAGGCAGTGGACTGCTGAGGACTGGGGTAAAGTTATTTTCTCTGATGAATCCCTTTTCGATTGTTTGGGACATCAGGAAAACGCCTCATTGGAGAAGACAAGGTGAGCGCTACCACCAGTCTTGTCTCATGCCAACTGTTAAGCATCCTGAAACCATTAATGTGTGGGGTTGCTTCTCAGCCAAGGGAATCGGCTCTCACAGTCTTGCCTAAAAACACAGCCATGAATAAAGAATGGTACCAGAATGTCCTCCAAGAGCAACTTCTCCCAACCCTCCAAGAGCAGTTTGGCGATCAACAATGCCTTTTCCAGCATGATGGAGCACCTTGCCATAAAGCAAAGGTGATAACTAAATGGCTCAGGGAACAAAACATAGAGATTTTGGGTCCATGGCCTGGAAACTCCCCAGATCTTAATCCCATTGAGAACTTGTGGTCAATCATTTAAGAGACGGGTGGACAAACAAAAACCTAAAAATTCTGACAAAATGAAAGCATTGATTGTGCAAGAATGGACTGCTATCAGTCAGGATTTGATCCAGAAGTTGATTGAGAGCATGCCAGGGAGAATTGCAGAGGTCCTGAAGAAGAAGGGTCAACACTGCAAATATTGACTTGCTGCATTAACTCATTATAACTGTCAATTAAGCTTTTGTTACTCATATGTTTGCAATTATTATATTTCTGTCTGTGATAAAAACATCTGTCAAACACACATAAAAACCAGAGGGCAGCAGATCATGTGAAAATATCATATTTGTGTCATTCTCAAAACTTTTGGCCATGACTGTACAAAGTCAAGGCACCCAGTGCTAGAGGCAGCAAAACAACTCAAAAACATCTTTGAACCTCCACCATATTTGACTGTAGGTACTGTGTTTTTTTCTTTCTAGGCTCATTACATTTTCAGTAAACAGTAGAATAATGTGCTTTACCAAAAACCTCTATCTTGATCTCATCTGTCCAAAAGACACTTTCCGAAGAAGGATTTTGGATTACTCGCGTACATTTTGGCAAACTGCAGTCTAGCTTTTTTATGTCTCTGTGTCAGCAGTGGGGTCGTCCTGGGTCTCCTGCTATAGCGTTTCATTTCATTCACATGTGGATGGATAGTTTGCGCTGATATTGATGCCCCCTGAACCTGCAGGACAGCTTGAATTTCTTTAAACCTTGATTGGCGCTGCTTATCCACCATCCGAACTATCCTGCATTACTACCTATCATCAATTTTTCTCTGCCGTCCATAACAAGGGAGATTAGATACAGTGCCATGGAGTGTAAACTTCTTGATTATGTTGACCACCGTGGACAAAAGGAACATCAAAATCTCTGGAGATGGTCTTGCAACATTGAGATTCATGATCTCATGTCCTCAGACAGTTCTCTTCTCCTCTTTCTGTTCTCCAATGCAAAGATTGAGTCAACTTCTTCCCTTTTTATCTGGTTTCAGGTGTGATTTTCATATTGCCCACACTTGTTACTTGCCACAGGTGAGTTTCAACAAGAACCACATGCTATATTCAGTTTGCCTTTTTTCTGTATTTTTTGGGCTGTTACAATATACACAAAGGATATAAACATGTGTATAACAAAACATGTGTAACTGCAATTTTCTGGGAAAAATACTTTACTTTCTGGAACAATTTTAGGGGTGCCAACACTTTTGGCCATGACTACATATATAAAATTGTATATGGATATATTTTTTTTCTAATTGGTGATGGAAGAGGGAAACATACTTTGGGGTTTGGGATTCTGACCCTTTAAGGCTCTAGTAACGCCCCTACCCGGCACCCGTACTGAACAGCTGTTCTGAGCGCCACTGGTGGCCAGATGTGAAGAGTGGATCCGCACAGCGCCGTACACTGTGTAGTGGTTATTCCCAAGTATTGCAGCTCAGCTTCCGTTCACATCTATTGGAGTTGAGCCGCAGTACCCAACAATGGCCACTACACAATGTATGGCACTTGCTGTTCTGGCTCCAAACACTATGTCTATCCAGCCAAGCACCTGAGTATTGAGCAGCTGACTGGTGTCAGACCCCCACCGATCTAATATTGATGCCATTATTTTAAGAATGAGTCATCAATATTTAACTCCTAGGTAACTCTTGTAAAAAGCATACATATCAGCAGGTTTTTGCTATGGAATCTGAGAGCTGCATGATGTAGGGGCAGAGACCCTAATTCTAGCTATGTGTTACTTACTGGGCTGCTTGATGCACTTTTGTTATATAACCCCGCCCAACCTCCTGATTGGCTGCTTTCTGTGTACACTGTCAGCAAGCTGCCAATCAGAGGTGGGGGCGGGGTTATACAGATTAGCTGGACTACCTAGCACGTGACACATAGTCCTGCCATGATAATCTGCAGCTGAATAAAACACTGATTACATTGAAACTACAGGACATAGTCTAATAAGTGACACATGGCTGGAATCAGGGTCACTGCCACTATGTCATGCTGTTCTCAGATTAAATAGGAGAAACCTGCTGACAGATTCCCTTTAAGTAGTGTTTGTATTATCTTCCCAAAATTAAAGCCCACATTAAATGCAAAATTCCCTTTTCCTTAGTCGTTCTGCCCCGTTGAGAATTGTCTTGATGTTCTGATAAGACGATCCGGAGGCGCTGATCCATTGTGGATTCATTGTAAATATTTCTCCAGAAACCTCAGAATCTCCAGGGAAATGTAGGGGCGTCACATCACCCCCCGGCCCCACTATTCTAGGTCCTAATATATATTGTACGTTCCCGTGTTCTTATACAGGAAGTTTCCGTCCCCTGAGACGTCTCACGTTCTGCGCAGATCAGAGTCCCAGAGACGATGAATCCTCTGTACTTCTCATAGAGATCGATGAACCCAAACGGTAAAAATCGGGGTCTGTACCAGACACCCAATGTCTGTGCACGGACCCCCGAACCGAATCCAGACCTCTCCGGAAGGTCTGTATCACTGTTTGGGTTCGGCAGCCCGGACAAAGCTTGTTGAGAAGTTTCGGCGCATCTGGGAACCCCAAACGCTGCTCAGAATGAAAAACATAAAAACACAGGCGAAAAACATAAAATAAACTTCAAAAAAAGTGAAAATTAAAAGGATAAGGTGCAAATTAAAAATAGGCGAAAAAACTCCAAAAACTAAACGTAAAAAGGCAAATGTGATAATGAACCGGACCCCTTGTGCTTCAATCCCCCATCAGCTCCAAGATCTCTGCTAGATGTCAGTGAATGACAACTCTCGGGTTTACATCCAGCAACCCTGCACCCAGCGAGGCGAGCGCCCAGCGCCACAAGAGCAGAGGGATGTCAGGCAACGTTATTTCTGACATCTACTCGAAACATTGCACCTAGACGTGATACGGTTCATCTGATTTACAGCGTCTGCACATATGTGTATATACAGTACAGACCAACAGTTTGGACACACCTTCTCATTCAATGATTTTTCTGTATTTTCATGACTATGAAAATTGTAGAATCACACTGAAGGCATCAAAACTATGAATTATCACATGTGGAATTATACATTACACTTTACAAAAAAGTGTGAAACAACTGAAAATATGTCTTATATTCTAGGTTCTTCACAGTAGCCACCTTTTACTTTGATTACTGCTTTGCACGCAGAAAAGGTGAACGGATGGATTCTACATGCCTGGTTCCCACCGTGAAGCATGGAGGAGGTGGTGTGATGGTGTGGGGGTGCTTTGCTGGTGACACTGTTGGGGATTTATTCAAAATTGAAGGCATAGTGAACCAGCATGGCTACCACAGCATCTTGCAGCAGCATGCTATTCCATCCGGTTTGCGTTTAGTTGGACCATCATTTATTTTTCAACAGGACAATGACCCCAAACACCTCCAGGCTGTGTAAGGGCTATTTGACCAAGAGGGAGAGTGATGGGGTGCTACGCCAGATGACCTGGCCTCCACAATCACCAGACCTGAACCCAATCGAGATGGTTTGGGGTGAGCTGGACCGCTCACCGCTTCAATTTTGAATAATCCCCAACAGTGTCACCAGCAAAGCACCCCCACACCATCACACCTCCTCCTCCATGCTTCATGGTGGGAACCAGGCATGTAGAGTCCATCCGTTCACCTTTTCTGCGTGCAAAGCAGTCATCAAAGCAAAAGGTGGCTACTGTGAAGAACCTAGAATATAAGACATATTTTCAGCTGTTTCACACTTTTTTGTAAAGTGTAATGTATAATTCCACATGTGATAATTCATAGTTTTGATGCCTTCAGTGTGATTCTACAATTTTCATAGTCCTGAAAATAGAGAAAAATCTTTGAATGAGGTGTGTCCAAACTTTTGGTCTGTACTGTGTGTATATATATATATATATATATATATATATATATATATATATATATATATATATATACGTGATAGGGTTCATCTGATTTACAGCGTCTGCATATGTATACGTTATATAGACAGAGATGACAGAGTTCCCAGTCACTGGAAGAATGAGAAGAGACGCTCAATTCATCAATGTGATCGGTCAAAGAGTAATAAAGATGTGACGGATTTCAGGCAGAGTTTCCCTTTAGTTTTTAGGTTTCTGGATTATTCTAAAGGTAGACTGAGAGAAAGAGGCAAAAAAGAAAAAGTGAAAAGAAAGGAAAAAATAAAAAGTGAAAGAAGAGAAAATGATGAAATAAAGATAGATAAAAAAAGGCAGAGAAAAAGAGTGTGGAGAAAAAAAAAGAGAAAAAAGAAAAAGAAAATGATGGAAAGAAAAAGACAGAAAGTAAGAAAGAGAGAAAAAGAAAGATAGGAGAAATAGAAGGAAAGAGAGAGAAAAAAAAAAGAAAAGATAAAAGAAGAAAGAGAAAAATAATAAAAAAAAAAATAAGGAAAGAAAGGGAAAAAGGAGAGGAAAAAGAAATGATAAATAAGGAACGAGATAGAGAAAAGAAAGAAAAAACGATAAACAAGAAGGAAGGAAAGAGAAAAAAATAGAAAAAAAGAAAGAAGGAAAGGGAAAAAGGAGAGCGAGAAAGAAAGAAAGAAAAAGTAAGAACAAGAGAATTAAGAAATAGCAAGAAACTTAAAGAAGAAAAATAGAGCCAAAAGTGAGAAGAGAGAGAAATAAGTGGGGGCAAGAGCAGTATACCGAGGAGGGCGCTGGTTCTATAACCTTGTAAATCCGATATTATTGGCGCTGTCTTACTTGTGACTGAACTCATCACTTTGCGGCATCTCCGGTCTAAGCGTTCGTCTTCTTTTTTCCTTTTTTCTTCTGTACATTTTGACTAGAATTTGCATACAGCCTTTTTGCATAGAAACTAACAATAAACGATAAAGCCGATAGTCAATGTCTACAGATCAGATCTATGACCCCAGGAGCAGCGATCAACTGCGACCTGCTCCGGCTACTCCAGCTTCAGAGATAGTCCCAGACATGGACAGGATCTAGGACTCTCATGGACCAGGTCTGGTTTGGACTTACCTGTAGTAGACCCGTCTCCCCGAGCTTAGACACACGACCCGTCTACGAGTCCTTCTGGCGTTTGTCTTCAATCACAATATTCTAGATCCTTCTCCTCCCTTTTCCTTGACATCTGGCAGAGAATCAGAAGCTGTAGAGAGACAATGGTCTGAAGCCTCATAAGATCCCGGAGTCCTCCCAAACAATGGCTGACACAGATGTGCGAGGAGAGAGGAAACAACTGGGAGAATCTGAAGGAAGAGGCAGAAGTGGAGGACAGGATGGAGAGAGCGGAGACCAGCCGCAGCCAGGACGGCAGCTCCCCTGTAATAGTGGGACGAGGGAAATCCTATTACTACAATTTATTTGTCTTTTTCAAGGAGTCTTATAATTTAGAGAGTGAATAAAATCTAATCTGAAATTCCACCACAATCGTTTGTGTGGGCTGGAATCTTAAAGAAACATCACAGGCTGAACAGATCGAATGTTTAATGTCACAGACGCTGTGACGTCCGGACCAGGTCCTCTGTGCGGTGCAGGCTCGGTCCAGCCACTGTGGCTAGGACCTGTAGTGTCATCCAGTCTGGCAGAATGGGTGTGTGTGCAGTCCAGATGGAGTAATCCGCTCCCTGCTGTGGCCATCGTGTCAGCACCACACCCCATTGGGACTCCTAACTTGTTTCTGTGCTGAGTGTTGCCAGTTATAGTCTATACAGTACAGCTCTGGTTCACGCCTGTTCTTTCTGCCCTGATCAGCATGTTTGATTCTCGTTCTGACCTCAGACCATTTACTAACAATTCTTCTGGCTTACAATCTTGTCCCTTGTCATTCTTCATGGTTCTGACCATTCCTGTCTGCCTGCTCTACCGGCCAGCGGTAACTGCTGTAAGACCTCATCCCAGTATAAGGGATTGTATTAAGGTTATAAATGGAGAAGCTAGCGAACGTCTGCCCATTAAGAAATAGCATCTCTTACATCTATAGGATTCGTAATGGATAGGTGACTTATAGACGCCTCTCCATTACTAATCCGTGGGCTTGAGGTCACCTGACAATATAAAGGTGACATCAACCCCACAAATATGAACCCCACTTGCCACCACTATAGGGCAAGTGGGAAGAGCCAGGCAAAGAGCCAGAATTGGCGCACCTAATAGATGTGGCTATTTTTAGGCCGGGGGGGTCAATATACATGGCCCCTTATCAGCCTGAGAATACCAGCCCCCAGCTGTCTGCTTTAGCAAGGCTGGTTGTCAAAAATGGGGGGGACTCCAAGCCTTTTTTTTTAATTATTTATTTAAATATGGTAATTTAAAAAATCAGAGTGGGGACCCTTCTATTCTTGATAACCAACCTTGCTGAAGCTGACAGCTGAGGCTTGCAGCCCCCTGGCAGATTATCAAAAATACAGGGGAACCCATGCCATTTTTTTTTTGTTATTTATTTACAGCGCAGGTGCCTGCTGATAAATACTCCCATCAGTCGCTTGCTCTCACTGTTATTAGCGGCAGCAGGCGTCTGCTGATGGGAGCAGTAGTCCCATCACCAGACACTAATGACCGAAGTAAATTTTATACCTCTAAACACAGCTGCAGGCTTATGCTGTCATTTGACAGCGTGGGAACCGCGGCTGTCTGACCAGCGGTGATGATTTGCCGCCGATCATAAGTGGTATTTGCCGCCTGTCATGCACATGACCGCATGATAAACACCCGGTGTTTGGGGGACCGAACCAGAACAGTAACACGGACTTTATGGTGAAGTCCGTGTTCAGCATCCAAGCCGGAACAGTAGGTGTTTGGTACGGATGCTGAACTTTACTTTTCGAGTTAGCCCATCTCTACATTAACATATCTGCTAAGTTTGTACTTGTCCATACTAGGTTCCATATAGGAACATCATCACGGTCTCTTTATACAGGCACATCTAGACCTTCTATTGTTCATTTTTACTCCTATCTTTGTTCCTGTGTTTGAAGCCAATCGCAGTCATCTTATCTTGTTTAGCTCTCATTGGAGGCACAGGGGTCATTGTCTAGTATATGTTCTTTATATATTTGAGAATAGCTGAACATTTATGGGATTTGTTGTATACCGAGACCTCTATTAAAGTGACTCTTCATTTGGTGGTCGAGCATGTGTAGTCTACTTCTCACCAGCTGAGGACAAGCATGTGCAGTCTATGTTTCACCAGCCAAATATAAGCATACGCAGCCTACCTTTTGCCAGCCCAGGACGAGCATGTGCAATTTACTTTACACCAGCTCAGGAAAAGCATGCACAGTCTTCTGTACATTTCACAATCTCAGGATGAACATGTGCAATCTACCTTTCAACCCGTTCAGGATAAGCATGCGTCGAGAAGAGGTGTGTGTCACTTTGTGTCCACTCTCCCCTCCAGTCTGTGTGCATTTCTTGGTCGTGTCACAGATGCAGTCGATTGTGCGCCAAAGATCCACCAATCAAATAATGGGAAACAGGTTTTTGATTTTACCAAATCTTGAGGTTATCACTCCAGAGATGGGAAATGTTAGCAGTGCAGAGGGAAGGAGAGAGTTGCCTGATGCCAGGAGAAGAGCGGTGCGGCTCCTGCGAAATGCGGTTTCTCGAGCAGGGTCAGCAGTCATATGGTAGATGCAGCTGGATTGCTAGACCCCCACGCAACCCACCCAGTTGGTTCAATAAAGAACTGGTGAATGAGCTTTGAAAAAAAAAAAATATTACTTTAGTGTTGTGTATTCTATGGAGGCACTGTGTGTTGGAGCAGATACTGATTGTATTCCTCCGGTTGGAGCCATGGCTCTCTGGCTGCTGTTCTGTAAAGTCTTCCATTAGAAGGACAGAGGTCCCTTTTTTTTTAACCCACAGCTGTTCTCTAGGCAATCATCCACAGGTAATGTGGAAGGTGGGATGAGGTCAATTCTCATTGTTCGAGTATTCATTCAATCTACAGTTTGTTCTTCACTGCTTGCAGGTCAACAAGCTGCATGGACTAATACAATTGTAATCAACATATTAGTAAACATCGATTGTTAAATTACTCTCTGTCCCTGTCTTCCAAGGATAGCAGCACAATACGTTACAACAAATATCAATTCAAGAGTCAATGCTCAGGCACATATGAACAATGACTTAGGACTCTTGACCTACTGGAAAATACATCAGGCATAATTAAGAATAAATGCTGTGTCATCACATTCCTCCCCATCTTAATTAGCCACACATAATAAGCTTTTGATAATTCTTCACTTGTTGGGGACAGTCCAGCATTTGTTTCAGCACAGACACGAATGTAAGAAGTTTCATCTTCATGAGAACAAAAACTTTGTATCATCCAGTTTCCTCAAAGAATATTGCAAGTCTTCCTTGCGAATAAGCTCCACAATCGCCATTCCATCCTTGTGTACATCAGCATAACAGACATTTCTAGCTTCTCTCATATGATCTTTCAGATCCTGCCAACATCCCGATGAGGGAGCTCTGAGACGAGGACTCTGTATTCAATTCGCCAGGACGAAGGTCCGTTCCTCCCCTGGTTCCTGGCTTGACTTGGGAAGCTCCACAAGTAAACAACAAGAACCTAATTTGTATATGTTGAGTTCAAACACGATTTCATCCATATCCCATGGAAACTGGAAGCTGATGAAGGCAAATGGTGTGGCACAGCCTGCGCCGTGATTCTTCAGCTTGATGGGATGGATCCGCCCATATCGATGGAACAACTCCTCCAGCTCCTTCTATTGTACATTGGATGATAAATTAGCCACATGAATGCACCCATTCACAGAGCGCTGACACCCAGCCCGGTAGATGGTCACTTAGTTGCCTGATAAATGGTGTTCTGGGGGGACAATATCTGAGCTGACCAGGGTGTTGTAACACCCAGTGTTCCGAGGTCCCTGGTCCTTGATATTGACCTTGACTGGCTGGAGGAGGCTATGGAGGTTGTCTAGTGTAGGGTGGTAAATCTGCCATTTAGTGTGAAAAGGGTATATCACTAAATCCTCTGTTGGTGTATTCTGGGGGTAGTGTCCTTCAGACCCTGATAGCTCATCTTGGCAAACATTAACCGGATGGGCTGGCAGATGGGCTCCAGGCATGGGGCCTGGCCCTGTAGACAATCTTTGGCCATGTGTCCAAGGTGCTCTTGCACGTGTAACAGCGCTGTGGGTTGGACAAATCATGGGTCCTGTTCCTAAACCTTTGTCCTGGTGAGGTTTCTGCTGGGTAGTGTAGTGGAAAAGTCCTGCTCGAATGGCTTGTGGCCATAAGAATCCTTAATTAAGGGATCTCCTGGTATCAGCAGGCATATCAGGTCTCCAGTGGGGTCGATTGGCTGTAAATTCGACAGCTAATTAGGTTGCTTGATCTGGGGTTTCGGGATTCCAGTCGGCTACCCAAGCTCGTGTTTCTCGTGCCATTTTCTCCATAAGTTGCTTGAGCACAATTACGTCCCTGAGGGCATCAGCGGAGTGGGCAGTCCAACCATTAAGCCAGTGGTTGAAGTGTCATCGAAGTTGACTGCCAAATACTACACAGGAGGCCAAGAAGGCTAGAGGTCCATTTTTATATTCACAGCTGTCCTCCAGGCCATCATCCACAGGTCAGGGGGAACTGGGATAAGGTCAACTCTCATTGTTCGAGTATTCAATCAATCTGAAAAGTTTGTCCTTCACTGTTTGCAGGTTAACAAGCTGCATGGACTAATACAATAGGTAAACAACATATTAGCAAACATCAATTGTTCAATTACCCGACTTGCCTGTCTTCCAAGGATAGCAAATATCAATATAAGAGTCAACGTTCAGGCTCATATGAACAATGGCTTAGGTCTCTTAAGCTACTGGAAAATACATCTGGAATAATTAAGAATAAACGCTGTGTCGTCACAAAGACATTTCATTAATCAGTCTAAAAGTACTGTACCTGAAAAAAACACATTAACAGAAAACTAATAAAATTAAAAAATTTGAAAAGTCAAAGAGGTATCCTCGCCAAAAATCTGTCAGAAAAGCAGTGATGAATTGGGACCTTGGTACTGAAATACCAGACCAGTTTTTGAGATCTTTAGAGCAGAAGCATATGTCATATTCATTGCATATCTGGGATGAGAAATCTGAACAGCATTTGAAACCGCTCCGATAAAGAGTATAATTTGATTTCTTTGGAAGCGGAGGGGACACGCGCCTTTTGTTGGTAATTCGTGTTTACGGCACACACAGGAAATATAGATTAGCAGCTTCCTGTCACTGAGAAAACAGTGACGTGCGGCACACAGAGTTATTTTGGATTCACAATTCCCGCCGGGGTCTATTGATTACAATCACTGCCTACAAGTCATTGTTGAGAGTCTGGAACATTTTCCATAACAACATTTACAGTTTACTATATTTTTGGGCTGCGAAACAATAAAAGAACAAGACTGGGTCCAAAACTCAATGCAACCAACAAGCCTTCTTCACTCCTGCATCATGGATGGCAGTTTTTCTGCTTTCTCAATATTTTTAGAAAAACTAATTTAGAAGCAGTTTTATAGCAGTTATATTCTTATACATAGGGGGCAAATTATAATATATTCTTATAACTAGGGGCAGCATTATAGTAGTTACAGTACAGACCAAAAGTTTGGACACACCTTCTCATTCGAAGATTTTTCTGTATTTTCATGACTATGAAAATTGTACATTCACACTGAAGGCATCAAAACTATGAATTAACACATGTGGAATTATACATTACACTTTACAAAAAAGTGTGAAACAACTGAAAATATGTCTTATACTCTAGGTTCTTCACAGTAGCCACCTTTTGCTTTGATGACTGCTTTTTTGCACACTCTTGGCATTCTCTCGATAAGCTTCAAGAGGTAGTCACCGGAAATGGTTTTCACTTCACAGGTGTGCCCTGTCAGGTTTAAAAAGTGGGATTTCTGGCCTTATAAATGGGGTTGGGACCATCAGTTGTGTTGTGCAGAAGTCTGGTGGATACACAGCTGATAGTCCTACTGAATAGACTGTTAGAATTTGTATTATGGCAAGAAAAAAGCAGCTAAGTAAGGAAAAACGAGTGGCCATCATTACTTTAAGAAATGAAGGTCAGTCAGTCTGAAAAATTGGGAAAACTTTGAAAGTGTCCCCAAGTGCAGTTGCAAAAACCATCAAGCGCTACAAAGAAACTGGCTCACATGAGGACCGCCCCAGGAAAGGAAGACCAATAGTCACCTCTGCTTCTGAGGATAAGTTTATCAGAGTCACCAGCCTCAGAAATCGCAGGTTCACAGCACCTCAGATTAGAGACCAGGTCAATGCCACACAGAGTTCTAGCAGCAGACACATCTCTACAACAACTAAGAGGAGACTTTGTGCAGCAGGCCTTCATGGTAAAATAGCTGCTAGGAAACCACTGCTAAGGACAGGCAACAAGCAGAAGAGACTTGTTTGGGCTAAAGAACACAAGGAATGGACATTAGACCAGTGGAAATCTGTGCTTTGGTCTGATGAGTCCAAATTTGAGATCTTTGGTTCCAACCACCGTGTCTTTGTGCGACGCAGAAAAGGTGAATGGATGGACTCTACATGCCTGGTTCCCACCGTGAAGCATGGAGGAGGAGGTGTGATGATGTGGGGGTGCTTTGCTGGTGACACTGTTGGGGATTTATTCAAAATTGAAGGCATTCTGAACCAGCATGGCTACCACAGCATCTTGCAGCAGCATGCTATTCCATCCGGTTTGCGTTTAGTTGGACCATCATTTATTTTTAAACAGGACAATGACCCCAAACACACCTCCAGACTGTGTAAGGGCTATTTGACAAAGAAGGAGAGTGATGGGGTGCTACGCCAGATGACCTGGATTCCACAGTCACCAGACCTGAACCCAATCGAGATGGTTTGGGGTGAGCTGGACCGCAGAGTGAAGGCAAAAGGGCCAACAAGTGCTAAGCATCTCTGGGAACTCCTTCAAGATTGTTGGAAGACCATTTCCGCTGACTACCTCTTGAAGCTCATCAAGAGAATGCCAAGAGTGTGCAAAGCAGTCATCAAAGCAAAAGGTGGCTACTTTGAGTAACCTAGAATATAAGACATATTTTCAGTTGTTTCACACTTTTTTGTTAAGTATATAATTCCACATGTGTTAATTCATAGTTTTGATGCCTTCACTGTGAATGTACAATTTTCATAGTCATGAAAGACGGATTTTGGTAAGAACTTACCTGTAAAATCCTTTTCAGCGAAGGAAGGAAGAGAGACACACTAGTCATTACTAGTGGGTAGGCGGAGCCCAGATAGGATTGACACCTCAGATTAAAAAGAGTGTTGACCGGCCCCTCCAGCTCGGGCTCCTCCTACTCCAGCTTCTCCAGTCGTACCAAGCTAAGGAAGAGCAAATATCACCAGCGGAGCAACATAACCCCTTCTGAAGGACTTCAGAAAAAAGACAGGAATACAGGTTATGCATGCAACAGGAAGAAACCACACAGTTCCAGGTACTACTCACTGGACCTGACCACTGCGATGAGCTGGCGATGCTGGAAGAGAGCCTTAGCGCGCCGACCTCAGCCCAGATAATCGCTATCAGAGAAGGGTCACGCCGCATCTGAAAACAACAACACACTTCTGCCATGGGAGGGAGCTGTGTCTCTCTTCCTTCCTTCGCTGAAAAGGATTTTACAGGTAAGTTCTTACCAAAATCCGTCTTTCAGCAGCAGATGGAAGGAAGAGAGCCACACTAGTCATTACTAGTGGGACGTCCCAAAGCAGTCCAAAAATTAAGGGTGGGAAAAAAACCAAAAGAGGCAGAATCCCAACAACCTTGATAAATGCGCAACAAGCGCCAAATACAAGTTAACTAGAACTTTAAACTACAGCCGCCTGCAGGACCCTACGTCCTAAGGCCGCATCAGCGGAAGCACTGACGTCCACCTTATAAAACTTTGTAAACGTGTGGACGGAGCGCCAAGTCGCCGCTCGGCAGAGCTGAGCTGCCGAGGCCCCTTGATGAAAAGCCCACGATGAAGCCACAGCCCTCATGGAGTGAGCTCGAATCTTAATCGGGCAAAGTTCGCCTTTAAGCCGGTAAGCCTCCAAAATGGCCGACCGAATCCAACGAGCTATAGAGTCCTTGGAAGCTCGTTGACCACGTCGACGACCTGTGGAATCACAAACAGAGAGTCTGACTTCCGAAAACCTTGGGTAACAGACAAATAGAACTTCAAGGCCCGCACTAAATCCAATGTGTGCAAAGCCCGTTCCTTTGCATTCCTCGGGCCCGGACAAAGCGAGGGCAACACAATATCCTGGTTAACATGAAATTGCGACACCACCTTAGGTAGAAAGTCGCCCTGTGTGCGAAGCACTACTCGATCTGGGTAAAACTCCAGGAAGGAAGGCGAGCAGGAAAGAGCCGCCAATTCAGAACCCTTCTCAAAGAGGTGACCGCCACTAAGAAGGCAACCTTCCAAGAAAGTAAAGAAAGACTAGCAGAGTCCATAGGCTCAAAAGGCCCACGCTGAAGAGCCTCCAAGACAAGGTTGAGCCGCCAAGGAGACACAGGCGACTTCCGCGGCGGAAACTGACGGGTTACTCCGCGAAAAAGACGGATTTTGGTAAGAACTTACCTGTAAAATCCTTTTCAGCGAAGGAAGGAAGAGAAACACAGTCATTACTAGTGGGTAGGCGGAGCTCCAGATAGGATTAACACCTCAGATTAGAAAGCGTGTTGACCGGCCCCTCCAGCTCGGGCTCCTCCTACTCAGCTCTTCAGTCGTACCCAAGCTTAAGGAAGAACAATATCACCAGCGAAGCAACATAACCCCTTCTGAAGGACTTCAGAGAAAAAAAACATAAAAGTACAGGTTATGCATGCATTTGACAAAAAAAAATCACACAGTTCCAGGTACTACTCACTGAACCTGACTACTGCGATAAGCTGGCAATGCTGGAACAGAGCCGTAGCGCGTCGACCTCAGCCCAGATAATCGTTATCAGAGAAGGGTCACGCTGCATCTGTAAATACAACAACACACTTCTGCCAAGGGAGGGAGCTGTGTCTCCCTTCCTTCGCTGAAAAGGATTTTACAGGTAAGTTCTTACCAAAATCCGTCTTTCAGCAGCAGATGGAAGGAAGAGAGCCACAGTCATTACTAGTGGGACGTCCCAAAGCAGTCCAAAATTAAGGGTGGGAAAAAACCAAAACGAGGCAGAATCCCAACAACCTTGATAAATGCGCAATAAGCGCCAAATACAAGTTAACTAGAACTTGAAACTACAGCCGCCTGTAGGACCCTACGTCCTAAGGCCGCATCAGTGAAATCACTGACGTCCACCTTATAAAAACTTATAAACCTGTGGACGAAAACGCCAGGTCGCCGCTCGGCAGAGCTGAGCTGCCGAGGCCCCTTGATAAAAGGTCCACGAGAAAGCCTCTGCCCTCGTGGAGAGAGCTCGAATCTTAATTGGGCAAGGTTCGCTTTTAAGTCGGTAAGCCTCCAAAATGGCCGACCGAATCCAACGAGCTATAGAGTCCTTGGAAGCTCGTTGACCACGCTGACGACCTGCTAGTCACAAACAGAGAGTCTGACTACCGAAAACTTTGAGTAACAGACAAATAGAACTTCAAGGCCCGCACTAAATCCAATGTGTGCAAGGCCCATTCCTTTGTATTCCTTGGGCCCGGGCAAAGCGAGGGCAACACAATATCCTAGTTAACATGAAATTGCGACACCACCTTAGGTAGAAAGTCGCCCCGTAAGCGAAACACTACTCGATCCGAGTAAAAATCCAGGAAGGGAGGCGAGCAGGAAAGAGCCGCCAACTCGGAAACCCTTCTCAAAGAGGTGACCGCCTCAAGAAGAAAAACTAGCAGAGCCCATAGGTTCAAAAGGCACATAGACAAGGTTAAGCCGCCAAGGGGACACAGAGGTCTTCCGCGGCGGAAACTGACGGATTACTCCGCGAAAAAAAGGGAACGCACGTCCCTACGCGAGGCGATATCCTTCCGAAACAGAAAGGATAGAGCAGAAATCTGACCCTTCAGAGTGCTAACTGCCAAACCCTTGTCCAGCCCGTACTGCAGAAAGGCCATTGGGAATGGAAAAAAAATCCTCGGGTTCCTTGAAAAACCCGAACACCACGAGAAGAAGGCTTCCCAAGTCTTGTGGTAAATCTTAGAAGTAGCCGAACCTCTGGCAGCTCGCAGAGTGGCAACGACTGCGGCTGAAAAACTTCTACGGGTCAATATTTCGGTCTCAAGAGCCACGTTGTCAAACGCAGAGACTTCAAGTCCGGATGACGAAAGGGCCCCTGAGTTAACAGGTCCGGGCGAAGAGGAAGCGGGAATGGAGGTGCCGCCAAAAACGACACCAGTGTCGAGAACCACGTCATCCTTGGCCAATCCGGGGCTATCAACATAGCCGGGACTCTCTCCAGTCTGATCCGACGCAGCACCAGAGGAGCAAAGATATTGGCGGAAACATAGATTAGCTCGAATTTGGTCCCACGGAGCCACCAGAGCATCCACCGCCACAGCCTTCGGGTCCTTGTACCTGGACATGAAGGTCGGTAACTTGGCATTGAACCTGGATGCCATCAAATCCACTTGGGAAGTTCCCCAACGGGAGCACAGCAGTGCAAAAATTTTTTGGATGGAGACTCCATCCTCCGGGATCCATCTTCTCGCGACTGAGGAAGTCCGCCGTGATATTCTGAACCCCTGGAATGTGGACCGCAGAGAAGACTGGCACTCTGGTCTCGGCCCAAATCAGGATCCGAGACACCTCCACCATGAGTCTGGAACTCCTTGTCCCGCCTTGGTGGTTGATATGCGCGACCGCCGTCGCGTTGTCTGTCTGCATTCGGACTGGTAGACCGCTCAAAGGGACCATCCAGTGTTAAAGGCAAATGAAAATTGCCCTCAATTCCAGGATGTTGATCGGTAGAACAGACTCTTCCGATGACCATACTCCCTGAATCCAGAGATCGTTCCAGACACCTCCCCAGCCCGTCAGGCTGGCATCGGTGGATATGACCGACCACCTCGGAGGAAGGAAAGACTTCCCCAGGGATAACTCTCCTGGACGAAATCACCATCCCAGTGATTCTCGCACCCTGCGAGAGATGATGACACTGCAATCCAGTGAAGCCTGCGAACGATCCCAATGACTCAGAATGAGCCTTTGGAATGAATACTGGGCAAAAAGAAGTGCCTCCATGAATGCCACCATTAAACCTAGAAGGCGCATACACTTCCGAAGAGACATTACTGTCGAAGACTTCATAATCTGTACATGTCGAGGGAGACATGCCCGCTCGTCTGGAGGTAGAGACACCACTGCCCGTACCGTGTCGAAATGCATTCCTAAAAATAGGATAGACTGCGACGGTTCCAGAGACGACTTCTCCCAATTGACCAGTCACCCGAAGTCCTCCAGGAGCTGAAGGAATAGATTGCGAGCCGTCACTGCCTCCTCCTTTGAGGACGCCACAATCGAAAGGTCGTCCAGGTAGGAAAGAATCGTAAGTCCCTGTCTACGAAGAATTGCCATGAGAGGCGCCAGAAGCGTTGTAAAAAACTCTGGGCGTTAAGGCCAAGCCGAAAGGCCGAGCCACAAACTGGTGATGGTCCTGACTTATGGCAAAACGAAAGAAGCGTTGGTGAGCCCTTCCGACGGGAACATGCAAATAAGCGTCGCGAATGTCGATTGACCAAAAAGACGTTCTGCAACAGGGCTGCCACAACGGAGCGAAGCGACTCCATGCGGAATGTTCGGGTGTGGACAAGCCGATTCAAACTTCCAGAATAGGGCGAAATTTGTCCTCCTTTTGGGAACCACAAAGAGGTTGGAATAAAAATCCTCTTCCCCGGTCCTCTGCGGAACCGGTATCACCACACCCTTCTGTAGAAGGGAATCGACCACTCGCAGTAGAGCGACAAATAGTTCGGCTCTGACGGAATGCGAGATTGGCAAAAAACTGTCCGGGGGTCGAGAAAAACTCTATAAGTAGCCTGCCAACACAACCTGTGTCACCCAGGCGTCCGACACACGGGAAACCCAAGTCGGTTTAAATTGGAGTAAAAAAACCCCCCACTCGAGATCGCTCGAGTGAGACCCAGACTTCGGTCCGCCTTAGCGGATATTTTGCCAGCTTCTGTCTTAACAGAAGTTCTGTTTCCAGGGTATGCGGAATTTCTGAGATTTCGCTTTTTTTTTTTTTTTTTTTTAAAAGAGAGGGACGACCCAAACCCCCAGAGGGTTGGCCGGATCACCCCCTGAACCGAAAGGATCGCCGACAACTACCGGCACTAGTCCTGCCAGACGCAGAAGTCACAGCTCTGCGCTGCGGTAAAGCTGTTTCTTTGCCTTTGTCTTGGCAATCAGCTCCGTGAGGTCAGATTCAAATAGCTGACCACTTTCTAAGCTAAAGATAGCAAACCCTGCTTGGAAACCGCGTTCCACTGTCTAAGCCACAGTGCTCTTCTGACTGTGACTGCCGAGGATTACGCCCTGGATGGCAGTGACGCGGTATCCTTCAACTTAAAAAGCCCATCTACCTCGATAGAGGGGATCCATCTTGCCACGCCGTCCGTAGACGGTCCAACCGGCTCAGGGCAACTTTACAAGTACACATAGATCCTTAATATTGAATCCATTAACTGTAGGCTTCGCAGATGGATATTGTTGCCATCTCCGTTTTTCTGTCCAGCGGTTCCTGCAGAATTGCCTTCCCTTTACCAGGAAAATTTGCTAAGCTGGGATAAAGGGACATTCACTTCAGGAGAAGGGGTCCAATTAACAAACAACTCCGTAAAAAACGGATACAGTTTGTAAAGCCGTCGCGACCTCCTGAAACATCCGGGCCGACTTACCAGGACGTCTAGTTACCTCCTCCGGTAACTGTAACGCCCTCATGACTCCAATAGAAATCTTAGTACGGCCCATGAGGGAGGCAGCGTGTGCCGATCCTCCTAGTCCGAATCGGACATCTTCGCTACGTGAGAAGGAAGGCACCGATTTGTGTCGCTTCCTTGAGAGGATCTAGCTGACACCCAATAACCCAGAAGGTCAGACAGGCCATCATAGAAACTAGCGAGGGTGCATGACGCCGTCGAGGTCTGCGTGCCAGATACGCGAGACTGATCCTGTAGCGGATCTGGGAGACGGTCTCTGACATGTCCTTGCACAGTATATGACAGGTTAAACCTGTCAGTAACTAGAACAGTGTGTTTCTTAAAGAAAAAACAAACGCTGAAGGGTTAAAGCTCTTAAAGAGAGAGCTACCCCAGCTGTCCCCCATTAAGAGTTAACCGCCTAAGAAGGGGTTAAAGTAGCAGACTCCCCACAACCTTGATAATGAAAAGGGTGTGCGAGCCCCAAGCGCCTCTTATAAGGCAGCAGCTACAGGACAGTTATGCCACACTATACAGAAAAAACGTTTCACAAGATCGCTAAAAAATTGCGCTGTTTTGTATATCGCAATGACCGCCAAAGTCATTAAGAGGATCGCTAACCGCTTATGCGATGTTAATGAGATCGCTCAGATTGGCAGCTACTAGCGACATTAAAAAAGATCACACAAACGATCGCATTAGTATGCGTCGTTATCAGGATCGTTAGTGAAAACGTATAGTGGCAATAATAATAATAATAATATCGCAGGCTCCCCACAACCTCTTTATTAATATTGAAAAGAGTGTGCGAGCCCCTTATGCGATAACAGCCGCAGGACCGCGCTATCTGCCACTCAATAGTGCCCCAGACGGCGCCCGCGCTGTGGAGGTGAAGGGGTTAAGCTTCTGCCCGCGGGCTAGAAGCGACTCACCTAGCTGGTAACGGTTTTTGCCGGGAGGGGAGGGGAGCGATGCTAGAACAGTGTGTTTCTCCTCAGCCTGTCAGCAATGGCCGCCGCGCTCTGTCTCCTAAGTGCTCCCTGTACAGGAGCCAGAAAAGGAGACTGCCATAAAGCGCGCGCTCAAAGCGGCGGGAAATTCAAAAATAAAAAAGTGCGCACTCCTCTCTCCCTTCTCCTCAGAGTCACCGGCATGTAAAATGTACAGCGGCTGCCGCAGCAGCCTTAAATCACTCACACGTATTTTTAATAAAAATGTGGAGTACTCACCAGCCGAGCGCCACAGGGACCCCCAGGGGTTTCTGGCACTATGCCCATGCTTCCCCCCAGGGCGGGGAACACAGTGACCCCTGTGCGCGGTTTGCGTCCCCGCCAGGGAAGCCATCCTCATCCCCCCGGGCCGGCAGGGTTCTGCAGGGACCACCATTAGGGTAATACAGATCCGCCAAGGGAGAGGTTGGGGTCCAGCAGCGCTGAGACCCCTGAGACCTCTAGACCACTCTGGTGATCCAAGTCTCTTGTCCGATAAAAAAATAATAAAATCTTCTGAGGAGCTGCTTCCAGCAGCGACCATCCTCTGAGACCTCAAATTTTAGACCGAAGAGCTGAGTAGGAGGAGCCCGAGCTGGAGGGGCCGGTCAACACGCTTTCTAATCTGAGGTGTTAATCCTATCTGGGGCTCCGCCTATCCACTAGTAATGACTGTGGCTCTCTTCCTTCCATCTGCTGCTGAAAAGGAACGTACGTCCTCCGCGAGGCGATAGCCTTCCGAAACAGCAAGGACAGAACAGAAACCTGACCCTTCAGAGTGCTAACTGCCAAACCCTTGTCCAGCCCGTACTGCAGAAAAGCCAGCAAATTGGGAATGGAAAAAAATCCTCGGGTTCCTTGAAGAACCCGAACACCACGAGAAGGCTTCCCAAGTCTTGTGATAAATCTTAGTAGTAGCCGGACCTCTGGCAGCTCGCAGAGTGGCAATGACTTCGGCTGAGAAACCTCTACGGGTCAATATTTCGGTCTCAAGAGCCACGCCGTCAAACGCAGAGACTTCAAGTCCGGATGACGAACGGGTCCCTGGGTTAACAGGTCCGGGCGAAGAGGAAGTGGGAATGGAGGTACCGCCAAAAGCGACACCAGTGTTGAGAACCACGTCCTCCTTGGCCAATCTGGGGCTATCAACATAGCCGGGATTCTCTCCAGTCTGATCCGACGCAGCACCAGAGGAAGTAAAGATATCGGCGGGAACACATAGATTAGCTCGAATTGGTCCCACGGAGCCACCAGAGCATCCACCGCCACAGCCTTCGGGTCCTTGTACCTGGACATGAAGGTCGGTAACTTGGCATTGAACCTGGATGCCATCAAATCCACTTGGGGAGTTCCCCAACGGGAGCACAGTAGTGCAAAAATTTCCGGATGAAGACTCCATTCTCCGGGATCCAACTTCTCGCGACTGAGGAAGTCCGCCGTGATATTCTGAACCCCTGGAATGTGGATTGCAGAGATGACTGGCACTCTGGTCTCGGCCCAAATCAGAATCCGAGACACCTCCACCATGAGTCTGGAACTCCTCGTCCCGCCTTGGTGGTTGATAAACGCGACCGCCGTCGCGTTGTCTGTCTGCACTCGGACTGGTAGACCGCTCAAAGGGACCGTCCAGTGTTGGAGGCAAAGGAAAATTGCCCTCAATTCCAGGATGTTGATCGGTAGAACAGACTCTTCCGATGACCATACTCCCTGAATCCAGAGATCGTTCCAGACACCCCCCCAGCCCGTCAGGCTGCCATCGGTGGTTATGACCGACCACCTCGGAGGGAGGAAAGACTTCCCAGGGTTAACGCTCCTGGATGTAACCACCATCCTAGAGATTCCCGCACCCTGCGAGAGATGATGACACTGCAATCCAGTGAAGCCTGCGATCGATCCCAACGACTCAGAATGAGCCTTTGGAGGGCCCTGGAATGAAACTGGGCAAACGGAAGTGCCTCCATGGACGCCACCATCAAACCCAGAAGGCGCATACACTTCTGAAGGGACATTGCTGTCGAAGACTTCATAATTTGTACATGTCGGAGGAGACATGCCCGCTTGTCTGGAGGTAGGGACACCACTGCCCGTACCGTGTCGAAATGCATCCCCAAAAACAGGATTGACTGCGACGGTTCCAGAGACGACTTCTCCCAATTGACCAGCCACCCGAAGTCCTCCAGGAGCTGAAGGGATAGATTGCGAGCCGTCACCGCCTCCTCCTTTGAGGACGCCACAATCAAAAGGTCGTCCAGGTAGGGAAGAATCGTAACCCCCTGTCTTCGAAGAATTGCCATGAGAGGCGCCAGAATCTTTGTAAAAACTCTGGGCGCTGAGGCCAAGCCGAATGGCAGAGCCACAAACTGGTAATGGTCCTGACCTATGGCAAAACGAAGGAAGCGCTGGTGAGCCCTTCCGACGGGGACATGCAAATAAGCGTCGCGAATGTCGATTGACACCAAAAAGTCGTTCTGCGACAGGGCTGCCACAACGGAGCGAAGTGACTCCATGCGGAATTTTTGGGTGTGTACATGCCGATTCAATCTTTTGAGATCCAGAATAGGGCGAAATTTGTCCTCTATTTTGGGGACCACAAAAAGATTGGAATAAAATCCTCTTCCCGGTCCTCTGGCGGAACCGGTATTACCACACCCTTCTGCAGAAGAAATTCGACCTCTCGCAGCAGAGCGGCAAATAGCTCGGGCTCTGACGGAATGCGAGACTGGCAAAAACTGTCCGGGGGTCGAGAAGAAAACTCTATGAAATAGCCTGCCGACACGACCCGCGTTACCCAGGTGTCCGGAACGCGGGAAATCCAAGTCGCTTTGAATTGGAGCAGGCGACCCCCCACTCGAGAGCCCTCGAGTGGAACCCTGGCGTCAGTCCGTCTTGGCGGGCTTCTTGTCAGCTTCCCGCTTGTCTTGACGGAAACTTTGTTTCCAGGGGGTGCGGGATTTCTGAGAGGACTTTTTTCCCGAAAAAGAGGGACGACTCGATCCCCAAGAGGACTGACCAAATCGTCCCCTGGACCGAAAGGACCGCAGGCCACTACCGGCACTAGGCCTGCTAGACGCAGAAGCCATAGACCTTCGTTGCGGTAAAGCCGCTTCTTTTGCCTTTGCCTTGGCAATCAGCTCTGTGAGGTCAGACCCAAATAGCTGACCACCCTTGTAAGCTAAAGACAGCAAACCTTGCTTGGAAACCGCGTCCCGGTCCACTGTCTAAGCCACAGTGCTCTTCTGACTGTGATCGCCGAGGATTGCGCCCTGGACAACAGTGACGCAGTATCCAGACCTGCATCATAGCTATATTTGGCTGCAATCTCCAACAATTCGAGAAGCCCATCTACCTCGGATAATGGAGATCCATCTTGCAACGCCATCCGTATATGGGCCAACCAGCTCAGGGAAGCTTTACAAGCACACATGGATCCTAGCACCGCTCTGAATCCATGACCCGCGGCCTCGTAGGCGGATTTCGCCGCCATCTCCGTCTTTCTGTCCAGCGGGTCCTGCAGACTCGCCTTCCCTTTAACAGGGAGCAATGAGGATTTACTAAGCTGGGATAAAGAAACATCCACTTCAGGAGAAGGAATCCAATTATCAATCAACTCCGTAGAACACGGATATAGTGTCTCAAAGAATCGTGTCCCTTGAAAACGTTTATCTGGACACAGGCGTTCCTCCTCCACTGCTCCATTAAGCTCAACCAGAGCAGGCAATGTCGATCGCGACTTACGGTACTCCTGGTACATTCGGGCCGACTTACCAGGACGTCTAGTTACCTCCTCCGGTAACTGTAACGCCTCCCTCATGGCTTCAATGAAAGCCTCTGTTCGGCCCACCAAAGAGGCAGAATGCTCCTGCCGATCCTCCTTATCCGAATCGGATAACTCCCCATCTGAGCCTAAAGGGGAACCCTGTCCGCATTCCATATCAGAGGCCTCTGATTCGCTACGCGGGAAGGATGGTACCGGCCTGTGTCGCTTCCTGTCATGAGAGGATCTAGCTGACACCCAATGACCCAAAAGGTCAGACAGGCCATCAATAGAACGAGCGAGGGCATCCAATTTGGCATCGCCGTAACCTCCGACCGCTGCGCTTGACGCCGTCGAGGTCTGCGTATCAGATACGCGCGACTGATCCTGAAACGGATCTGGGAGACGGTCCGCACCTTCTGGACCCTGATCCGACATGCCCTCACACAGTATATGGCAGGTCAAAACCTGTCAGTAACTAGAAACGAGTGTGGTTTCTTAAGTGGACGAAACAAGCACGCTGAAGGGTTAAAGCTCTTAAAGCAGAGAGCTACCCCAGCTGTCTCAATCTAAAATATCAGCAGAATATGTCAGCAGTATATTTAACCCTTTACGTTCTGATCCATACCGGAGTAGAACCTACGGCGGGTAATGCTGGATTCTTGGGCTGAAAAGGTTAACCCTTCATAGAGGTTAATGTCGCAGGCTCCCCACAACTCCCTTATTAAAATAAAAAGGGGGTGTGCGAGTCCCAGGCGAAACAAGGTCTCTATATGAGACCGCAGCTGCAGGATAACGCTATCTGTCACTTGTCACACAGATAGGTCCTGCGCTGTGGGGGTGATGACTTTCACTCACCCAGCTGGCCGCGGTGATGTATATTGCTATCGGGAGGAGCGGAGCATGAGGAGCCCGGGATGTAATGGCCGCCGCGCTGAGAGAAGCCGGAAGAGAAGCACATAATCGCGCGCTTCTGCACAAGAAAGACCCGGAAGCGTGAAGCCACGCTCCCCCCCCCGGCTTCAAAAAAAGAGCGCGAACTCCCTCGCTCTCTGCTCTCCTCTGTCCTGCAGGCATCTGCCTGCGGAGAAAATACAGTCACCCAACATGTCATTTACATGTACCAGCGGCTGCCGCAGCAGCCGCTGAAAGCACTCACATACATTTAAATGCGGAGTTCTCACCAGCTGAGCGCCACAGGGACCCCCAGGGGTTTGTGGCGCTGTGCCCATCGCTTCCCCCCAGGGCGGGGAACGCAGTGACCCCCGATGTGCGGTTTGCGTCCCCGCCAGGGAAACAATCCTCATCCCCCAGGGCCGGCATGATTCTGCAGGGACCACCATCAGGGTAATTACAGACCCGCCAAGGGAGAGGTGGGAGTCCAGCAGCGCTGAGACCTCTTAGACCACTTCTGGTGATCCAAGTCTCTTGTCCGATAAAAAATAATAAAATCTTCTGAGGAGCTGCTTCCAGCAGCGACCATCCTCTGGGACCTCAAATTTTAGACTGGAGAAGCTGGAGTAGGAGGAGCCCGAGATGGAGGGGCCGGTCAACACTCTTTTTAATCTGAGGTGTCAATCCTATCTGGGCTCCGCCTACCCACTAGTAATGACTAGTGTGTCTCCTTTCCTTCCACCTGCTGCTGAAAATACAGAAAAATCTTTAAATGAGGTGTGTCCAAACTTTTGGTCTGTACTGTGCTTGTACCAAGGGGCAGCATTATAGTAGTTATATTCTTGTATATAGGAGCAGTATTATAGTAGTTATATTCTTGTACATAGGGGCAGTATTATAGTAGTTCTATTCTTGTACATGAGAGATAGAGTATTACATGTATTAATGTTATATTCTTGTACATAGGGCAGTATTATAGTAGTATATTCTTGTACATAGGAGCAGTATTATAGTAGTTATATTCTTGTACATAGGAGCAGTATTATAGTAGTTATATTCTTGTACATAGGTACAGTAATTATAGTAGTTTAATAATTCTTGTAATAGTGGGCAGTATTAGTATAGTATCGACTAAGTGCACGATCAGGAATAATTGCGTTTTTTTCGCGGTTTTTCCGCTATTTTCCGCGGTTAAACCGCGAACAAAACGCTAAGCATTAAGCATTCTATACGTTTTAATTGATTCCGCATGTTTTGTACACATGTTGCGTTTTTTTCCGCGAAAAAAACGCTTAGCGGAAAAAAAAGCAACATGTTCATTAATTTAGCGTAACCGCGGTGATTCCGCCGCCATAGGAATGCATTGAACCGCTTACTTTCCGCATGTGGCTATGCCCACTATGCGCAATGTAAGCGGTTCATGTGCGGATGGTACCCAGGGTCTGGAGCAGAGGAGACTCTCCTCCAGGCCCTGGGTACCATATCCCTGGTAAAACAATAATTAAAATAAAAAATAATGATATTTCCACCTTCCGGCGGCCCCCGCAGCCTTCCCGCGGCCCCCGCAGCCTTCCCGCCTTCAGCGACGCTCCCGGCAACTTCCGGTCCCAAGAGTCCTTTGCGAGAATCACCCAGATGGCGTAGCGGTCTCGCGAGATGCACGTCATCGGTGTGATTTGTCGCAAAGCACTCCTGGGACCGCGAGTTGCCAGGAGCGTCGCTGAGAGGCGGGAAAGCTGCGGGGGCCGCCGGAAGGTGAGAATATCATTATTTATTATTTTTTTATTATTTTTACATTAGATCTTTTTACTATTGATGCGGCATAGGCGGCATCAATAGTAAAAAGTTGGTCACACGTGTCAAACACTATGTGTGACTCGTGTGACCAACCTGTCAATCAGTTTTCCAAGCGATGCTACAGATCGCTAGGAAAACGCTAGCATTCTGCAAGCTAATTACGCTTGCAAACGCTATTATTCTGGCGGGAATCAGCATAAAAAAAACGTGCGTATTTCCTGCGGGAGAAGTGCGGGATTGCCGCGGAAATTTCCGCGGCAATTCCGCAACGTGTGAACTTAGCCTTATAGTAGTTCTATTCTTGTACATAGGGGCAGTATTATAGTAGTTATATTCTTGTACATATGGGCAGTATTATAGTAGTTATATTCTTGTACATAGGAGCAGTATTATAGTAGTTATATTCTTGTACATAGGGCAGTATTATAGTAGTTATATTCTTGTACATGGGGGCAGTATTATAGTAGTTATATTCTTGTACATAGGGGCAGTATTTACAGTAGTTATATTCTTGTCCATAAGGGCAGTATTAAGTAGTTATATTCTTGTACATAGGAGCAGTATTATAGTAGTTATATTCTTGTACATAGGGCAGTATTATAGTAGTTATATTCTTGTACATAGGAGCAGTATTATAGTAGTTATATTCTTGTACATAGGGGCAGTATTATAGTAGTTACATTCTTGTACATAGAGGCAGTATTATAGTAGTTATATTCTTGTACATAGGAGCAGTATTATAGTAGTTATATTCTTGTGCATAGGAGCAGTATTATAGTAGTTATATTCTTGTACATAGGGGCAGTATTATAGTAGTTATATTCTTGTACATAGGGGCAGTATTACAGTAGTTATATTCTTGTCCATAAGGGCAGTATTATAGTAGCTATATTCTTATAAATAATATTACAACTCTTTTAAAAAAATCTCTTTACTTGTATTCATCTTTTTATTAGGTCACATTTATTAGGAGCTGTTGGAGTTTCTGCTGCTCCAGAATTATTTGTATCCATCCGCAGGTTTTTCACCATTGCACCACGTCACTTGGGAGCCATGTTCCTGAATTTGGTTTATAGTAGAAAGTTTGAAACTTCTTCTTATAGTAGAAAAAAAACCAAAAAAAAAAACAGTCAGTAAATTGTCTCATGCATCATATGAAGGATCCGTCACTTATCAAAAAGTTGCAATAAATATTTCCAGTTTCTCCAGATTGCTCCTGTCTGACCCAAGCTGCCACCAGCTCCACCACCAGACCACGTCACTGCCTTCAGAAGGGACCGTCTCGCCCAGAATGCCCTTGACGTCCTCTCTTAGAGCCATTTCTTAGAGAGAACAAAAACCCAAATTTGGTATTATTTCCAGAAAACCACGTTCCACAGTTGCAGCCAGCAGGGGTACACAAAGAAGGAAATGAAGGGGAAGAGCAGTGATCCGTAGAGGTAGTGGTCCAGCATGCCCCCCGCGATGGCCTGGAGGAAGATCTGCCAGCATTCCAAGAGGGTCACTGGGTACTCGATCAGCTCCCGGTACAGGAAGATGCTGCCCAGAAGAGTGGTGGCCGGTGTGACCAGGACCAGCAGCCCCGCGTAAAGGAGCCTGGAATCAGAACAGACATGACCAGTGACAAATGCATAAGAGGAAAAAAAAAAAGCTGTCAATCTGAAGCAGCTCAGGTGTCTCCTACCCCATACACCTCCAGAGCTGCACTCACAATTCTGCAGTTTGCTTTTTTTTTTTTTAAACTTACAGCAGATTTCTGTACTGCAGCTATAACAGTGTAGCTAAAAAAAAAAAAATGTACAGGAAGCAAAAAATAAGGATGTGCAGGGTCAGGTAATACCAGGAGAAGAGCAGATGTATGAATGCAGCTCTGGGTGTGATTACATCAAGACAAGACATTTGGAGATTTATTCTTTGCAGCAAGCACTTACTTGGGTCCGACAGGCTGGACGATGGCGGCCACTGGCACGATGGTGACGGCCAGGATGAATCCCAGGGAGAAGTTAATGACGGCGATGCAGCCCAGCTGGACGGCCAGATACAGGAGGGAGAAGAGCTTCAGCATCATCCAGCCCTGGTCCGAGCCGGCACCCGTCAGGACCCTGCGGGACAGAGACATGTCCGGCTTTATTAGGGAGTTGTCTCCGGCGTCTCCTACGAGCCCGACTCACTAAACTCTCCCCACCACATCCAATAGTCACTTAGGAGAAATCACGTGTTATGGGGGACGAGTTGTCATTTACAAAGACCCCACTCACTTCACCATACAGTGGCCTGAACACAGGAAAATCGGTGACAACTAGAAATGGCGATTATCACAATGTTGTTGTTTTTTTTTTCTGTAGTGTTGAGATTTTTACAGATCAGACTTTTCCTGATGCGGCGACACTGAATATTATCTTATTATTTCCATTTCTTTCATTTTAACTGGGAAAATTGGGGGTGATTCCTAATGTCAGTGGTTCCCAAGAGCCGTAACCCCCTCCCCATAACCACCGCCTCTGTGGCTGCAAAGGCCAAACTCCCGCTACCCAGAAATCACCTTCTACCATTGCTGCGTCCCGAGAACGTGGCGTTGAGGGTCCGACCACTAATTTATATGTTGCTCTTATGTTTTACGGGTTTTGAAAAATATGTATTAAAAAATCTATTGAAAGAACTATAAAGTTGCTTTGTGTCGCCATAGCGCGCATATATTTATATAGATTTAGATTTTGTTTTATCGCTATTTAGTCTTTTTTTTTTTTAGATCTATGAACAATTTTTTTTTGAAGATCTCCATGTGGGATGAATAATTCTTTACAGGTGCCTTCCCATCTCCAAGGTCCCATCCCTATAGGTAGTAGGCGTAATAATAATATTAGCAAATACCTCCAATTAGCAATGTAGCATAGTTCTTCTTATAAGCCAAGCAAGCCGCTTATCCCAGGAGGTTGTAGTAGCTTAGGTATCCATGGTTACGACTACTCATATAGTGACAGTTAGCTTAGTGGTCGTAACCATGGATACCTAAGCTATTACAATGCCCTGCACATGGGGAAAGCGACATAGCTTATCAGAAGAACTATTCTACATTTCTAATTGGAGGTATTTGCTAATAATATTATCACACCTGCTACATATTGAAGTAGGATCTTGGAGATGGGAATATTCCTTTAAGTTCGGACCAAACACGGTACGTAATACTCGAGCCTGCTCCGTACATTGGGACTCTTGACGTAGCACCAAAGGGTTAAGAAGCCCTAGCACCCACCTACAGGAGTCATAGAATCATAGAATGGTAGAGTTGGAAGGGACCTCCTGGGCCTTCTGGTCCAACCCCTGCTCAAAGCAGGATTCTCTAAATCATCCCAGACAGATGTCTATCCAGCCTCTGTTTGAAGACTTCCATTGAAGGAGAACTCACACCTCTTGTGGCAGCCTGTTCCACTCATTGATCACCCTAACTGTCAAAAAGTTTTTTCTAATATCTAATCTGTGTCTCCTCCCATTCAGTTTCATCCCATTGCTTCTAGTCTTTCCTTGTGCAAATGAGAATAAAGATGATCCTTCTACAATGTGACAGCCCTTCAGATATTTGTAGACAGACAGTCGCCAGACAGTTTATCCGACAGCCCAAATGTCGACACGTTCCATTTTATGAACATTAGAAAAAGTTTTACAACTTTCTAATACACTTTGTGCCCGGTTTTCTCACCGTTTACGAGATCACTGCTTGCTTTTAGTGAATGGAGACACGCAGGCGCACGACGCATCCTGGCCCCGGCTCTACAGCGAGCAGGACAGGGGGACAGGTTGTGTTTGGGCCTGATCGCTTCCATTCCTCACCAGCAACCAGAGATCTTGATCTTGTTCGGACCTCAAACTTTGAACAGTTTTTCTGACCGATTGTGACTTTTCTACCAGATGGCCGATCCCTCAGACACGTGCGGATCTGGGCTCGTACCTGTGCGTGTTATGGGGCAGCGCCAATCCTGCCACGTATATGGCAATGGCGATCAGCACTACCGCCTCGGACTCCGACACCGGGAAGTGGTCGGTGGCCATCTCCTGGCTCAGCACCGGGATGTAGTACAGGCTGAGCCCTGTGGCGTGGCAGATCACGATGGGGGTCGCCAGCTGCAGGATGCCGGGTCTGCCCGCCTACAACACAAGCGACACAGACAATCAGTCCGGGCTGGGGATCAGCGGCCCACCGGGAATATCATAGGGATGGGGGAGTAACATATACCAACCGCGTCACTGTCTCCAGCTCCATCCTCGCTCGTCGTCTCCGTCCGGCTCAGCTTAATCCACAGATCCAGAGCGTGAGGACAAAGTCAAGGATCACAGCACAGATCAAATCCCTACAGGAAATATTATGCTCCAGTCACAACCAAAGCTGCATTCACAGTTCTGATGGTTCCCTGTAAGATCTGATAGAGGCTGCTCACTGCTGCCCCCTGTCCGTTGTGTTACCCCAGGGTCATTGTGACACAATGAGATTGCAGAGGGTGGTCTATTAGCGCGGTCTGATACATTTCCTGTTCAGAGCCAATGGCATCTTGTGTGCAGCTCTGGATGTGACTGGAGGATGATAACTCAGGATCCATTGGAGATTAGTAAATAATGTCAATTTGGATAAAACTGCAAAATGTTGGGGGTCTGGTTTGGTAAATGGCGGCTCCCCAGGTATAAAACAGATGATAGATTTTTTTTTATTACTTTTCAATTGGGAAAACTGAGGGTTGAAGCAAATCTTCTGTTTTCTATATTCTTTAAAAATATTTTCCAATTAACTTTCACTATTTTTTTTTTGTCCCCTTTGGGGACTTGTACCTGAGACCATTTATACTATATGCTGCAATATCCCAGTACTGCAGAATATAGAGAACATTAATGGTCTCACACGTAGCCCAGTCACAGGCAGGTGACAAATATGGCGACGATGCGAGTCTTCCATTGGCCCCCGGCTGCCATTACAACCCATCAGTACAATGTTTTGATGGAGGTCGATGTGTACCAGCAAAGGAACTGTGTAAATGTCGCTGTCAGTGACTGATCCAAAGGCGTAAATAGCAGCGATAGGAGCACAGCAGCGATAGGAGCACAGCAGCGATAGGAGCTGGCTCCATTTGAATCCGTTAGAGATCGGTGCTGGATATTTTTCCTTTTTGTCCATTGTTTTCTTTTTCACTTTGATTTTTTTTTTTTTACATTTTCCTCCATTTTTACCACTAGGGGGCGCCATCTACATACAAATGAGTACAATTCCCATTGAAGTCAAAGCTGTATACATGCGAGTACACCAGCTCCCTCTAGTGGTGGATAATTATCATTGCACTGTTCTGCTGAGTTACAAGAACGACGTGTATCAGGAAAGATTCAGTCAGTGCAGCCATCGGCCCGGTAATGTCTGAGCTCAGCGTCAGAGCACTACGGGGAATGCGGGAAATAAACCAATCATTACCGCACACACGGCATTGCAGTTTAGGATATTCGGAGGATGAGAATGAGGATGATGAAGCCGATTGCCGGCATGTAAATCCCGATAGACACAAATCTGGAGAGAGAGGGAAGCAGGTAGAAGAAGTAGGACTGGTGCAGCCGCTCCGACAGGTTGTTCAGTTTGCGGAACATCCCTTCAATAGTCCTGGGAATAACAAGAAAGGAAACAGTTCAGGTCCAGGATTGTTCGGCTCCCCTAGTGGATGCTTGATGGAGTACACCATCACGGCAGCAGCACTAGAAGTGTGGTGTTACTGACCCACCGTGTACAGTACTAGAAGTGTGGCGTTACTGACCCCCCCGTGTGCAGTACTAGAAGTGTGGTGTTACTGACCCCCCGTGAGCAGTACTAGAAGTGTGGCGTTACTGACCCCCCCATGTACAATACTAGGAGTGTGGTGTTACTGACCCCTCCATGTACAATACTAGGAGTGTGGTGTTACTGACCCACCGTGTACAGTACTAGAAGTGTGGCGTTACTGACCCCCCCGTGTGCAGTACTAGAAGTGTGGCGTTACTGACCACCCCCCCCATGTACAATACTAGGAGTGTGGTGTTACTGACCCCCATGTACAGTACTAGAAGTGTAGTGTTACTGACCCCCGTGTGCAGTACCAGGACCTCACAGGACCACATTGTCCGTCACTTACTCTCCGATGGTGACCATCTCGTATTTGTACTGACGGAAGCTGTTGATGCCACGCAGGGTGATGGCTTCGATGTGGTAGCGGAGGAAGAGGCCGTGGTCTCCCTGAGGTCGGCCGGAGCCCTGCTTCAGAACCATGAGCAGCATTGTGTGCAGGTTGTGCAGGTATCCGGGGAAGGTGTCGTAGTCACTGCGCTGCAGCTGATCAACGAGAGAAGGAAGCGGTGTCAGCAGGAGGAAAAGTAGGGAGTGCCGCCTCTACCCATATGCCGGCATGGGGACGGGTCGGGCCGCACTCCACCCATACGCCGGCAGGCGGACGGGGCGTGCCGCACCCCACCCATACGCCGGCAGGGGGACGGGGCGGGCCGCACCCCACACATGCGCCGGCAGGGGGACGGGGCGGGCCGCACCCCACACATGCGCCGGCGGGGGACGGGGCGGGCCGCACCCCACACATGCGCCGGCGGGGGGACGGGGCGGGCCGCACCCCCACACATGCGCCGGCAGGGGTACAGGGCGGGCCGCACTCCACACATGCGCCGGCAGGGGTACAGGGCGGGCCGCACTCCACACATGCGCCGGCAGGGGAACGGGGCGGGCCGCACTCCACACATGCGCCGGCAGGGACATGGGGTGGGCCGTGGTGTATGTGTAAGTTAGCGATGCCTAGAAGGTAGAGCGACATCTACATCTGACAATGTAAACTTGACGGGGAAGCAGCGGCCTCTCTGTGCCTCACCTTGCCTTGTATGGTGCACAGCAGCTGGTTCTTCTGGCAGAACGCTAGGAACAGGTTGACCATATCCAGGTTGGGCAGCTGCCCGTTCAGCCCTTCCACGACCACATCAAAGCTGGTGATGACGTCGCTGCTGATCTCTAGGGACAAGGCGGCCTGGATGGCTCCCGCTCGTCCCATCATCACTGACGACTCTATGTCTGTAAAGTGCAGAGAACACAGTGCAATGCTCAGGACAGCCACTACATGGCAGCAGACACCAGAAAAATGCAGGGAGCCCACCCAGCACCAGAGGGGCATCCACACTGCACATGTCAGATGGGCGCCCCTGCTCTAGATAGAGGTTCAGGTCCAATACTGCTAATAAGCCAGGCACACAACAGCTCCTCATACATGAAGGGCAATTCAGCATTTACATGTGGACCTGCAGCACTACAAGACCCAGCCAGCCAGATATAAGAGGAAACAATACACAAGCAATGAAGGGGTTCTGTGCGGCTCGGCTGATTGCCGTGGGTCCATAATAACGAATATAGGACTGGATCGGGACGCCCACCCCATAACATCTCAGGATCAGCGGTTACCGTGGTGACGCCGACTCTTATAAGAATATATAAAACTTAATCAATGAGAAAAAGTTCTGCAACTTTCTAAAATATTAATTTTCTTTGCAATCATTCCTCACTGTTAAGATCTCAGCGTGTTGTCAGGGAATTGAAGCATTCTGGCTAAAAAAAAAAATCCAGACGATAGACCAGTCACAGCTGAGGGTTCGTGACAATTGGGTAAACTCTCTGATACATAGAAGCGAACTATCAGCACAGAGAAGATATTGGGGGGCACTGGGGGGAAGTGGGGCTCTCGTACCGGTCACGTTGACGTCGTGGTAGCCCTCCAGCCAGGCCTCCATGCCGATCAGGTCGTGCTCGTTCACCAGGAAGATGATGTCCTTCGCCCAGTAGATCTGCCCTGCAAGTGCACGGGACCGGAGTCACAAGTGTAGGAACATTTACCATACGTGCCCCCCACACAAAGCGCAGACCGCTGCGGCGTCTGCCGTAAAAATCCAGAAAATCTAATGTACTGATGAGGACTGTCCAATAGTCCGGAAATTCTGATAATCTGACACTAGGCGGCGCCATGGATTTTACAGATGTGAAGCTCCATTACTTCTCAGGGGCGACTTCCATCTAATCTGCTCCGACCTAAAAGTCAGAACCTGCGGGAAACGTAACCCTTTACGCTCCAGGACATACAGATAAGTCAGGGGTCTCAGAGGACCCCCGGGGCAGCCCCTCTCCGGTGGTCTCACCTCGGAAGTAGGAAGCTAGCGCCAGCAGCAGCCCCACCGCCTGGTTGTTGTTCTGGCCCTCGCTGCAGGGGACGCTGAGCACCAGGGACTCGGTACTGGCGGCGCGGGGGGCCCGCAGGATGCCGTACACGTTGGTGCCTTTCACCATCTGACAACAGAAGGCAGGATAAGGTTATTACAGGCGCCGTCCCCTCCGGACGCAGCCGTATCCCCCGTTTACACATACGTAGCGCTCCGTGGACTCGTCGGGGAACGGCAGGTTCCGGACAAAGCTCTGGGTGTAAACCTCAAGCCCGATCCCGCGCATCGTCCTCTCCAGCCAGGCGACAGGAGAACCCCTGCGCAGAAAGAAGACGAGCGTCAGCCGTCACCCTGCTCCAAGCACCGAGCGCCTCCTGCGCTGATGGTGTGTTACAATGTGTCAGCGCAGGTAACAGCCTGGACTGCAGCCCAGGGGGACTGGATATAACTGTAACAAACCCTCAGATGTGAATGTCAGCAAGCAGAGATATTGAAAATAGTGAAAAGCTCTGATCCCCCACCCCCGGTCCACACTCTGATCCCCCCACTCCCGGTCCACACTCTGATCCCCCCACCTCAGGTCCACTACCTCCCTGGTCCACACTCTGATCCCCCCACACCCAGTCCATACTCTGATCCACCCCACCCCTGGTCCACACTCTGATCCCCCCGTCTCCACACTCTGATCCACTACCTCCCCGGTCCACACGCTGATCCCCCCACCTCAGGTCCACTAGCTCCCTGGTTCACACTCTGATCCCCCCCACACCCGGTCCATACTCTGATCCACCCCTGGTCCACACTCTGATCCCCCCGTCGCAGCAGCATGTCGGGTGTGTGCTGTGGGCACAGTTCTGATGCGGGGACCTGTGTGCTGTCAGCAGAGGATCTGGTCACTCACCCGGCTGACTTCTTGTGTGCGGCGAATTCTCGGGCGTAAGACAGCGCTTTCTCCCCGTACACAAACTTCTCATCCACCATGGTGGAGCCCATGGAGTTCTCTGATATGTAGGAGCGCAGCGTGAACGGCTGGAAAGCCAAACCCAGGAACCAGCCGACCCCGATCAGGTAGCTGATGATGCTGGGGGGGGGGGGAGCACAGAATTATGAGTGACCCCTGATATAACGAGGACCCTTCATAGAAGGAGACCCCAACAGACCATTATAGAAAGAGTGGAAAAACACAATGCTCTACTCGCTCTCTCTCTCCCCCAGCGTTTCGCTCTCTCCCCCCAGCGTTTCACGCTCTCTCCCCCCAGTGTTTCACGCTCTCTCCCCCCAGCGTTCACGCTCTCTCTCCCCCCCCAGCGGTTCACGCTCTCTCCCCCCCGTTCACGCTCTCTCTCCCCCCCCCAGCGGTTCACGCTCTCTCTCCCCCCCCAGCGGTTCACGCTCTCTCTCTCCCCCCCCAGCGTTCACGCTCTCTCCCCAGCGTTTCACGCTCTCTCTCCCCAGCGTTCACGCTCTCTCTCCCCCAGCGTTTCACCTCTCTCTCCCCCCAGCGTTTCACGCTCTCTCTCCCCCCCACGTTTCGCTCTCCCCTCAACTTTCGCTCTCACCTCCAGCGTTTCCGCTCTCCACCTCCACTTTCGCTCTCACCTCAATTTCGCTCTCCACCTCCAACTTTCACGCTCTCTCTCCCCAGCGTTTCACGCTCTCTCTCCCCAGCGTTTCACGCTCTCTCCAGGTTTCACGCTCTCTCTCCCCAAGCGTTTCACGCTCTCTCTCCAAGCGTTTCACGCTCTCTCTCCCAGCGTTTTCACGCTCTCTCTCCCCAAGCGTTTCACGCTCTCTCTCCCCAAGTTTCACGCTCTCTCTCCCCAGCTTTCACGCTCTCTCCCCCAGCGTTTCGCTCTCTCTCCCCCAGCGTTTCACGCTCTCTCTCCCCAGCTTTCACGCTCTCTCTCCCCCAGCGTTTACGCTCTCTCTCCCCAGCGTTTCGCTCTCTCCCCCAGTTCGCTCTCCCCAGCGTTTCGCTTCTCCCCCAGCGTTTCGCTCTCCCAGCGTTTCGCTCTCTCCCAGCGTTTCCTCTCTCCCCAGCGTTTCGCTCTCTCCCCCAGCGTTTCGCTCTTCCCACGTTCTCTCTCCCCCAGCGTTTCGCGCTCGTTCTCTCCCCCAGCGTTTCACGTTCTCTCCCCCAGCGTTTCACGCTTTTTCCCCAGCGTTTACACTCTCTCTCCCCAGCGTTTCACGCTCTCTCTCTCCCCCAGCGTTTCACGCTCTCTCTCTCCCCCAGCGTTTCACGCTCTCTCTCCCCCAGCGTTTCACGCTCTCTCTCCCCCAGCGTTTCACGCTCTCTCTCCCCCAGCGTTTTGCTTCTCCCCAGCGTTCGCTCTCTCCCCCAGCGTTTCGCTCTCTCCCCAGCATTTCGCTCTCTCCCCCAGCATTTCGTCTCTCTCCCAGCGTTCGCTCTCTCTCCCCCAGCGTTTCGCTCTCTCCCCCAGCGTTCGCTCTCTCTCCCCCAGCGTTCTTCTCCCCCAGCGTTCACGCTCTCTCTCCCACATTTCCGCTCTCCTCTCCCCCAGCGTTTCACGCTCTCTCTCTCCCCCAGCGTTTCACGCTCTCTCTCTCCCCCAGCGTTTCACGCTCTCTCTCTCCCCCAGCGTTTCAGCTCTCTCTCTCCCCCAGCTTCATGCCTCCTCTCCCCCAGCGTTCACGCTCTCTCTCCCCAGCGTTTCAGGCTCTCTCTCCCCAGCGTTACACTCTCTCTCTCCCCCAGCATTTCCTCTCTCTCCCCCCCCCCGTCCCCCAAGCTCCGCTCGCGCACTCACCAGAGCGGGGAGTTGAGTCGTGTGATGAGACGTGCCAGCGCCTGTCGCCGGTTCGGGTCGGAGAGGATGCCCATGGTGCCAGTCTGCTGCACTCTGTAATAAAACACAAAACTGAAAGAAGCGGAGAAATGATAAGTCCAGAGGAGGCTGGACAATGACAGCACCATTATAACCGAACTTTTAACATCCAGTGTGCGGAGTCAGGAGTGTGATTACACGGGGAGGATAAAGAAGCATAATTACCGGTTTGAGGCGTCATTACAGTATCAGCGTGCTGGAGTCAGAGCCTGTATTACGCTGGGGATAATAGAAGTATAACCGTGTTGAGCGGTCATTACAGTACTCAGCGGTGAGTAGAGCTGCTGGTATTACAGCTGGGGAGGGATAATAGAAGCATAATATACCGGTGTTGAGGCCGGTCATTACAGTACTCAGCGTGCTGGAGTCAGGAGCTGCTGGTATTACAGCTGGGGAGAAAGAAGCATATATACCGGTTGAGGCGGTCATTACAGTACTCACGTGCTGGAGTCAGAGCGCGGTATTACAGCTGGGAGGGATAATAGAAGCATAATATCCGGTTGAGGCCGGTCATTACAGTACTCAGCGTGCTGGAGTCAGGAGCTGCTGGTATTACAGCGGGGAGGGATAATAGAAGCATAATATACCGGTGTTGAGGCCGGTCATTACAGTACTCAGCGTGCTGGAGTCAGGAGCTGCTGGTATTACAGCCGGGGAGGGATAATAGAAGCATAATATACCAGTGTTGAGGCCGGTCATTACAGCACTCAGCGTGCTGGAGTCAGGAGACAAAGGATATTACAGAAGAATAAGGCTACGTGCGCACGTTGAGCATTTGCTTGCAGACATTTCTGCAAGGTTTCTGCATCTCTTGGCAGCAAAAATGCATGTTTTTGGTGCATTTATGCGTGTAGTTTTGTACAGCAAAGAATATTTTTTGCGTAAATAAAAAATATTTGAAAAAAAATTATTTGTGTTGTAATTTTCTGTTTCAACCCCGGACCTCTCTGACTTTTCCCGGCGCCTGCGCACTGCAGTACTCTGCTCTGCCCTCACAAGGGCAGAGCAGTGCGCCTGCGCAGGAGCCGCGACGGAAAGAAGAGGCCGACTTCGCTACAAGATGGGAGGCGTCGAACCGGACCGCGACTCCCTCCGGACTGGACCTGACGGCGGAATGCATTACAGAATGCTGTAGATAAGCCCCTGATGGCGGTGGCTGCAGCTTATATACGAAAAATGGGGTGACAGATTCCCTTTAAACACAGGCATCAAATGATGGGAGTAGTAGTGAGCCGAGCCGGTGATCTGCAGTAAGCTTTTTAGTTGATCACAGTCACAGCTGCGGGGTCACACTGACATCTGACTGAAAGTAACAATCTTAGGCCTCTATCACACTTCAGTCGTGCGACGTCAGTCAAAATCCGCCAAAGTGTGAAAAAAACGGATCCGCCATTTTTTTTTTTGGCGGATCCGCTTTTTTCCCCATTGACTTGCATTGATGACGGATTTTTTGACGGATCCGCCATAAATTTGGTGTCCGCCTTTTTCGGGAAACGTTCAATGCAACGTTTTTTGTGTGCGGCAAAATGGCGGACTATGACGGATCCGCCACGTCCGCCATTTTGTATAATGGGCGCCTATGGGTGGCGGATCCGCTGCCATCCGTTTTTGACAGAATCCGCCACCGGATCCGTTCCTTCCATAGAAAATGCTGAGAACACTGTCCGGGGTCTCTCTCTCTCTCCTTGCCAGACAAGCGTACAATGCATTTTCCGGGTTGAAAAGTGTTTCGTGTGAAAGTTCTGAGATCCGTCTGAAAACGGATCCGTTTGCATCCGTTTTTGCACTTTTTTGGCGGATCCGCTTTTTTAGCACTTTGGCGGATTTTAACTGACGCCAAACAACTGGTGTGAAAGAGGCCTTACCGGTGGTAACGTTACCGCTGATCAGAGCCGCCTCGCCAGTGTTTCCCATGCTGTAACACAGATGACAAGTGACAGCGTGGGAAAAACCACAGGAAGTCCATAAAAACGCAAGCAGAAACTCAGCAAATCCACAAACATTTTCATACCTGTGTTTACAATGCGGATTTGTTGGACTCAATTGAAGTCAATGGGTGAAAAACACTAAAAATTCGTACAAAAAAATTTACATGCTGAAGAACAAAAAAAAACGCACTGCAAGTACTCAAAGGAAAATTACTGATCATGTGCGCAACACTTCAGGATTGTCATTGAATTACAGAATGTATAAGGATTCCCTAGTGTTTTTTGCCCATTTCCGAGCGGAGAAAACGCACAGCCTAATACACCGGTGTGGAGCCGCACGCTATAACACCCAGCATGCTGGACAGGAGACGCCGGATATTACAGCCGGGAGGGATAAGAGGAGTATAATGCAGTGGAGCGCAGGCCGCACATTATAGCACCCAGTGTGCTGGAGTCAGGAGACGCAGAATATTAGAGCCGGGAGTGATAAGAGGAGAATATTACACAGGTGTGAAGGCCGCACATTATAGCGCCCAGCCTGCTGGAGTCAGGAGACACTGGAAATTACAGCCGGGAGGGATAAGAGGAGTATAATACACTGGAGTGCAGGCCGCACATTATAGCACCCAGCGTGCTGGAGTCAGGAGACGCCGGATATTACAGCCGGGAGGGATAAGAGGAGAATATTACACAGGTGTGAAGGCCGCACATTATAACAACCAGCGTGCTGGAGTCACGAAACGCCAGATATTACAGGTGGGGAGCGATAATAGGAGTATAATACACTGGAGTGCAGGCCGCAAATTAAAGTACCCAGCGTGCTGGAGTCATGAGACGCCGAATATTACAGCCGGGAGGGATAAGAGGAGAATAATACACAGGTGTGAAGGCCGCATATTATAGCACCCTGTATGCTGGAGCCAAGAGATGCCAGTTAATACAGCTAGGCAGGGATAAGAGGAAATGATACACAGGTGTGAAGGCCGCACAATATAACAAGCAGCGTGATGTAATATCCGGTGTCTTCTGACTCCAGCACACTGGGTGCAATAATGTACAGCCTACACACCTGTGTATTAAACTCCTATTATAGCACCCAGCATGCTGGAGTCAGGAGACGCCGGATATTACAGCCGGGGAGCGATAATAGGAGTATAATACACTGGAGTGCAGGCCGCACATTATATCACCCAGTGTGCTGGAGTCAGGAGACGCGGAATATTAGAGCCGGGAGGGATAAGAGGAGAATATTACACAGGTGTGAAGGCTGCACATTATAACAACCAGCGTGATGTAATATTCAGTGTCTTCTGACTCCAGCACACTGGGTGCTATAATGTGCTGCCTGCACTCCAGTGCATTATACTTCTATTATACCACCAAGTGTGCAGGAGTCAGGAGACGCCGGATATTACAGCTGGGAGGGATAATAAAAGTATAACACCGGAGCAATAAAACTGCCGGGGGGACGGAGGGGAAACACTGTATAATACAGACAGTGCAGTAAAATATACAGGGGCTGTAGGTGAGAGGTGATAATGTACAGGGATCTGAGGGGGAGACACTATAACGTACAGGGGACTGAGGGGGAGACACTATAACGTACAGGGGCTGAGGGGGGAGACACTAACGTACAGGGGGCTGAGGGGGAGACACTATAACGTACAGGGGACTGAGGGGGGAGACACTATAACGTACGGGGGCTGAGGGGGAGACACTATAACGCACAGGGGCTGAGGGGGAGACACTATAATGTACAGGGGACTGAGGGGGAGACACTAATGTACAGGGGGCTGAGGGGAGACATTATAATGTACAGGGGGCTGAGGGGGAGACATTATAATGTACAGGGGCTGAGGGGGGAGAAACTATAACGACAGGGGGCTGAGGGGGAGACACTATATGTACAGGGGACTGAGGGGGAGACACTATAAGTACAGGGGGCTGAGGGGAGACATTAATGTACAGGGGGCTGAGGGGGAGACATATAATGTACAGGGGGCTGAGGGGGAGACACTATAATGTACAGGGGGCTGAGGGGAGACACTATAAGTACAGGGGGCTGAGGGACCTATATGTACAGGGGGCTGAGGGGAGACACTATAATGTACAGGGGGCTGAGGGGAGACACTATGTACAGGGGGCTGAGGGGGACACTATAATGTACAGGGGCGAGAGGGAGACACTATAATGTACAGGGGGCTGAGGGGGAGACACTATAATGTACAGGGGGCTGAGGGGAGACACTAATGTACAGGGGGCTGAGGGGAGACATATAATGTACAGGGGCGAGGGTGAGACACTATAATGTACAGGGGGCTGAGGGGAGACACTATAATGTACAGGGGGCTGAGGGGAGACACTATAATGTACAGGGGGCTGAGGGGGGAGAACTATAATGTACAGGGGGCTGAGGGGAGACACTATAAGTACAGGGGGCTGAGGGGAGACACTAAGTACAGGGGGCAGAGGGGAGACACTATAATGTACAGGGGGCTGAGGGGAGACACTATAATGTACAGGGGGCTGAGGGGAGATCACTATAACTACAGGGGGCTGAGGGGAGACACTTAAGTACAGGGGGCTGAGGGGAGACACTAACGTACAGGGTGGGGCTGAGGGGAGACACTAACGTACAGGGGGCTGAGAGGAGACACTATAATGTACAGGGGGCTGAGAGGAGACACTATAATGTACAGGGGGCTGAGGGGAGACACTATAATGTACAGGGGGCTGAGGGGAGACACTAATGTACAGGGGGCTGAGGGGAGACATATAATGTACAGGGGGCTGAGGGGGAGACACTATAATGTACAGGGGGCTGAGGGGAGACACTATAATGTACAGGGGGCTGAGGGGGAGACACTAATGTACAGGGGGCTGAGGGGGAGACACTATAATGTACAGGGGCTGAGGGCATGTACAGGGGCTGAGGGAGACACTATAATGTACAGGGGGCTGAGGGGGAGACACTATAATGTACAGGGGGCTGAGGGGGAGACACTATAATGTACAGGGGGCTGAGGGGGAGACACTATAATGTACAGGGGGCTGAGGGGGAGACACTATAATGTACAGGGGGCTGAGGGGGAGACACTATAATGTACAGGGGGCTGAGGGGAGACACTATAATGTACAGGGGGCTGAGGGGGAGACACTATAATGTACAGGGGGCTGAGGGGAGACACTATAATGTACAGGGGGCTGAGGGGAGACACTATAATGTACAGGGGGCTGAGGGAGACATATACGTAGGGGGCTGAGGGGAGACACTATAAGTACAGGGGGCTGAGGGGGGAGACACTATAATGTACAGGGGGCTGAGGGGGAGACACTATAATGTACAGGGGGCTGAGGGGGAGACTATAATGTACAGGGGGCTGAGGGGGAGACACTATAACGTACAGGGGGCGACACTATAACGTACAAGGGGCTGAGGGGAGACACTATAATGTACAGGGGGCTGAGGGGGAGATACTATAACATACAGGGGGCTGAAGAGGAGACACTAATGTACAGGGGGCTGAGGGGAGACACTAATGTACAGGGGGCTGAGGGAATGTACAGGGGGCTGAGGGGAGACACTATAATGTACAGGGGGCTGAGGGGGAGACACTATAATGTACAGGGGGCTGAGGGGAGACACTAATGTACAGGGGGCTGAGGGGAGACATTATAATGTACAGGGGGCTGAGGGGAGACACTATAATGTACAGGGGGCTGAGGGGAGACACTATAATGTACAGGGGGCTGAGGGGGAGACACTATAATGTACAGGGGGCTGAGGGGGAGACACTATAATGTACAGGGGGCTGAGGGGAGACACTATAATGTACAGTGGGCAGAGGGGAGACACTATAATGTACAGGGAGCTGAGGGAGACACTATAATGTACAGGGGGCTGAGGGGGAGACACTATAACGTACAGGGGGCTGAGGGGAGACACTATAACGTACAGGAAGCTGAGAGGAGACACTATAACGTACAGGGGGCTGAGAGGAGACACTATAATGTACAGGGGGCTGAGGGGAGACACTATAATGTACAGGGGGCTGAGGGGGAGACACTATAACCAGGGTGGATAAAAATCATGATTTTTTTTTAAAAATCAAAAAAAAATCAGATTTTTTTGATTTAAATAGGATTTTTTAATCAAGTTGTACACAAGCAAAACTTTGTCTTTTTGCAAATCAAATTATTTTACACAAATAAAAATATTAAAACAGTTGATGATTATGAAACATAATAATTTTTATTTGCACTATTAAACAATCAGAATTGAACTACAGAGAGTAAGTACTTTTTAACAATAGCCTATCTCTAACGTTTGAAGTAAGCAAACATCTTCAGTGAATACATCAGTCCTTTAAGCCTCCAAGCTCATGTTAACAACTTTGTCTTTCAAATATTTTGTACAAGCTGCTCTTTCTTTGTCGTATACAGCCTGAAGATGTTTTCCTGAGATATCAAATCGACTTGGTGGTTTGTAGCCTGGTCTTAAGGTACTGCCACACTACACAATCCCGCTAGCGATCTCGTTAGCGTCGCATACTAATGAGATCGCTAGCGGGATTGTTTCTATATCGCTAGTTGCTACCTATTTTAGCGATGTCGTTAGGACGCTATCGCTGTTAGCGATCTCCTTAACGACTTTAGCGGTACAAAAGTACCGCTAAATCGCTAAAAAAGGTGCCACACTTAGCGATATATACTTACCCAGCGGGGCGCCAGCAACGAAAATAGGGTCCGGAACGATTCCAGCGACGAGCGAGATCACAGCAGGAAGCTCGTCGCTGGCAGATGCCGCACACAACAACATCGCTAACGGGATCGCTAAATAGTGACTTTTTTAGCGATCCCGTTAGCGATGTTGTTTAGTGTGGCATACCCTTTATTCCTTCGATCATTTGTACAAACAATGGGTGTTCAACTAGTCGGAAAGAAGAATTGGTTGCAAATATGAATTTAGCAATTAATTCATCAAAATGTTCTTTCTGGCTCGTCGTAGTCTTTAAGAGGAATTTTTCTACACTTTGCACGCAAAGTTTTTTGTTGGGCTGCTTTGTTGAAGTTGTACCCAGATATTGATTGTCACGTGCAGCACAAGCCATATTTGACCCTGAAAGCACAGTAATTAAAAATATAATTCGACTGCGTATTTGAAGAAATATAACGAAAATATTTTGAAACAAACTTTTTGAACAATGTAATGGTCCTCATCCTATAAGGGCTGTCTCAAAAGTTATGCTACTCAAGTTTCCGGTGAAGTTGCTGTAATACTAGTAATATCAGAGCAACTGAAAAAAATTATGTCACAAAAGTTTTAAAAATGTTTTTTTTTAAAAAATGGTCAATTTGGCAGACTTCAAAAGTGAATTGTAGCCTACAATAAAAAAAAAAAAAAAAATAGGCGTATACACACTTTTATTTTTACTTAACGTTAATCTTCTGTGAAATATTGCCTTAACATAAATTTAAATTCTATACTACAGAACTAGTGCTAGAAATTTTTCTTTTCATAGACTTTAACCATCCCAGTAAAACGTCTGTTAAAATAGGTTGTAATTGCCAGACTTACCACTAGTGCTAGGGTCCTGGTGCATAAGAAGCTGTGGGGGTTCATTGACATTAGTTGTATCACTATCAACATCTTCATTTCCCTTCTGGTTGCAGTTTTCATAATGTGATTTCAAACGGCAAACAAGTCCTTGGATATCCTTTTGACAGTATTTGCACTTTGCTCTCCCACCTTTCTTTCCAAGCTCTGCTGGCATCTCAACAAAATGAACCCAAATAGGGTCTCTCTTACGACCTGCCATGGCTCACGCAGATCACTTCTGAAGTTTGATTGTTACTACAGCCAAGTACTGCTGACTGACTATCCAACAAGTTTGGGCATGTCAACTGAATGGAAAAAGAAACTGAAACCAAGCTACAGAAAGTGAAACCAAGCTAGAAGTGTGGAGTTAATTGAACAATGATTGAAAGTTTTAGATTTTAATCGTGATTTATATTAAAAAAATCTTTTGATTTAAATCAGTGATTTAAATCATGATTAAAATCACGATTTAAATCGATCTGATTTAAATAGAAAAAAATCATTTGATTTAAATCAATCCACCCTGTAATGTACAGGGGCAGAGGGGAGACACTATAATGTACAGGGGGCAGAGGGGAGACACTATAATGTACAGGGGGCAGAGGGGAGACACTATAATGTACAGGGGGCAGAGGGGAGACACTATAATGTACAGGGGGCTGAGGGGAGAAACTATAATGTACAGGGGGCTGAGGGGAGACACTATAAGACAGGAGCTGAGGGAGAACTAATGTACAGGGGGCAGAGGGGAGACACTATAATGACAGGGGGCTGATGGGGGTGATGAAACTATAATGTACAGAGCTGAGGGAGACACTACGTAGGGTGAGAGGAGCACTATAACGTACAGGGGCTGAGAGGAGACACTATAATGTACAGGGGGCAGAGGGGAGACACTATAATGTACAGGGGGCTGAGGGGAGACACTATAAGTACAGGAGCTGAGAGGAGACACTAACGTACAGGGGGCTGAGAGGAGACACTAACGTACAGGGGCTGAGGGGAGACACTATAATGTACAGGGGGCTGAGGGGAGACACTATAATGTACAGGGGGCTGAGGGGAGACACTATAACGTACAGGGGGCTGAGGGGAGACACTATAAGTACAGGGGGCTGAGGGGAGACACTAACGTACAGGGGGCTGAGGGGGAGACACTATAAGTACAGGGGGCTGAGGGGAGACACTATAACGTACAGGGGGCTGAGGGGAGACACTATAACGTACAGGGGGCTGAGGGGGAGACACTATAGTACAGGTGGGCTGAGGTGGGGAGACACTTAAGGGGTGAGGGAACACTATGTACAGGGGCTGAGGGGAGACACTATAATGTACAGGGGGCTGAGGGGAGACACTAATGTACAGGGGGCTGAGGGGGGAGACACTATAATGTACAGGGGGCTGAGGGGGAGACACTATAACGTACAGGGGGCTGAGGGGAGACACTATAATGTACAGGGGGCTGAGGGGAGACACTATAAGTACAGGGGGCTGAGGGGAGACACTAAATGTACAGGGGGCTGAGGGGAGACACTAATATACTGTACAGGGGGCTGAGGGGAGACACTATAATGTACAGGGGGCTGAGGGGACACTATGTACAGGGGGCTGAGGGGAGACACTATAATGTACAGGGGGCTGAGGGGAGACACTAAAGTACAGGGGGCTGAGGGGAGACACTATAATGTACAGGGGGCTGAGGGGGAGACACTATAATGTACAGGGGGCTGAGGGGAGACACTATAACGTACAGGGGGCTGGGGGAGAGGGGAGACACTATAATGTACAGGGGGCTGAGGGGAGACACTATAATGTACAGGGGGCTGAGGGGAGACACTAAATGTACAGGGGGCTGAGGGGAGACACTATAAGTACAGGGGGCTGAGGGGAGACACTATAATGTACAGGGGCTGAGGGGGAGACACTATAATGTACAGGGGGCTGAGGGGAGACACTATAATGTACAGGGGGCTGAGGGAGACACTATAATGTACAGGGGGCTGAGGGGAGACACTATAATGTACAGGGGGCTGAGGGGAGACACTATAATGTACAGGGGGCTGAGGGGGAGACACTATAATGTACAGGGGGCTGAGGGGAGACACTATAATGTCATTACACTGCAGTCTCTGACACACAGACATCATACACCGCTCCTGGGTGACTGCACTGTCCGGTCATCACACAGGTGCCGAATTACCACACGGACCCCGCACCCTCCGTCTCCCTCTCACCTCCTCCTGTGCAGCTGCTGTCACTGCAGAGATTTCCGCATCATAGAGACCACGAAGAAAAAGACAGAGCGGCCTCAAATGGTGACCATGGAAACCGATAGGAGGAGACAGCGGCACCTACCGACACAAAAAGGAATTGCACCGATAGTCTCTGCATGTAGAGGGAGCTGCAGCCAGAGTATGTGACCCCCATAATAACAGTGATATCCACAGTACCCCCATAATAACAGTGATATCCACAGTGCCCCCATAATAACAGTGATATCCACAGTGCCCCCATAATAACAGTGATATCCACAGTGCCCCATAATAACAGCGATATCCACAGTGTCCTCATAATAACAGTGATATACCACAGTGTCCCATAATAACAGCGATATCCACAGTGCCCCATAATAACAGCGATATCCACAGTGCCCCCATAATAACAGTGATATCCACAGTGCCCCCATAATAACAGTGATATCCACAGTGCCCCCATAATAACAGTGATATCCACAGTGTCCCATAATAACAGTGATATCCACAGTGTCCCATAATAACAGTGATATCCACAGTGCCCCATAATAACAGGATATCCACAGTGTCCCCATAATAACAGTGATATCCACAGTGTCCTCATAATAACAGTGATATCCAGTGTCCCCATAATAACAGTGATATCCACAGTGTCCCCATAATAACAGTGATATCCACAGTGTCCCATAATAACAGTGATATCCACAGTGCCCCATAATAACAGTGATATCCACAGTGTCCCATAATAACAGTGATATCCACAGTGCCCCATAATAACAGTGATATCCACAGTGTCCTCATAATAACAGTGATATCCACAGTGTCCCCATAATAACAGTGATATCCACAGTGTCCCCATAATAACAGCGATATCCACAGTGTCCCCATAATAACAGCGATATCCACAGTGCCCCCATAATAACAGTGATATCCACAGTGTCCCCATAATAACAGCGATATCCACAGTGCCCCATAATACCAGTGATATCCACAGTGCTCCCCATAATAACAGCGATATCCACAGTGTCCCCATAATAACAGTGATATCCACAGTGCCCCATAATAACAGTGATATCCACAGTGCCCCATAATAAAGTGATATTCCACAGTGTCCCCTATAATCAGTGATATCCACAGTGTCCCATAATAACAGCGATATTCACAGTGTCCCCATAATAACAGCGATATCCACAGTGCCCCCATAATAACAGCGATATCCACAGTGTCCCATAATAACAGCGATATTCACAGTGTCCCCATAATAACAGCGATATCCACAGTGCCCATAATAACAGTGATATCCACAGTGTCCCCATAATAACAGCGATATCCAAAGTGTCCCCATAATAACAGGTATATCCACAGTGTCCCCATAATAACAGCGATATTCACAGTGTCCCCATAATACAGTGATATCCACAGTGTCCCCATAATAGGATATCCACAGTGTCCCCATAATAACAGCGATATTCACAGTGTCCCCATAATAACAGGATATCCACAGTGCCCCATAATAACAGTGATATCCACAGTGCCCCCATAATAACAGTGATATCCACAGTGCCCCCATAATAACAGTGATATCACAGTGCCCCATAATAACAGTGATATCCACAGTGCCCCATAATAACAGTGATATCCACAGTGCCCCATAATAACAGCGATATCCACAGTGCCCCATAATAACAGTGATATCCACAGTGCCCCATAATAACAGCGATATCCACAGTGCCCCATAATAACAGTGATATCCACAGTGTCCTCATAATAACAGCGATATCACAGTGTCCCATAATAACAGTGATATCCACAGTGTCCTCATAATAACAGCGATATCCACATTGCCCCAATTATAACAGCGATATCCACAGTGCCCCATAATAACAGGATATCCACATTGCCCCATAATAACAGCGATATCCACAGTGCCCCATAATAACAGGATATCCACAGTGCCCCATAATAACAGCGATATCCACAGTGCCCCATAATAACAGTGATATCCACAGTGTCCCCATAATAACAGTGATATCCACAGTGTCCCATAATAGTGATATCCACAGTGTCCCCAAAATAACAGTGATATCCACAGTGCCCCCATAATAGTGATATCCACAGTGCCCCCATAATAGTGATATCCACATGTGTCCCCATAATAACAGTGATATCCACAGTGCCCCATAATAGTGATATCCACATTGCCCATAATAACAGTGATATCCACAGTGTCCTCATAATAACAGCGATATCCACATTGCCCCATAATAACAGTGATATCCACAGTGTCCCATAATAACAGCGATATCCACAGTGCCCCATAATAACAGTGATATCCACAGTGTCCCATAATAACAGTGATATCCACAGTGTCCTCATAATAACAGTGATATCCACAGTGTCTCCATAATAACAGTGATATCCACAGTGTCCTCATAATAACAGCGATATCCAGTGTCCCCATAATAACAGCGATATCCACAGTGTCTCCATAATAACAGTGATATCCACAGTGCCCCCATAATAACAGTGATATCCACAGTGCCCCATAATAACAGTGATATCCACAGTGCCCCCATAATAACAGCGATATCCACAGTGCCCCCATAATAACAGTGATATCCACAGTGCCCCATAATAGTAAAATCCACAGTGTCCCCATAATAACAGTGATATCCACAGTGCCCCCATAATAACAGTGATATCCACAGTGCTCCCATAATAACAGTGATATCCACAGTGTCCCCATAATAACAGTGATATCCACAGTGTCCCCATAATAACAGTGATATCCACAGTGTCCTCATAATAACAGTGATATCCACAGTGCCCCCATAATAACAGTGATATCCACAGTGCCCCCATAATAACAGTGATATCCACAGTGTCCCCATAATAACAGTGATATCCACAGTGCCCCCATAATAACAGCTTGCAGAGAGCTAAATGCTGTCTCCCAGCTGTATTCCCATGAATGAATAACTTAAGGTTATGCCACACTAAACAAAATCGCTAACGGGATCGCTAAAAAACGCCCCTATTTAGCGATCCCGTTAGCGATGTTGTGTGCGGCATCTACCAGCGACGTGGCCCCTGCTGAGATCCTGCTGTGATCTCGCTCGTCGTTCTCATCGTTCCGGACCCTATTTTTCTCGTCGGCGCCCCGCTGGTAAGTATATATCGCTGAGTGTAGCACCTTTTGTTAGCGATTTAGCGGTACTTTTGTACCGCTAAAGTCATTAAGGAGATCGCTAAATTAGGCTGCTACTAGCGATATTGAGACTATCCCGCTAGCGATCGCATTAGTATGCGTCGTTATCGTGATCGCTAGCGGGATTGTTTAGTGTGGCAGTACCTTTACTCTCCCAGTGAAAGGAGAGGAATAGATTCATGAATGAAGCTTAATTGATTTATTGCCACTTTCACTTGAGTGACCTGACCTAAGGTAAAAGTGGATACAATCAATTAAGCTTCATTCATTAATCACATCCTCTCCTGTCGGCAGGAGATAAGCTCATTCATTCAGGAGCTATCAGCTGAGCACGCAGCATTACTTGCGCTGCTTATCTGATTGCTAGTTAACCCTTTGTGAAGGATTACATCGTGGGACGTGACAGATCGTCAGATAGGTAAGAATAATGTTGTTTTATTATTTTATATTTATTTTAGAAGAACAAGGGCTTCGAACGGATTAAGAGTTAAATAAAAGATGGTCAAAAATATGTGTTTTGATTTCATTAAAATTATTTATTCTTAAAGTGTTTGTGTTTTTTTATTTACTTCAATAGGATTAATAATTGATAGTTGTCTAATTGACAGCTCTCAATTATTAACATGGCTTAAGGTCACCTTTCAATAGCAAGGTGACATTAACCCCTTATTAACCCATTCGCCACGTCTACAGGGCAATGGGAATAGACGGGCAAAGTGCCAGAAAGGGCGAATCTAATTATAGATTTGCCCTTTCTGGGGTGTCTGGGGGCAGGTGTTAGTAGCCAGGGGGGGGGCACAAAAAAAATGTACCCTCCCTAGGCTATTATTATCTGCCCCCACTCGCTTGCTTTGTCTGCTGGTGGAGAAAATACAGCGGGAGCCCACGCATTTTTTTTTTCAACGAATTTACACCTTTAATTAACCCTACATGTCTGAAATTTTGTACAAATACACCATGTAATTGTAATTTCAAAACCATATATCAAAATACAGGAAATGACATGGTTAACTGTGTGGAAACAATGTATCATTTCATGTCGGCTTCTGTGATTTCACAAAAGCCGGCAATTGAATTAGCGGCTATTACAGTATGTAGAAGTGTAAGAACTATAAATAATGTATATGTCACAATTACATGTATATATATATATATATATGTATTCTATGTGTGTATATGTATTGTTTCTATTCTTTATTAAAGCTGTCAGTGTGATTTTACAGTATAGCCAGGTTGAATTAGCGGCTATTATACTATGTAGAAGTGTATGACCATATATATGATATATATATTAGATGTATGTGTATAATATATATATATATATATATATATTTATATATAATTATTTGCTTTTTGTGTAAATTTTTTTGTTACAATGTGATTTTTACATGACTTTTTACATAGAGATAACTGCTCTATGATAAAACTTCATGTTAATAATCGCATTGCATACAGATGGAAAACTGACAGAAAACGCATGGTGCGATTTAAAATCGCATCAAAAATCGCATGCCTTTTTACAACAAATGTACCGTTTTTTTCCAGCCAGTGAGTATGAGGCCTAACAGTGATATTCAGTGTCCCCATAATAACAGCAATATCCACAGTGTCCCCATAATAACAGTGATATCCACAGTGCCCCCATAATAACAGCGATATCCACAGTGCCCCCATAATAACAGCGATATCCACAGTGCCCCCATAATAACAGTGATATCCAGTGTCCTCATAATAACAGTGATATCCACAGTGTCCTCATAATAACAGCGATATCCACAGTGTCGCCATAATAACAGTGATATCCACAGTGCCTCATAATAACAGTGATATCCACAGTGTCCTCATAATAACAGTGATATCCACAGTGCTCCCATAATAACAGTGATATCCACAGTGCCCCCATAATAACAGTGATATCCACAGTGTCCTCATAATAACAGTGATATCCACAGTGCCCCATAATAACAGTGATATCCACAGTGCCCCCATAATAACAGTGATATCCACAGTGCCCCCATAATAACAGTGATATCCACAGTGCCCCATAATAACAGTGATATCCACAGTGCCCCCATAATAACAGTGATATCCACAGTGTCCCCATAATAACAGTGATATCCAGTGCCCCATAATAATAGTGATATCCACAGTGTCCCCATAATAACAGTGATATCCACAGTGTCCCCATAATAACAGTGATATCCACAGTGTCCTCATAATAACAGTGATATCCACAGTGTCCCATAATAACAGTGATATCCACAGTGTCCCATAATAACAGTGATATCCACAGTGTCTCCATAATAACAGTGATATCCACAGTGTCCTCATAATAACAGTGATATCCACAGTGCCCCCATAATAACAGTGATATCCACAGTGCCCCCGTAATAACAGCGATATCCACAGTGTCCTCGTAATAACAGCGAATATCCACAGTGCCCCCAGAATAACAGCGATATCCACAGTGCCCCATAATAACAGCGATATCCACAGTACCCCCATAATAGTGATATCTATAGTGCCCCATAATAGTGATATCCACAGTGCCCCATAATAACAGTGATATCCACAGTGTCCCCATAATAACAGTGATATCCACAGTGCTCCCCATAATAACAGTGATATCCACAGTGTCCCCATAATAACAGCGATATCCACAGTGTCCTCATAATAACAGTGATATCCTGTCACGCTGTCTCTGTATACAGGAGGACCGGGGTCTATGCTGACCCTAAGCTGGGGTCCTGACTAATCCCTCTACCTGGAGGTACTGTTGATGGTACAGAGGTCCAGGCCGCCAGCGTAACCCTATCTCCTGTGAATCCCTAACACCTGTAATCTAGTCCTGAGAAGGACCCTGATTACCACCACAGGGAACAGGAAGGTAACTGCCTTCACACACAGTATAAGACAAACGAGACAGTACAAGAGGTAAAATAAAAGACCACCTTGCATACAAAAACTATCACTACAGAGGGAACACCAACGGGTAAGGAGATAAATAATAAAGCGAGGAGAGGAGAAAACCAAAACAGGTACTCTTAGCTTTAGACTTCTCAATATGATCCGCTCTGCTGGTCTGCATGAATGCTATCACCGACACTTCCCCAGCAGACAGGCAGGTATATGAAGGAAAACAATTACCACAACATTAATTGCAGCTGAGCGAGGCTGGTCTAGTCCAGCACAGAGAGAGAAAGAATTAACTCCCTCACTGCCGAAAAACACCCAGCACCAGAAACTCAGCTGTGAGAAGTCAGGGTGTGCAATCGCGACGATCTTCGCAGCGACACACCCGTGACAGTACCCCCCCCTTCTACGAGGGGCCTCCGGACCCTCAGGGCCGGGTTTATCTGGGTGAGTAGTGTGGAAGGCCCGAACCAATCGGTCTGCGTTAATATCCGACGCAGAAACCCACGTCCTCTCCTCAGGACCATACCCCCTCCAATGAACAAGGTACTGAAGGGACCGGCGATTCAGACGTGAATCGATGACTCTCGACACCTGGAACTCCAAGTTACCATTAACCACCACAGGAGGAGGAGGTAAAGGTGAAGGTATCACCGGCGCCACATACCTCTTAAGCAACGATCTGTGGAACACATTATGAATTTTAAATGTAGGAGGGAGGTCAAGACGGAATGCAACCGGATTAATTATAGCACTGATCTTGTATGGCCCGATGAACCTGGGACCCAGTTTCCAGGAGGGAACCTTAAGTTTTATATTTTTGGTAGACAACCATACCAGATCGTTCACACTTAGGTCCGGACCAGACACTCTCCTCCTATCAGCCATACGTTTGTATCGGTTCCCCATAGTACTCAGATTATTCAGCACTCCTCTCACACTGAAGCAAGCGACGACGAAAATCGTTCCTCCTCAGGAACCCCAGAAGAGCCCCCCTATTGAAAGTACAAAACTGGGGGTGAAAACCATATGCCCCAAAAAACGGGGACTTACCAGTGGACTCGCTCCGCCTATTATTTAGAGCAAATTCCTCCAGAGGCAAAAAGAAGCCCAGTCCTCCTGGTTCTCTGACACAAAACACCGGAGATATGTCTCCAAGCTCTGGTTCAGACGCTCTGTCTGACCATTGGTCTGCGGGTGAAAAGCCGATGAAAATGACAACTGCATCCCCCGCCGTGTACAAAATGCTTTCCAGAATTTGGACACAAACTGAGACCCCGATCCGACACATCGGAGGGTCCCCCGTGAAGCCTTATAATCTCCCCAATAAACACCTGCGCAAGAGTTTTAGCATTAGGAAGAGCAGGAAGAGCGATAAAATGTGCCATCTTGCTGAACCTGTCCACTACAACGAGTATGACTGTTTTACCCGAAGATGGCGGGAGGTCCGTAATGAAGTCCATAGATAGATGAGTCCACGGACGCTCCGGGATCTTCAAAGGTAAGAGGGTCCCCGACCGACGGGTATGTGGGGTCTTAGAGCGCGCACAAACCTCGCAGGATGCGACAAAAGTTACCACCTCCTTATGTAAGTTAGGCCACCAAAACAGACACGAGAGGAGATCCTCAGTTGCTTTACTCCCTGGGTGTCCTGCCAAAGCTGAATTATGGTGTGCCTCGATCACCTTTTGTCGCAACTGATTTGGAACAAACTGTCTCCCTGGAGGTCCTACAGGGGCGTCCCCCTGAGCCTCCAATACCTCCTCCTCAAGTTCAGAGCATACTGCCGACACCACCACCCCCTCCTGAAGGACCGGAACCGGGTCCTCCGTATTCCCAGCCCTGGGAAACAGCGAGATAAGGCATCCGCCTTAACATTTTTTGAGCCAGGACGATATGTGACGACAAAATTAAACCTGGTAAAAAACAACGACCACCTAGCTTGTCTGGGATTCAGACGTTTAGCGGACTCTAAATACAGCAGGTTCTTGTGATCAGTAATACGGTGACCGGGTGGACTGCCCCCTCCAAAAAATGACGCCACTCCTCAAAAGCCAACTTAATGGCCAAGAGTTCCCTATTGCCGACATCATAATTCCTCTCAGCGGATGACAATTTTTTAGAGAAGAAGGCGCACGGATGCCATTTACCAGGGGACGAACCTTGTGACAATACTGCTCCCACCCCTACCTCGGAAGCGTCCACCTCAACAATGAACGGCTGTGACGCATCAGGTTGAATAAGTATGGGTGCTGAAGCAAAATATTTTTTCAAAGAGGAAAACGCTTGACAAGCCTTGTCAGACCACTTTGAAAAATCCGTCCCTTTTTTAGTCATGTCTGTGAGAGGTTTAACTATGGACGAAAAATTACGAATGAATTTCCGGTAGTAGTTAGCAAACCCCAGGAAACGTTGTAATGCCTTAAGATCCTCTGGCAGATCCCACTCAAGAACTGCCCGCACTTTCCCAGGGTCCATACGAAAACCGGATGCTGACACCAGGAACCCTAAAAACTGAAGTTCCTGTACGGCGAACACACACTTCTCCCATTTGGCGTACAGTTTATTATCCCGCAAGATCTGTAACACCTGCCTAACATGCTCCTGATGAGACACAAGATCTGGCGAGTAAATTAAGATATCATCCAGATATATGACCACAAACTGTCCCATTAGGTGGCGAAAGATGTAATTTACAAAGTGTTGAAACACCGCCGGGGCAATACTCAGACCAAATAGCATGACAAGGTTCTCATAATGCCCCTCCGAGTGTTAAACGCCGTCTTCCACTCATCCCCTCCTTCATCCTAATCAGATTGTACGCCCCCCTGAGATCCAACTTAGAGAACCATTTGGCACCCCCGATCTGATTGAAGAGATCGGGAATAAGTGGGAGCGGATACGGATCTCGGACCGTAATCCGATTAAGCTCACGGAAATCCAGGCAAGGGCGTAGGCCTCCATCTTTTTTCTTCACAAAGAAGAACCCCGCGGCCACCGGGGAAGATGAAGGTCTAATATGCCTCTTAGCCAGACTCTCTGAAATATAATCCTTCATGGCCTGTCTCTCAGGACCAGAAAGGTTATACAACCTAGATTTCTGTAACTTGGCCCAGGGAGCAAGTTAACAGAACAGTCATACTCGCGATGAGGAGGTAGTTCTTGACACCCTTTTTCCGAGAATACATCCTCAAAGTCCACCAGAAATGGAGGTAAGGCCCTAGGAGCGACCGCACCAATGACCGTATTCATGCAGTTTTTATTACAGAAATCGCTCCATTGGGTTATCTCTCTGGATTGCCAATTAATAACCGGGTTATGCTTAGTTAGACAAGGCAGGCCCAGCACTATAGGAGTGGGAAGACCCTCCAACACATAACAAGACAACAGTTCTTTATGTAGCGCCCCCACTTGAAGATCTATGTTATGCACTGCTTGCACAAAACTTCCTGACCGAGAGGTCTGGCGTCGATCGAGAATATGGGGACGGGTTTAGCCAAGCCACTCAATCGCATACCTTGAACCCAGGCAAAGCGAGCATCCACCAGATTAGCCCCGGCCCCACTATCCAGAAGAACAGATATCCTCTCAGTTTTCGCACCCACCACCACCTCCGCCGGTACGAGAAACTGAGACGAACTTAGGGACGAAATACTTACTCCCAGATTGCCGTCCACCACACAATCTGGGATCAATAGTTTTCCGGCGACTTCTCACTCTGCAAAGGACGGGATGGACACCCCCTAATAAAATGTCCCTTTTTTCCACAGAAGAAACAACTTCTTGTTTTGTGGCGCCCCACCGATCCCCTCCCCCGAAATGATGACCCTCCTAATTGCATAGGCTCCTCTGGACTGACCAGGGGAACCTCCGTATAAGGGACCCTTGAGGAAGGTGGAGTCATCACAGGGGGCGAAGTTACCCCGCACCTCTCCCGAAGACGTCTGTCAATACGAATAGCAAGGGCCATAGCGGCTTCCAGTGTCGTGGGAGGGTCATACTGCGCCAACACATCTTTTAATTTGTCAGATAAACCTTGACAAAACTGGCTCCTAAGAGCCGGGTCATTCCACTGGGTGTCCGTGGCCCACCTACGGAACTCCGAACAGAATTCCTCTGCCGGACGATCTCCCTGCTGTATCTTACGTAACTTAGTTTCAGCAAGGGAGACCCGATCCGGGTCATCATATACAAGACCCAGAGCTGCGAAAAACCCATCCACTGACTGGAGAGCCGGGGAGCCCGGGGGAAGAGAGAACGCCCAGGATTGGGGGTCCCCTTGTAGGAGTGAGATGACAATTCCCACCCTTTGATCTTCACTCCCAGATGACCGAGGTCGCAGCCGAAAGTACAATTTACATGCCTCCCGGAAAGCAAAAAATTTGTCCCGCCCTCCAGTGAACCTGTCCGGGAGAGCTACTTTAGGTTCAGGTCTGGCTTGCTCCGGGGGGTACAAAACCTTGGACTTAACGTCCCTCAGCTCCATGGACAAACTCTGCAACTGCTGAGCTAGACTGGCTACTGGATCCATGGTGGCTGGGGAGAATCTTTAGTGTGGTCGGTGAAAATGTCACGCTGTCTCTGTATACAGGAGGACCGGGGTCTATGCTGACCCTAAGCTGGGGTCCTGACTAATCCCTCTACCTGGAGGTACTGTTGATGGTACAGAGGTCCAGGCCGCCAGCGTAACCCTATCTCCTGTGAATCCCTAACACCTGTAATCTAGTCCTGAGAAGGACCCTGATTACCACCACAGGGAACAGGAAGGTAACTGCCTTCACACACAGTATAAGACAAACGAGACAGTACAAGGGGTAAAATAAAAGACCACCTTGCATACAAAACTATCACTACAGAGGGAACACCAACGGGTAAGGAGATAAATAATAAAGCGAGGAGAGGAGAAAACCACAACAGGTACTCTTAGCTTTAGACTTCTCAATACAATCCGCTCTGCTGGTCTGCATGAATGCTTTCACCGACACTTCCCCAGCAGACAGGCAGGTATATGAAGGAAACCAATTACCACAACATTAATTGCAGCTGAGCGAGGCTGGTCTAGTCCAGCACAGAGAGAGAAAGAATTAACTCCCTCACTGCCGAAAAACACCCAGCACCAGAAACTCAGCTGTGAGAAGTCAGGGTGTGCAATTGCGACGATCTTCGCAGCGACACACCCGTGACATATCCACAGTGTCCCCATAATAATAGCGATATCCACAGTGCCCCATAATAACAGTGATATCCAGTGTCCCCATAATAACAGTGATATCCACAGTGCCCCCATAATAACAGTGATATCCACAGTGCCTCCATAATAACAGTGATATCCACAGTGACCCCATAAAACAGCGATATCCACAGTGTCCCCATAATAACAGTGATATCCACAGTGCCCCCGTAATAACAGTGATATCCAGTGTCCCCATAATAACAGCGATATCCACAGTGTCCCCATAATAACAGCGATATCCACAGTGTCCCCATAATAACAGCGATATCCACAGTGTCTCCATAATAACAGTGATATCCACAGTGTCCCCATAATAACAGTGATATCCACAGTGCCCCCATAATAACAGCGATATCCACAGTGCCCCATAATAACAGTGATATCCACAGTGCCCCCATAATAACAGTGATATCCACAGTGCCCCCATAATAGCAGTGATATCCACAGTGTCCCCATAATAGCAGTGATATGCACAGTGTCTCCATAATTACAGTGAATATCCACAGTACCCCCATAATAACAGCGATATCCACAAGTGCCCCCATAATATGCAGTGATATCCACAGTGTCCCCATAATAACAGTGATATCCACAGTGTCTCCATAATTACAGTGATATCCACAGTGTCCCCATAATAACAGCGATATCCACAGTACCCCCATAATAACAGTGATATCCACAGTGTCCCCATAATAACAGTGATATCCACAGTGCTCCCATAATAACAGTGATATCCACAGTGCCCCCATAATAACAGCGATATCCACAGTGTCTCCATAATAACAGCTCCACATCACATATCTTCCACTAGTGGCGCCCTGGACCTCCACCAGTCGTGACATGTTGTCTTATCCAAGGACCCCTTTAAGTTGGAAGGCTACTCTGTCTCTTCAGTCAGTTGTAGGTAGCGCTACTCCCTAGTCTCTTCTGCTGTTGTTCATCCACAATGGCAGCACTGCTCACAGAATATGTTCTGCTTGTACTTATCCCTATCTAACCATATACAGGAAGTAGTCACTTGCCCTAACACTAAGCCGCTCCCACTATGGGCTAGTCCCAAAGATTAACTCTACCAGTAGGGTTGAGCATTCCGATACCGAAACCCGGTTCCGATACCTGAAATCCAATGTAAGTCTATGGGAACAAAATATCGGAATTAAACCCTATCTACCAGTCTACCCTAACCCTAATGTCACTACCTAAACTACAGTCATTACCTCATTGCATTTATTCTTAAGCCTGGGTCTCACATAGCGATACACCAGCGATACTGACAACGATCAGGATCGCTGGTGTGTCGCTACATGATCGCTGCTGAGCTGCCAAACAGGCAGCTCAGGCAGCGATCAGCACAGGGACACTGCGGGTAAACATTGCTTAGTTACCCGCAGTGTACCTTGGATACCAGCCTGCTGATGCAGGGAGCTGGTAACCAAGGTACACATCGGGTTTCCAGGCGCTGCGCGGTGCCTGGAAACCCGCTGTGTACCTTGGTTACCAGCTCCCTGCATCAGGGCGCTGGTATCCAAGGTACACAGCGGGTTTCCAGGCACAGCCCCGCACCTGGAAACCCGCTGTGTACCTTGGTTACCAGCAGATCGCTGGTCTCCCGCCTGTCACACGCAGCGATGCGTGCCTGTCAGCGGGAGACCAGCGATCAAAAAAATGTCTTGACATTTCTGACACCACCAGCGATTCACAGCAGGGGCCTGATCGCTGGTACGTGTCAGACATAGCGAGATCGCTGCCGAGATCGCTGTTTAGCAGCGATCTCGGCAGCTATCTCGCTATATGAGACGGGCCCTTTAGTTTTGCCAGACGTATAGTTATCAGTATCAAGGACAAGAGCTAGTGTTCACATCAGTCTGAATGTTGACTCTTGTTGCAGATTGAATTAACCTATTATAACAGCTCCTAAGGGTCATTGTGTTGATTATTTTGGAGGTCAGGGATGCATGGTAAATGGTTTGCTAATATGTTGATTGTATAAGTCCATGTAGCTTGTTGACCTGCAAACAGTGAAGGACAAACTATGCAAAGTGATTGAATACTCGAACAATGAGAGTTAACCTCATCCCACCTTCCCCGTGATCTGTGGATGATGGCCTGGAGGACAGTTGTGAAATATAAAAAGAGGGGTCTGCCTCTGTTCGCAGTGAAACTCTACAGAATAACAGCCAAGGCTCTATGACTCCATCAAGACAAATACAAATTAGACATTCTACAGGAGGCCAGGTTAAGGGACCATGGACCCAGCTGGAGGAATACAGATCTGGTCCATTGACCATCACTGAACCAATGGAGACATTCGGAGAAGCTAGGTTGGGACCCTCTATTCACCTTGCCCCATGGAAACGTTTGGAGATACCAGATTGGGATCCTCTGGTCACCTGGCCCCATGGAGACATTCGGAGAAGCTAGATTGGGACCCTCTCGTCACCTGGCCCCATAGAGACGTTCGGAGAAGCTAGATTGGGACCCTCGGGTCACCTGGCCCCATGGAGACATTCGGAGAAGCCATGTTGGGACAATCAGGTCACCTGGCCACTTACCTTAATGGACTTTGGCTTAATGAGCTTCTCGTTACCTCCTCTCTGTGGGTGCCCACCAAAAGCGAGGAGCCACTGGTGGGGGTAGTCAGCCCTGGAATCTCTGAAGTAACAGCTGCTCTAATCCTGGCGAGTGAGTGGAAGGGTGAGACTCTGTAATGTGCACCATCTTGGGTATTTTGCGGAGACTGTTATATGTGTTATTTGCCTGATTTGTGGTTCAATAAATTACCACACTGTGTAAGGGCCCCGTCTCACATAGCGAGATCGCTATGTCTGACATGAATCGCTGCTCGTGTCAGAAATGCCAGGACTTTTCTTTGATCGCTGGTCTCCCGCTGGCCAGCACGCATTGCTGCGTGTGACAGGCGGGAGACCAGCGATCAGCCAGCTGGAGCTGGTAACCAAGGTAAACATCGGGTTTCCATGCGGCGGGCGGTGCCTATAAACCCGCTGTGTACCTTGGTTACCAGCTCCCTGCACCAGCACGCTGGTATGCCGGTAACTAAGCGACGTCTGTCGCTTGTTACCGGCGTACTCGCTGTCCTGATCGCTGCTAAGATCTGCCTGTTTGGCAGCTCAGCAGCGATCATGTAGCGACTCAGCAGCGATCCTGACAAGTTCACATTGTTGTCGGGATCGCTGGTGAGTCGCTATGTGAGACGGGGCCCTTACCCTCACCCTGTGTTGTCTGAGTGGTCCTACCTATCTCACATCCTAATCCCTAAAATATACCTTATCCTCTGCTGCTCACTATGTCCTGCACTATACATTACCTCTCGCATTTCTTTCCATGAGATAAGTCTGGGAGAGGCGGCCGTCGGCAGAGAAAGAGTTCCCTTGCCCGGGAAAGGCGGCCGTCGGCAGAGGAAACGCTCCCCTGCACGGGAGAGGCAGCCGTTGGCAGAGGAAGCTCTCCCCTGCCAGGAGAGGTGGCTGTCGGCAGAGAAAGTGCTCCGCTGCCCGGGAAAGGCGGCCATCGGCAGAGGAAGCGTTCCCCTGCCCGGGAGAGGGCGGCCGTCGCAGAGAAAGAGCTCCCCTGTCCGGGAAGGGCGGCCGTCGGCAGAGGAAGCGCTCCCCTGCCCGGGAGAGGCGGCCGTCGGCAGAGGAAGCACTCCCCTGCCCCGGGAGAGGCGGCCATCGGCAGAGGAAGCGCTACCCTGCCTGGGAGAGTCGGCTGTCGGCAGAGAAAGCGCTCCCCTGCCCGGGAAGGGCGGCCATCGGCAGAGAAAGCGCCCCCATGCCCAGGAAAGGCGGCTGTCGGCAGAGAAAGCGCTCCCTGCCCGGGAGAGGAGGCCGTCGGCAGAGAAAGCGCTCCCCTACCCGGGAAAGGCGGCAGTCGTCAGAGGAAGCGCTCCCCTACCCGGGAAAGGCAGCCGTCGGCAGAGGAAGCGCTGCCCCTGCCCAGGAGAGGCGGCTGTCGGCAGAGGAAGCGCTCCATCTGCCCGGGAGAGGAGGCTGTTATGTTTCGGTAACTGAGGAGAAATAGCAAAACATAGCAAAAGCGGTAATACACCAGAGAGGCTGGAACCTATTGGATTGCAGTAATCTGAACTAACCACACAACTAGAGGTAGCCGTGGAGCGTTCCTACGGTGATCCTAGACGCCTCGTCACAGCCTGAGAGATAACTACACCTAAAGGCAGAAAGATGAAAGCTATCTGCCCCGGAGCAGATCCCCAAAGAAAATAGGAAGCCCCCAAACATGACAAGAAGAAAGCACGGACACAGACAGAAAATAAAATGAGCAAACGCTGGGGCCCAATCTGTCTAGACAGAAAAGTGCAGGAAAGAATTCTGACTGCAATCCAACAAAACCCTAACAAAATACCAACACTTCTGATTGTCAAAAAACCTGAGATCACACGATCTCATCCACCTAAATCAGATCAACTGCAGGCAGCAAACCAGCAGAGAAAATCAAACAGAGGAAAAAAAACAGCAAACACTTATCTGAAGGAGAGCAGGAAACTAGCAGTGCTTCAAGCAAGACCAGAAGTAACAATTGATAACCGGCAAGGCTGCTGGGAACTCAGGCCACTTATATCCTACCATTCAGCGCCAGCTGAAGGCCATTCAGTAATCAGTTCATTACCCTCAGCAACAACCGGAGGGAGCCCCAGCTCAGAAGCCGCCTCCAGCATATTCACAACAGTACCCCCCCCTTGAGGAGGGGTCACCGAACCCTCACCTGCGCAACCAGGCCGATGAGGATGGGCTCGATGATACGCACGGATAAGTCTCCCAGCATGAATGTCTGAAGCAAACACCCAAGAATTGTCCTCCTAACCATAACCTCTCCACTTAACCAAATACTGGAGTTTCCGTCTAGCAAAACGAGAATCCAATATCTTCTCAACCACATACTCCAAATTGCCCTCAACTAAAACAGAGTCGGGAGGTGCAGCCATAGGAACCACTGGTTCGACAAACCTCTTCAATAAGGATTTGTGGAACACGTTATGGATCTTAAATGTCCCTGGAAAAAGAAAACGGAAGGAAACCGGATTAATAATTTCCATGATCTTATAAGGTCCAATGAACCTTGGCTTAAATTTTGGAGATGCAACCTTCATAGGGATATTCCTTGAGGACAACCAAACCAAGTCCCCCACTTTAAAACGAGGACCATCAGTCCTATGCCGGTTGGCAAACCGCTGGGCCTTCTCCTGAGAGAGATACAACCTCTCCACCACCTGGTCCCAAATCTGCTGCATACGCTGCACAATAGAGTCAACACCCGGACAGACAGAAGCCTCCGCCTGTCCTGAAGAAAATCGAGGGTGAAACCCAGAATTGCAGAAAAATGGAGACATCAAAGTGGCAGAGCTAGCTCTATTATTAAGAGCAAACTCAGCCAAAGGCAAAAAAGAGACCCAGTCATCTTGATCAACAGACACAAAACATCTCAAATAAGTCTCCAAGGTCTGGTTTGTTCTCTCGGTTTGTCCATTGGTCTGAGGGTGAAATGCAGAGGAGAAAGACAACTGAACACCAAGTTTAGCACATTAGTCCTCCAAAATCTGGAAACAAACTGGACTCCTCTGTCAGACACAATGTTCACCGGAATGCCATGCAACCGAACCACATGCTGAAAGAACAAAGGCACCAACTCGGAGGAGGAAGGCAACTTAGGTAATGGCACAAGATGTTTCATCTTGGAAAACCTATCACAGATTACCCAGATAACGGTCATTCTCTGAGAGACAGGAAGGTGAGAAATAAAATCCATAGAAATATGGGTCCATGGCCTCTTTGGTACAGGTAATGGCATTAATAAACCACTAGAACGAGAGCAAGGCTTGGAACGAGAGCAAGTCCCACAGGACTGCACAAAGTCCCTGACGTCACGAGACAAGGTAGGCCACCAAAAGAAGCGACTCACCAAGTCTCTGGTACCAAAAATCCCGGGATGACCAGCCATCGCGGAACAATGAATCTCAGACATCACACTCTTCTTCCACTGGTCTGGAACAAACAACTTCCCAACAGGCAGCGCTCAGGTTTATCCTCCTGACACCCTTCCAGTGCCAGTCTCAAATTGGACGAATTGGCGGAAAGAACCACACCCTCTTTCAAAATAACAGCAGGATCAGATAACTCAGGAGAATCTGCAAAGAAACTCCTCGAGAGGACATCCGCCTTGACATTCTTAGTGCCAGGAAGAAAAGAAACCACAAAATTAAAACGTGTGAAAAACAAGGCCCACCTGGCCTGTCTAGGATTAAGTCGCTTCGCTGATTCGAGATAAACCAGGTTCTTATGGTCCGTGAGGATCACCACCTGATGTTTGGCTCCTTCCAGCCAATGTCTCCACTCTTCAAAGGCCCACTTCATGGCCAATAACTCCCGATTACCCACGTCATAATTACGTTCAGTTGGAGAAAATTTTCAAGAGAAAAAGGCACAAGGGTTACTCTTAGAGGTCTCTGGATCCCTTTGGGACAAAACGGCACCTGCCCCAATCTCAGAGGCATCAACCTCCACCTGAAACGGCAGAGAAACATCAGGCTGCCGTAGAACAGGAGCAGAAATGAATCTCTGCTTAAGTTCCTGAAACGCAGAGACTGCCTCAGGAGGCCAATTCACCACATTGGAGCCCTTTTTGGTCAAATCAGTCAATGGTTTAACAATACCAGAGAAATTACCAATAAATTTACGATAAAAATTGGCAAAACCCAAAAATCTCTGAAGAGCCTTTAATGAAGTAGGTTGAAACCAATCACAGATGGCCTGAACCTTGACCGGGTCCATTTCAATAACAGACGGAGACAAAATGAATCCCAGAAATGAGATCTTCTGTACGCTAAAAAGACACTTTGATCCCCTCACATACAGTGCATTCTCTCTCAAAATCTGGAACACAGTCCGAACATGTTTCACATGAGAGTCCCAGTCATTGGAAAAAATCAAGATATCATCCAAATAAACAATCAGAAATTTATCCACAAAATCCCTGAAAATATCATTCATGAAGGATTGGAAGACAGAAGGGGCATTAGTAAGCCCAAAAGGCATCACTAGGTACTCAAAATGCCCCTCTGGGGTATTAAACGCCGTCTTCCATTCATCCCCGTGCTTAATGCGAATAAGGTTATACGCCCCCCTGAGGTCAATCTTGGTAAACCAACTAGCACTTTTCACTCTGGAAAATAGGTCAGAAATCAAAGGTAACGGATATTGATATTTAACAGTGATCTTATTCAGGAGGCGATAATCAATACACGGCCTCAATGAACCATCTTTTTTGGCCACAAAGAAAAAAACGGCGCCCAAGGGTGAAGAGGATGGTCTGATATGACCCTTCTCCAATGACTCCTTGATATAAGATCACATAGCATCGTGTTCAGGTACAGATAAATTAAAAAGGCGACCTTTAGGAAATTTACCACCAGGCACTAATTCAATAGCGAAATCATAGCTCCTGTGAGGGGCAAGGATGCAAATTTACTTTCACTAAACACATCAGAAAAATTAGTCAAAAAGTCAGGGACATCCTGAGACTGGGGAGAGGCAGAAAAAACAGGAGTGTCAGTATTAACACATTGGCAGCCCCAACTGGTCACAGACATAGATTTCCAATCCAAAACAGGATTATGAAACTGTAACCAAGGGAAACCCAGAACAATAATGTCATGCAGATTATGAAACACCAGAAATTTGCAACTCTCCTGATGATCTGGTTCAACCCTCATTATCACCTGAGTAGAAAACTGGGGTTTATTCTCTGCCAAAGGGGTAGAATCAATGCCCAGTAGGGGAATAGACTTCCGCAGGGGTATCATGGGAAATCCACAATGTTTGGCAAAGTCAAAATCCATCAGGTTAATAGCTGCTCCTGAATCAACAAAAGCCTGAGCAGAAAATGTGGACAGGGAGCAAATCAGGGTAACAGTCAACAGAAATTTAGTCTGAACACTACCCAAGACAACTGAGTGTGCAAAACGTCTTCCCCGCTTAGGGAAGACAGAAATAGCATGGGAAGCGTCACCACAGTAGAAACATAACCCATTGGGCTTACGAAACTCATGACGCTGTGCCCCAGAAGTCACTCCATCACACTGCATGGGCTCAGGAGCTGGCTCACAAGGCAACATCATACCTCTGCGCTCACGCAAACGTCTGTCAATTTGAATAGCCAAAGACATAGAATAATTGAGACCAGAGGGAGCTGAGAAACCCACCATAACATTCTTTACATTCTCTGACAGCCCCTTCCGAAAAAGGATTGCCAAAGCATCATCATTCCATTTGGTCAGGACTGCCCACTTTCGAAATTTCTGACAGTACAGCTCAGCGTCTTCAAGACCCTGATTTAATGCCAACAAGATCTTTTCAGCTTGATCAATGACATTAGGTTCATCGTACAATAACCCCAGAGCCTGAAAAAATACATCAATATCATTCAAAACAAGATCCCCAGGTGTCAGGGAAAAAGCCCAATCCTGAGGATCGAGGGCGCAGGAGAGAGATGACAATTTGAACCTGCTGTGCCGCGTTCCCTGAGGACTTAGGCGTTAAGGCAAAAAACAACTTACAGTTATTTTTGAAATTCAGAAATTTAGATCGGGCCCCCAAAAACAAATCTGGCATGGGAATCCTAGGTTCCACAACTGGCAACCCAGCAAGATAGGTAGCAATACTCCGAACCTCAGTGGCAAGCTGATCCACACGGCCAGACAACTGTGCAAACTCCATTGAGAGTAAAACAAAAAAAAAAAAATCCTCCTCAGCACCCAGAGAGAAGAGGGGAAAAAAATGCAACAAACAGAGTTTCCTTATTACTATTTTCCCCTTCTGTGAGTACCATACAATTTTCAGTTTTTTTGGCCGGTTATACTGTTATGTTTCGGTAACTGAGAAATAGCAAAAAATAGCAAAAGCGGTAATACACCAGAGAGGCTGGAACCTATTGGATTGCAGTAACCTGAACTAACCACACAACTAGAGGTAGCCGTGGAGCGTTCCTACGGTGATCCTAGACGCCTCGTCACAGCCTGAGAGATAACTACACCTAAAGGCAGAAAGATGAAAGCTATCTGCCCCGGAGCAGATCCCCAAAGAAAATAGGAAGCCCCCAAACATGTAATGGCGGTTAGACAAGAAGAAACACGGACACAGACAGAAAATAGAATGAGCAAACGCTGGGGCCCAATCTGTCTAGACAGAAAAGTGTTATGTTTCGGTAGCTGAGGAGTGCAGGTAAAAAAGGCAATACACCAGAGCAGTTGGAATCTATGAGATTGCAGTACCCTGACTAACCACCACAACTAGAGGCAGCCGTGGAGCGTTCCTACGTTGGTCCTAGACGCCTCGTCACAGCCTGAGAAACTAACTACACCTAAAGATAGATATAGGAAAGCTATCTGCCCCGGAGCAGAACCCCAAAGATAATAGAAAGCCCCCAAACATGTAATGGCGGTTAGACAAGATGAAATACTGACACAGAAAGAAAATAGTATGAGCAAACGCTGGGGCCCAAACTAACTAAATAGAAAAGGATAGGAAGGGTACTTACTGCAATCCCAGAAAACCCTGCAAAGCACCAACTCTACTAATTTCAAAAACACCTGAGATCACACGACCTCTTCCACCTAAATTAGTTCTCTGGTGTAACAAAATCAAAACAGCAGCCACTGAAAAAACTGAAAAAAAGCAAAAGTACAAACATCAGTGGCTGAACAAAACTGAGAGGGCAGAAGCCCCCGGAGGGGACCCTGAAGGCCCCCACAGAAGTGCAGGACACAATGCAAAAATATAGCACAAACACAAAAGAAGAAAATGTCTTATCTGTTAGCAGGAGATGCAGACACAACACAGCAGGCTACAAGGGAAACTGGAATAAAGGATTCAGACCAGAACAATTGATCACCGGCAACCCTGATGGGAAGGTGACTCCCTTATATAAGACCAGTCAGTAACACCTGATTCCCAGTCCTCACAATCTTCACTGGACAGACTAACACCGCTTGTAACCACCAGAGGGAGCCTCTGCTCAGAACTCATCTCAAACCCATTCACAACAGTACCCCCCCCTTGAGGAGGGGTCACCGAACCCTCATTTGAGCAACCAGGTCGGTCAGGATGAGTTCTATGATACGCACGGATAAGTCTCCTAGCATGGATGTCCGAAGCAAACACCCAAGAATTGTCTTCCTGACCATAACCTCTCCATTTAACCAAATACTGGAGTTTCCGTCTAGAAAAACGAGAATCTAATATTTTCTCAACCACATACTCCAGATTGCCCTCAACCAAAACAGGGTCAGGAGGCACAGCAGCAGGAACCACTGGCTCAACAAACCTCTTCAACAAGGACTTGTGGAACACGTTATGGATCTTAAATGTCCCTGGAAGAAGCAAACGAAAAGAAACAGGATTAATAATCTCCATGATCTTATAAGGTCCAATGAACCTAGGCTTAAATTTAGGAGATGCTACTCTCATAGGAATATTCTTTGAGGACAACCAGACCAAGTCCCCCACTTTAAACCGAGGACCATCAGTCCTATGCCGGTTAGCAAACCGCTGGGCCCTCTCCTGAGAGAGGGACAACCTCTCCACTACCTGGTCCCAAATCAGTTGCATACGCTCCACAACAGAGTCAACACCTGGACAGACAGAAGCCTCCGTCTGTCCTGAAGAAAATCGAGGGTGAAACCCAGAATTACAGAAAAACGGAGACATCAAAGTAGCAGAGCTAGCCCTATTATTAAGAGCAAACTCAGCCAAAGGCAAAAAAGAGACCCAGTCATCCTGATCAGCAGACACAAAGCATCTTAGATAAGTCTCTAATGTCTGGTTTGTTCTCTCAGTTTGACCATTGGTCTGAGGATGAAATGCCGAGGAGAAAGACAATTGAACACCCAGTTTAGAACAAAAAGTCCTCCAAAATCTGGAAACAAACTGGACTCCTCTGTCAGACACAATGTTCTTAGGAATGCCGTGCAAACGAACCACGTGCTGAAGGAACAACGGCACCAATTCAGAGGAGGAAGGCAACTTAGGTAATGGCACAAGATGTATCATCTTGGAAAACCTATCACAAATTACCCAGATGGTGGTCATTCTCTGAGAAACAGGAAGGTCGGAAATGAAATCCATAGAGATATGGGTCCAAGGTCTCTTGGGCACAGGCAATGGCATCAACAAACCACTAGAGCGAGAGCAAGGCTTGGAGCGAGAGCAAGTCCCGCAGGACTGCACAAATTCCCTGACATCACGAGACAAGGTAGGCCACCAAAAGGACCGACTAACCAAGTCTCTGGTACCAAAAATTCCGGGATGCCCAGCCAACGCGGAACAATGAATCTCAGACATCACACTCTTTTTCCACTGGTCCGGGACAAACAATTTTCCAACAGGGCAGCACTCGGGCCTATCCTCCTGACACCCCTCCAGAGCAAGTCTCAAATTGGGCGAGATGGCGGAAAGAACTACACCCTCTTTCAAAATAACAGAAGGATCAGATAACTCAGGAGAGTCCGCAAGGAAACTCCTCGAGAGGGCATCCGCCTTAACATTCTTAGTGCCAGGAAGAAAGGAAACCACAAAATTAAAACGTGTGAAAAACAAGGCCCACCTGGCCTGTCTAGGATTGAGTCGCTTGGCAGATTCCAGATAGACCAGATTCTTATGGTCCGTAAGGACCACCACCTGATGTTTGGCTCCCTCCAGCCAATGTCTCCACTCTTCAAAAGCCCACTTCATGGCCAATAACTCCCGATTACCCACGTCATAATTACGTTCAGTAGGAGAAAATTTTCGAGAGAAAAAGGCACAAGGGTTACTTTTAGAGGTCTCTGGATCTTTTTGGGACAAAACGGCACCTGCCCCAATTTCAGAGGCATCAACCTCCACCTGAAATGGCAGAGAAACATCAGGCTGCCGTAGAACAGGAGCAGAAGTGAATCTCTGCTTAAGTTCCTGAAATGCAGAGACTGCCTCAGGAGGCCAATTCACCACATCAGAACCCTTTCTGGTCAAATCAGTTAATGGTTTAACAATAACCGAGAAATTACCAATAAATTTACGATAAAAATTGGCAAAACCCAAAAATCTCTGAAGAGCCTTTAATGAAGTAGGTTGGACCCAATCACAGATAGCCTGAACCTTGACCGGGTCCATTTCAATAACAGATGGGGACAAAATGAATCCCAGAAATGAGATCCTCTGTACGCCAAAAAGACACTTTGATCCCTTCACATACAGAGCATTCTCTCTCAAAATCTGGAATACAGTTCGAACATGTTTCACATGAGAGTCCCAGTCATTAGAAAAAATCAAGATATCATCCAAATAAACAATCAGAAATTTGTCCACAAAATCCCTGAAAATGTCATTCATGAAGGACTGGAAGACGGAAGGAGCATTAGTGAGCCCAAAGGGCATCACCAGGTACTCAAAATGCCCTTCAGGGGTATTGAATGCAGTCTTCCATTCATCCCCGTGCTTAATGCGAATAAGGTTATACGCCCCCCTGAGGTCAAGCCTGGTAAACCAAGTAGCGTTTTTCACCCTGGAAAACAGGTCAGAAATCAAGGGTAACGGGTATTGATATTTCACAGTAATATTGTTCAAGAGACGATAATCAATACACGGCCTTAATGAACCATCCTTTTTGGCCACAAAGAAAAAAACGGCACCTAAGGGTGAAGAGGATGGTCTGATATGACCCTTCTCCAATGATTCCTTGATATAAGACCGCATAGCGTCATGTTCAGGTACAGACAAGTTAAAAAGGCGACCTTTAGGGAATTTACTACCCGGCACTAATTCAATAGCGCAGTCATAGCTCCTATGGGGAGGCAAGGATGCAAATTTACTTTCGCTAAACACATCAGAAAAATCAATCAAAAAGTCAGGAACATCCTGAGCCTGGGGGGAGGCAGAAAAAAAACAGGAGTGTTGGTATTAACACATTGGCAGCCCCAACTGGTTACAGACACAGATTTCCAATCCAAAACAGGATTATGAGACTGTAACCAAGGAAAACCCAGCACGATAATGTCATGCAGATTATACAGAACCAAAAATTTGCAGCACTCCTGGTGATCAGGTTCAACCCTCATTATCACCTGAGTAGAAAACTGGGGTTTATTCTCAGCCAAAGGGGTAGAATCGATCCCCAGTAGGGGAATAGACTTCTGTAGGGGTATCAAGGGAAATCCACAACGTTTAGCAAAATCATAATCCATCAGGTTAATAGCTGCTCCAGAATCAACGAAAGCCTGAGCAGAAAATGAGGACAGAGAGCATATCAGAGTGACAGTTAATAAAAACTTAGTCTGAACACTACCCAAGACAACTGAGCGTGCAAAACATCTTCCCCGCTTAGGGCAGACTGAAATAGCATGAGAGGCATCACCACAGTAGAAACATAACCCATTGCGCTTTCGAAACTTATGACGCTGTGCCCCAGACACCACTCTATCACACTGCATGGGTTCAGAAGCTGGTTCACAAGGCAACACCATTCCACGCATACTTCTCCGCTCACGCAAACGTCTGTCAATTTGAATCGCTAATGACATAGAATCATTGAGACCAGAGGGGACAGAGAATCCCACCATAACATCCTTTACATTATCTGACAGACCCTTCCGGAAAAGGGCTGCCAAAGCGTCGTCATTCCATTTGGTCAGGACTGCCCACCTAACGGAATCTCTGACAGTATAACTCAGCGTCATAAGGCCCCTGATTTAATGCCAACAAGGCTTTCTCAGCTTGATCAGTGACATTAGGCTCATCGTACAATAACCCCAAGGCCTGAAAAAATGCATCAACATCACTCAAAACAGGATCCCCAGGTATCAGGGAAAAAGCCCAATCCTGAGGATCGCCGCGCAGGAGAGAGATGATAATTTGAACCTGCTGCGCTGCGTTCCCTGAGGACTTAGATTTTAAGGCAAAAAACAATTTACAATTATTTTTGAAATTCTGAAACTTAGCTCGATCCCCTAAAAACAAATGTGGCATGGGAATCCTAGGTTCCACAACAGGCAACCCAGCAAGATAGATAGCAATACTCCGAACCTCAGTGGCAAGCTGATCCACACGGCCAGACAACTGTGCAAACTCCATTGAGAGAAAAGATCCTCCCCAGCACCCAGAGATACAGAGGGAAAAAAAAAAAAAATGCAACAAACAGTAAAATATCTCTGACAACTCTGACAATATTTTTTCCCTTCTGTGAGTACCATACAATTTTCAATTTTTGGGCCGGTGATACTGTTATGTTTCGGTAGCTGAGGAGTGCAGGTAAAAAAGGCAATACACCAGAGCAGTTGGAATCTATGAGATTGCAGTACCCTGACTAACCACCACAACTAGAGGCAGCCGTGGAGCGTTCCTACGTTGGTCCTAGACGCCTCGTCACAGCCTGAGAAACTAACTACACCTAAAGATAGATATAGGAAAGCTATCTGCCCCGGAGCAGAACCCCAAAGATAATAGAAAACCCCCAAACATGTAATGGCGGTTAGACAAGATGAAATACTGACACAGAAAGAAAATAGTATGAGCAAACGCTGGGGCCCAAACTAACTAAATAGAAAAGGATAGGAAGGGTACTTACTGCAATCCCAGAAAACCCTGCAAAGCACCAACTCTACTAATTTCAAAAACACCTGAGATCACACGACCTCTTCCACCTAAATTAGTTCTCTGGTGTAACAAAATCAAAACAGCAGCCACTGAAAAAACTGAAAAAAAGCAAAAGTACAAACATCAGTGGCTGAACAAAACTGAGAGGGCAGAAGCCCCCGGAGGGGACCCTGAAGGCCCCCACAGAAGTGCAGGACAAAATGCAAAAATATAGCACAAACACAAAAGAAGAAAATGTCTTATCTGTTAGCAGGAGATGCAGACACAACACAGCAGGCTACAAGGGAAACTGGAATAAAGGATTCGGACCAGAACAATTGATCACCGGCAACCCTGATGGGAAGGTGACTCCCTTATATAAGACCAGTCAGTAACACCTGATTCCCAGTCCTCACAATCTTCACTGGACAGACTAACACCGCTTGTAACCACCAGAGGGAGCCTCTGCTCAGAACTCATCTCAAACCCATTCACAACAGAAAAGTGCAGGAAAGAATTCTGACTGCAATCCAACAAAACCCTATCAAAAATACCAACACTTCTGATTGCCAAAAAAACTGAGATCACACGATCTCATCCACCTAAATCAGATCTCTGGTGTAACAAAACGCTATTCAGCAAATAAAAAGTAACAAAAGAGCAAAGCAAAAGTGCAGACACAAACGGAGCACAATTGCAGCGCCAGACCCCCAAAAGGGGACAGGCTGCAGTCAACTGCAGGCAGCAAACCAGCAGAGAAAATCAAACAGAGGAAAAAAAAACAGCAAACACTTATCTGAAGGAGAGCAGGAAACTAGCAGTGCTTCAAGCAAGACCAGAAGGAACAATTGATAACCGGCAAGGCTGCTGGGAACTTAGGCCACTTATATCCTACCATTCAGCGCCAGCTGAAGGCCATTAAGTAATCAGTTCATTACCCTCAGCAACCACCGGAGAGAGCCCCAGCTCAGAAGCTGCCTCCAGTTTATTCACAACAGGAGGCCGTCGGCAGAGAAAGCGCTCCCCTGCCCGGAAAGGGCGGCCGTCGGCAGAGAAAGCGCTCCCCTGCCTGGGAAGGGTGGCCGTCGGCAGAGAAAGCACTCCCCTGCCCGGGAAGGGCGGCCGTCGGCAGAGGAAGCGCTCCCCTGCCTGGGAAAGGCGGCCGTCGGCAGAATAAGCGCTCCCCTGCCCCGGGAAAGGCGGCCGTCGGCAGAAGAAGCGCTCCCTTGCCCTGGAGAGGCGGCCGTCGGCAAAGGAAGCGCTCCCCTGCCCGGGAGAGGAGGCCGTTGGCAGAGAAAGCGCTCCCCTGCCCGGGAAGGGCGGCCGTCGGCAGAGAAAGCGCTCCCGTGCCTGGGAGATGTGGCTGTCGGCAGAGGAAGCGCTCCCCTGCCCGGGAGAGGCGGCCATCGGCAGAGTAAGCGCTCCCCGGCCCGGGAGAGGCGGTCGTCGGCAGAGGAAGCGCTCCCCTGCCCGGAGAGGCGGCCGTCGGCAGAGGAATCGCTCCCCTGCCTGAGAGAGGCGGCTGTCGGCAGAGGAAGCGTTGGAGCATGGTTTCGGCCAACAGCCATCTAATGCGTATGGCTTCCAATATAATCAGATCCACAGAGATCAATAGCGCCCGCTATACAGCCCATTGGTATAGGGTTCCTCCACGATAGGGGCAGCATGTGGCACTTTCTGCATCACATTTAGCTCTTTTTGGCCAATTTCTATTTTTGCGCTGTTTTTTTTCCCTCCCCTTCTTTCAACAGCCACAACTTTCTCATTTTTCCTTCCACATTTTATACTATACGACATACAGATAAAGGGGGAAAGATTCCAAATGGGGTAAATAAAAACAGAAAAGTCCCACCATTTTGTTTTTATATTGTTCATTGTGCAGTAAGAACGAGCTGGAAACGTGACTACAGGTCGGGGCGATTGTGGCTGAGCGGAACCAACATGTCTAGCTTTTATTTATAGTTTAGTGATTAAAATTGATTTAATTTTAAAATTACTTTTTTTTTAAAAGGAACCTGTCAGCAGTTTTGACCGATATAAGATACGGCCATCACCTTTCAGGGCTGATATACGGCATTCTATAATGCTGTATATGAGCCCCCAACCCACCTGGAAGAACTGAAAAATAAGTTTTATTATACTCACCTGCGGGGCCGTCTGGTCCAATGGGTATCGCCACCCTGCTGCTTGCTTCTTGTGGATGACGCGACCCTGCATCATCCACACAGGCTCCCTGGCATTGCGCTCCTGCGCAGGCGTACTTCTCTGTCCTGTTGAGGGCAAAGCAAAGTACTGCAGTGCGCAGGCGCCGGGAAAGGTTAAAGAGCCCCTGCACCTGTGCATTGTAGTACTTTGCTCTGCCCTCAACAAGGGAGTGAAGTACGCTGCTCAGGAGCACGATGTCGGGAAGTGTCATCCACAAGAAGCAAGCAGGAGGGCAGTGATCATAAGAAGATGGGAGGCGCCGGACTAAGATGAGCGACACCCTTCGGATCGGACCGCCCCACAGGTGAGTATAATAAAATTTATTTTTCAGTTCTTCCAGGTCGGGTTGGGGGCTTACATACAGCATTCAGCATTATAGAATGCCGTAAATCAGCCCTGAAAGGCCATGGCCGTATCGTATATCGGCCAAAACTGTTGACAGGTTCCCTTTAAGTCCCTTAAACCTGCAGTGCTCTGATTGCTCACACTATAACAGCTGACGGCAAAAAACAGGTGGACATGCTGCACCGATACCGCGTGCATCGCCCCTCCTCACCTGCACATACATATCGATCTGAGAGCTTGGATAAAGCGGAGGCAGAATACAGGAGGACATGCTGCACTGATACCGCGTGCTTCGCCCCTTCTCACCTGCATGTATATACTGATCTGAGAGCGCAGATACAGCGGAGGCAGAATACAGGAGGACATGCTGCACTGATACCGCGTGCGTCGCCCCTTCTCACCTGCACGTATATATCGATCTGAGAGCGCGGGAACAACGGAGGCAGAATACAGGAGGACATGCTGCACTTATACCGCGTGCGTCTCCCCTTCTCACCTGCATGTATATATCGATCTGAGAGCGCGGGTACAGCGGAGGCAGAATACAGGAGGACATGCTGCCCCAATACCGCGTGCGTCGCCCCTTCTCACCTGCATGTATATATCGATCTGAGAGCGCGGGTACAGCTGGAGGCAGAATACAGGAGGACATGCTGCCCCGATACCGAGTGCGTCGCCCCTTCTCACCTGCACGTATATATTGATCTGAGAGCACGGGAACAGCAGAGGCAGAATACAGGAGGACATGCTGCACTGATACCGCGTGCGTCACCCCTTCTCACCTGCACGTATATATCGATCTGAGAGCGTGGATACAGTGGAGGCAGAATACAGGAAGGACATGCTGCACTGATACCGCGTGTGTCGCCCCTTCTCACCTGCACGTATATATCGATCTGAGAGCGTGGATACAGTGGAGGCAGAATAAAGGAGGACATGCTGCATCGATACCGCGTGCGTCGCCCCTTCTCACCTGCACGTATATATCGATCTGAGAGCACGGGTACAGCTGGAGGCAGAATACAGGAGGACATGCTGCCCTGATACCACGTGCGTCACCCCTTCTCACCTGCACGTATATATCGATCTGAGAGCGCGGGTACAGCTGGAGGCAGAATACAGGAGGACATGCTGCACCGATGCCGCGTGCGTCGCCCCTTCTCACCTGCACGTATATATCGATCTGAGAGCGCGGGTACAGCTGGAGGCACAATACAGGAGGACATGCTGCTGCGATACCGCTTGCGTTACCCCTTCTCACCTGCACGTATATATCGATCTGAGAGCGCTGGTACAGCGGAGGCAGAATACAGGAGGACATGCTGCCCCGATACCGCGTGCGTCGCCCCTTCTCACCTGCACGTATACATCGATCTGAGAGCACGGGTACAGCTGGAGGCAGAATACAGGAGGACATGCTGCCCTGATACCGCGTGCGTCACCTCTTCTCACCTGCACGTATATATCGATCTGAGAGCGCGGGTACAGCTGGAGGCAGAATACAGGAGGACATGCTGCCCCGATACCGCGTGCGTCGCCCCTTCTCACCTGCACATATACATCGATCTGAGAGCACGGGTACAGCTGGAGGCAGAATACTGGAGGACATGCTGCCCTGATACCGCGTGCGTCGCCCCTTCTCACCTGCACGTATATATCGATCTGAGAGCGCGGGTACAGCTGGAGACACAATACAAGAGGACATGCTGCTGCAATACCGCGTGCGTTGCCCCTTCTCACCTGCACGTATATATTGATCTGAGAGTGCTGGTACAGCGGAGGCAGAATACAGGAGGACATGCTGCCCCGATACCGCGTGCGTCGCCCCTTCTCACCTGCACGTATACATCGATCTGAGAGCGCGGGTACAGCTGGAGGCAGAATACAGGAGGACATGCTGCACTGATACCGCGTGCGTTGCCCCTTCTCACCTGCACGTATATACTGATCTGAGAGCGTGGGAACAGCGGAGGCAGAATACAGGAGGACATGCTGCACCAATACAGTGTGTGTCGCCCCTTCTAACTTGCACGTTGTGAGACAGTGAGAGTATGTGTGTTGAATGGGGTGTACATTTCACCTAGATACTTTGCTGACTGGTATAAGGGAAATGTAAACCTAGTGGTAGAGAAAGGTCACTACACCTTACATTCAGTATACACTTGCAGCTCAGGCCTGAAACCACTCAGCTGTTAATTAGGAGACCAGAAGTAGGTGTCTGCGAACACAGACAGAGAGCTCGCTTAGTCTGGACAAGGAGTCCAGGCACAAGAAGGAGTCTCCAGGAGTATGAGCTGTCTCAGTCTGGGTGCTCGATGTACCCCGGACACAGGAGTAGTCTCTGTGAGAATCCATGCGGATAGCTGCTGAATAGGAGGGGAGCTCTCTCAAGTCTGGACGTTGGATATGCCTTCAGACACAAGGAGGAGACTCTGTGAAACTCCATGCTGGTAACTACTGAACATATGTGTTGTTTTGGGGACAGGCTGTTAGAGTCTGTACCCGGATAGAGAGGGAAATCTATCTAAGTGTAGTAAGTGGCTGGACAAGCCCAGGGCTTATGTTTATGATTTGGTTTTGCTTATGTTCTGTTTGCTGTGGACTTTAATAAAACTGGTTGCGGCCAGTTTTTACCAGAACTGCTGTCTGTGAATGAACTGTTTCCGTGCCACTCCGTCTACCCGGACGGCGATCCAGAGCTATATCCCCTGAAAAGCTTACAATTGGTGCTGGAATGTGCGTGCAGCACAGTGGCTTAGAGACAGCAATAAAGGAGAGAAGTCTGTTGAAGCAGCAGCAGAGGAAAAAAAAGTGTGTCAGCAAAAAACGTCTGATTGGAGCAGTCTTAAAGAGACAGTAGCCCTAATAGACTTTGCAAAGAAAAAAAAAAAAAGTGTCTGCACAGCAAGGCTGAATTTTCTGTGGAAAAGACTGTGGAGTGTGTATGTCTTGAGTGAAGACTGCCGTTGTTGAGACAGAGAAGTCTGACAGCATGGATGACAGCATGGAGGCGCTGTTTGAACAAATGGCGCAAGTTAATGTGCAACATAAGACTGCCGTGGTTGAGACAGATAAGTCCGGCAGTATGGAGGAGCTCGTTGAGTACCTGGTCCAGGCCCAGCGGAGCATGCAGCAGAGCATGGAGCGGCAGCGCCTGCAGCACCAGCAGCGCATGCAGCAGGCCCAGCAGCAATTCCTGCAGCAGCAGCAGGAGAATAACCGGTTGTTTTTTGAGCAGGTTGCAGCACTACAAAAGACTTGCAGCGCATCGTCCCAAAGTAATGTTGCAAAGTCACCTGCATTGTCCGCTGTAAAGAAGGCGGTAAGACGGTCCCTGAAAAAGATGACACCTCGTGACGATGTGGAGGTATATCTCACTAGGTTTGAGGGACTGGCAGAGAAGGAGAATCTGCCCTATCTGAATGGGCCATGATGGTCGCACCCTATCTGATTGGAGAACCCCAAAGGGCCTATGCTGACCTGAGCGAGCAGGACAGCCAAGACTATGCCAAGCTGAAAGCGGAGATTCTTACCCGGCTGGGTGTTACGGTGACAGCCCGTGCCAGGGGAGTTCATGACTGGAGATGCAGTTGGGAGTCTGCAGTCAGCAAACCTGATTATGGAGTTGAAAAGGTGATAGTGGACCGCTACACCCAAGCACGTCCTCCTGAGGTACAGCCAGAGGTCGGACAAGGAGACCACCAGGACGCCAATCGTCTGGTCAGCCTGATGGAGAGGGCCTTCGCCACCAAAGACTGCCTCCATGACCAGCCGTCTGAGAGGTCGTCACTTCAGAGTTCCTGGACGCCGAACTCTCCCGGTAAGAGCGTTCCAGCTGTTGGGGTCGTGTGGGTGGGAGAGTGTGATGGACAGTGTTGGAGATGCTGTGAAATTGCAGCCAACTGTCCAATAGAGGGGGAGCCTATGTGTTGTGATGTTGGCGGATCTCTCTCTCCCTGCGCAGAGCCTGTGTGTGTGTCCACCTCAGCCGAAGAGACTGGACCACAGGGGTCCCCGGTGGTTGTAAATGACTGCCCAGCACAGGCCCTCTTGGACTCGGAGAGTCCAGTGACTTCCGTGTGTGACAGCCTGATTGATAGGGACTTCATCCCTGATAAACACCTGAGTGTGGTGTGTGTCCATGGAGACACCAAAGTCTACCCAGAGACTGTCGTGGACTTGATCCCAAATGCGGGGAGGTTTCATGTGAAGTGGGGGTAGTGAAGAACCTGGTGCACCCCGTCATATTGGGTAATGACTTTCCCGGTCTAAGGATCTCTGGGGGAAAAATGTTTCTGATGGACAGTGTGATGAAGCTCCTACTGAGGGTGCGCAGTCCCGAGGGGCGGAACACAATGCTAGTGGGCCGTTAAACTTATGTGATAATGATGATGATGATGATGATAATGATGATGATGATCATGATAATGATGATGACCATGATAATGATGCTGATGCTGATAATAATAATGATGATGATCATGATAGTGATGATGATACTGATCATAATCATGATAATGATATTGATAATAATGATGACTGTGATAGTGATGAAATTCCTTTGCAGGTGATGTTGGGAGACGAGGATGGTGGTTCTCGGGAACCGAGTGTCCCTGACTTACCTGTGTCCTGTGACAATTTTGAGAGTGAGCAGTGTCCAGACCCCTCTCTTAAAACGGCACAGGAAAATATAAATGTTCTAAATGAGGTTTCCCAAGAGCCTGGCTCTGAGGAGAGGTTTCCTCATGTTGCCATAAACAATAACCTGTTGTATAGGGACACTGAAGTCCAGGGAGAGGTCGTGAGCCAGCTCCTAGTACCTGAGCTATATGGAAGTATAGTGCTGAGGTTGTCACATAGTCACATACTTGAGGGACCACCTGAGGGAAACCAGGGACCAGATGGTGAAGTTAATGTTGTGGATGACATGTTAACTAAGGTTCCAGATCAAGATGTGAATGAGAATGAATTGTATAACCCTGACAGTGAGCAGGATGTGAATGAAAATGAAGTGTGTAACCCTGAAAGTGAGCAGGATGTGAATGAGAATGAATTGTATAACCCTGAAAGTGAGCAGGATGAGAATGAGAATGAATTGTATAACCCTGAAAGTGAGCCGGATGTGGCTGAGAAAAAGGGGTCAGACAGGGATAGTGGTAGTGATAGTGAATCATCTGATGACAATAAAGCAACCAGTGCAAATGAGGAAGGCATGGTAGCAGAGGAGGTTGAGAGTCCTGAGAAGAAAGCTGATGCTGACCTTACAGCCGGACAGAAGATGGCATCTGAAGATGTTTTACAGTTGGCCGGTTCCCTGGCGAAGACTAAGGTGAAAGGAGGAGAGCTGAGCTTTGAAGGCAGGACTCTGAGACTGAACACAGCACAAGTGGAGGCTGTTGGAAGTGGGAAGTTGTCGACGTGTGGTGTGGATCTGCATCATGCCAGGGACTCTGAGAAAGATGCTGCAGAGGTGGAAGGAGCCATAGAAGTGGTAGTCACCAAGCCAGATGCCTCATCAGAAGCTGAGGTCTCAAGTGAAGCTGTGAGGAACAAGACTGAAGATATGGGGACTGACTCTGTCCAGGAATCTGTTTCTGCCGAAGACAGCGGCATGGACGGGTTACGGTTCGGATCAGTAGCTGCAACTCGTGAAGCTCAGGCTGGAAGTTCGGCGCCCGGAGCCCCAGCGGTGTTCCCGAGTGACACCAAGGATCTGGATAAATCACAAGATGAGATTTTGAGACATCAGGCTGGCATTGGTGAGCTCAAGCGCACTTTCATGGAGTCTACATCGGAGCCACGTCCCAACAAATGGGAAAAGCGATGTGTCACTCCGTTGCCGCTGCAGACACACGGGAGCTCAGATGGGATGCAGAACGTGGTGGAAGAGAAGAATCCGGCGGGTTCTGAGTATACAGATGCAGCTATCAAGGAGAACTTGAAAGCCGGAATAAATGGAAATATTGGAGACCATAATGATGTGACTGAAGAGGTAGAATATAAGACTGACGGTAGGGCTTCTGAGCATGTTCTACCAGAAGAGCCTGAAGAAGGGGCCGAAGACATAAAAGACGTCCAACAGGTACCAGATGAATTGATGACTTCTCAGAAAAAAATTCAAACTGTGATGAAGGAGTGTGATGAAAGCCATGAGCATCTTCGTGAGAAGGTCAATGAAGTAAAAGGAAGGATACAGGGAATCTCTTCGTTGCAAGAGCAAATGCTGCTCAATAAGTCTAAGGCTCTATATAAGAATGCTGTTGTTACGGTAGAACATTACAATTCAGCTGGAGACTTAACGGATGAATTATGTGTACTGCAAAAGAAAAACGATCAGCTCCTTCTACAGTCCCAATCATTTGAACAGTGTAGCTTAAAATGGTCAGAGACCATGGCAGAGGAGCTTAAGGTCTGTGAAATAGACTTTATGAGTCAACCGATATTCAAGAAAATAGATGTGCTAAAGAGGGTTCAAGGGGAACTAGAGAAAAGTGAAAAACCCCCTATACCTTCTGTGATAGTTGGTGACACATGGTCAGTGCACCAGGGACAGGAGGTACGTGAGTTTCTGAGGAAGAGTCAGCAGAAGTGTTCTGATGTGCCGGGTCGTACTTCTCTGGCCAGGCACTATATCGAAACTGAGCCCGGCCCTAAGGTCAAGATGAAACCGTGCAGGATACCCGAGGCCCGCAGAGAGCATAGGCCTGGGAGGGTACAGGGTAGTGCGGATGCTTCAGATGAAGAGAAAGCTGATGTTGGCTATGGCTCAGGTGAAGATACAGATGACAGTAGTGAAGATGAAGCTGATGAGGGCCATGACTGGTCCAGAGTTCACTGTCTCTTTTGGATTGTTGACCAGCCCTCCGGTCTGGATGACCAGCCCTCCGGTCTGGAGAAGTGGGGGGGGATATGTGAGACAGTGAGAGTATGTGTGTTGAATGGGGTGTACATTTCACCTAGATACTTTGCTGACTGGTATAAGGGAAATGTATGGCCTTGTAAACCTAGTGGTAGAGAAAGGTCACTACACCTTACATTCAGTACACACTTGCAGCTCAGGCCTGAAACCACTCAGCTGTTAATTAGGAGACCAGAAGTACAGTCATGGCCAAAAGTTTTGAGAATGACACAAATATTATATTTTCACATGATCTGCTGCCCTCTGGTTTTTATGTGTGTTTGACAGATGTTTTTATCACAGACAGAAATATAATAATTGCAAACATATGAGTAACAAAAGCTTATATTGACAGTTAGAATGAGTTAATGCAGCAAGTCAATATTTGCAGTGTTGACCCTTCTTCTTCAGGACCTCTGCAATTCTCCCTGGCATGCGCTCAATCAACTTCTGGACCAAATCCTGACTGATAGCAGTCCATTCTTGCACAATCAATGCTTTCATTTTGTCAGAATTTTTAGATTTTTGTTTGTCCACCCGTCTCTTGATGATTGACCACAAGTTCTCAATGGGATTAAGATCTGGGGAGTTTCCAGGCCATGGACCCAAAATCTCTATGTTTTGTTCCCTGAGCCATTTAGTTATCACCTTTGCTTTATGGCAAGGTGCTCCATCATGCTGGAAAAGGCATTGATGATCGCCAAACTGCTCTTGGAGGGTTGGGATCAGTTGCTCTTGGAGGACATTCTGGTACCATTCTTTATTCATGGCTGTGTTTTTAGGCAAGACTGTGAGAGAGCCGATTCCCTTGGCTGAGAAGCAGCCCCACACATGAATGGTTTCAGGATGCTTAACAGTTGGCATGAGACAAGACTGGTGGTAGCGCTCACTTGTCTTCTCCGAATGAGGCGTTTTCCTGATGTCCCAAAAAAGGGGATTCATCAGAGAAAATAACTTTACCCCAGTCCTCAGCAGTCCACTGACTGTGCCTTTTGCAGAATATCAGTCTGTCCATGATGTTTTTTTCTGGAGAGAAGTGGCTTCTTTGCTGCCCTCCTTGAGACCAGGCCTTGCTCCAAGAGTCTCCGCCTCACAGTGCGTGCAGATGCACTCACACCTGCCTGCTGCCATTCCTGAGCAAGCTCTGCACTGCTGGTAGCCCGATCCCGCAGCTGAAACACTTTTAAGAGACGGTCCTGGCGCTTGCTGGTCTTTCTTGGGCGCCCTGAAGCCTTTTTGACAACAATGGAACCTCTCTCCTTGAAGTTCTTGATGATGCGATAGATTGTTGACTGAGGTGCAATCTTTCTAGCTGCGATACCTTCCCTGTTAGGCCATTTTTGTGCATTGCAATGATGACTGCATGTGTTTCTTTAGAGATAACCATGGTTAACAGAAGAGAAACAATGATGCCAAGCACCAGCCTCCTTTTAAAGTGTCCAGTGGTGTCATTCTTACTTAATCATGACAGATTGATCTCCAGCCATGTCCTCATCAACACCCACACCTGTGTTAATGGAGCAATCACTGAAAAGAGGTTAGCTGGTCCTTTTAAGGCAGGGCTGCAATGATGTTGAAATGTGTTTTGGGGGATAAAGTTCATTTTCTAGCCAAATATTGACTTTGCAAGTAATTGCTGTTAAGCTGATCACTCTTTATAACATTCTGGAGTATATGCAAATTGCCATTAGAAAAAGTGAAGCAGTAGACTTTGTAAAAATTAATATTTGTGTCATTCTCAAAACTTTTGGCCATGACTGTAGGTGTCTGCGAACACAGACAGAGAGCTCGCTTAGTCTGGACAAGGAGTCCAGGCACAAGAAGGAGTCTCCAGGAGTATGAGCTGTCTCAGTCTGGGTGCTCGATGTACCCCGGACACAGGAGTAGTCTCTGTGAGAATCCATGCGGATAGCTGCTGAATAGGAGGAGAGCTCTCTCAAGTCTGGACGTTGGATATGCCTTCAGAGACAAGGAGGAGACTCTGTGAAACTCCATGCTGGTAACTACTGAACATATGTGTTGTTTTGGGGACAGGCTGTTAGAGTCTGGACCCGGATAGAGAGGGAAATCTATCTACGTGTAGTAAGTGGCTGGACAAGCCCAGGGCTTATGTTTATGATTTGGTTTTGCTTATGTTCTCTTTGCTGTGGACTTTAATAAAACTGGTTGCGGCCAGTTTTTACCAGAACTGCTGTCTGTGAATGAACTGTTTCCGTGCCACTCCGTCTACCCGGACGGCGATCCCAGAGCTATATCCCCTGAAAAGCTTACAATGTATATATCGATCTGAGAGCGCAGGTACAGCTGGAGGCAGAATACAGGAGGACATGCTGCCCCGACACCGAGTGCCTCGACACTTCTCACCTGCACGTATATATCGATCTGAGAGCGCGGGTACAGCTGGAGGCAGAATACAGGAGGACATGCTGCACCGATACCGAGTGCGTCTCCCCTTCTCACCTGCATGTATATACTGATCTGAGAGTGCGGGAACAGCTGAGGCAGAATACAGGAGGACATGCTGCCCCGATACCGAGTGCGTCTCCCCTTCTCACCTGCATGTATATACTGATCTGAGAGTGCGGGAACAGCGGAGGCAGAATACAGGAGGACATGCTGCACCAATACCGCGTGCGTCGCCCCTTCTCACCTGCACGTATATATCGATCTGAGAGCGCGGGTACAGCTGGAGGCAGAATACAGGAGGACATGCTGCCACGACACCGAGTGCCTCGCCACTTCTCACCTGCACGTATATATCGATCTGAGAGCGCGGGTACAGCTGGAGGCAGAATACAGGAGGACATGCTGCACCGATACCGAGTGCGTCTCCCCTTCTCACCTGCATGTATATACTGATCTGAGAGCGCGGGAACAGCTGAGGGAGAATACAGGAGGACATGCTGACCCGATACCGAGTGCGTCTCCCCTTCTCACCTGCATGTATATACTGATCTGAGAGCGCGGGAACAGCGGAGGCAGAATACAGGAGGACATGCTGCACCAATACCGCGTGCGTCGCCCCTTCTCACCTGCACGTATATATCGATCTGAGAGCGCGGGTACAGCTGTTGGCAGAATACAGGAGGACATGCTGCACTGATACCGCGTGCGTCTAACCTTCTCACCTGCACGTATATATTGATCTGAGAGCACGGGAACAGCAGAGGCAGAATACAGGATGTAGCATCGGCGTCCCTGCCTTCTGCCAGGCAGGGATGCTGTTCCCCTGCGACAGCGTCCTCTGCCAGGCAGGGACGTCGCCCCTCTTACCGCGCTCAGCGTCCTCCTTCCGCCCTGCTGGGGCCGCGCGCTCCTTCCCTGCTGCTGGACTTAGGGCGCGCGCCCGCGCCCTCCCCCGCTCTTAAAGGGGCCGCGCACATCTTTCAAAAAGGTCCCCGGCCAATGCCGGAGGACTCCACCCTATATAAAGTACTTCCTCCTTAATGGAGGTGCCCGAGCAATGTTGTTGTTGCACTGTTTACTCTGCTTCAGCCCTCAGGGTCCGTTTCCAGTTACCTGCCCGTTTCCTGCCAGTTTGCTGTCTGCTACCTGCCTGCAAGCCTGCCTGGAGGTTCGGCCGTCACATGCGGTGACCATCGGCAATTCCAGAGACTCTCGCCTGCTCACTTGGGGGCGCTCATCTGCCATCTGACTGCAAGCCCACCTGAAGGTTCGGCCATCACCTGCGGTGTTCATCGGCTGTTCCAGAGACTCTCGCCTGCTCACTTGGGGGCGCTCATCTGTCATCTGCCTGCTAACCTACCGGGAGGCTCCACCGCCTCAGGTCGTATATACCTGTCCAGTCAAAGACTGCCCCGGCTCCTTGCCTGCCTGTTTATCCAGAGACTGCCCCGGTCACTTGCTGTGACTTCCTGCCTGTCTAACCAGAGACTGCCCCGGTCACTTGCTGTGACTTCCTGCCTGTCTAACCAGAGACTGCCCCGGTCACTTGCTGTGATTTCCTGCCTGTCTAACCAGAGACTGCCCCGGTCACTTGCTGTGACTTCCTGCCTGTCTAACCAGAGACTGCCCCGATCACTTGCTGTGACTTCCTGCCTGTCTAACCAGAGACTGCCCCGGTCACTTGCTGTGACTTCCTGCCTGTCTACCCAGAGACTGCCCCGGTCACTTGCCGTGACTACCCGCCTGTCTAACCAGAGACTGCCCCGGTCACTTGCCGTGACTACCCGCCTGTCTAACCAGAGACTGCCCCGGTCACTTGCCGTGACTACCCGCCTGTCTATCCAGAGACTGCCCCCGTCACTTGCAGTGACTTCCTATCCGTCTCCCGGGCGCCACCCGCTCCTTTACAAGGAAAGCCTCCTTGTATAATAAAGCTCAGAGGTTCCGCCTCCCAGACCCGTTACAGTGGAGGACATGCTGCACTGATACCGCGTGCGTCTCCCCTTCTTACCTGCGCGTATATACTGATCTGAGAGTGCGGGAACAGCGGAGGCAGAATACAGGAGGACATGCTGCCCGATACCGAGTGCGTCTCCCCTTCACACCTGCATGTATATACTGATCTGAGAGCGCGGGAACAGCGGAGGCAGAATACAGGAGGATATGCTGCACCAATACCGCGTGCGTCGCCCCTTCTCACCTGCACGTATATGTCGATCTGAGAGCGCGGGTACAGCTGGAGGCAGAATACAGGAGGACATGCTGCCCCGATACCGAGTGCGTCGCCCCTTCTATACTGCACGTATATACTGATCTGAGAGCGCGGGAACAGCGGAGGCAGAATACAGGAGGACATGCTGCACCGATACCACATGCGTCTCCCCTTCTCACCTGCACGTATATATTGATCTGAGAGCACGGGTACAGCAGAGGCAGTATACAGGAGGACATGCTGCACTGATACCGCATGCGTCACCCCTTCTTACCTGCGCGTATATACTGATCTGAGAGCGCAGAAACAGCAGAGGCAGAATATAGGTGGATATGCTGCCCCGATATCGCGTGCGTCGCCCCTTCTCACCTGCGCGTATATACTGATCTGAGAGCGCGGGAACAGCGGAGGCAGAATACAGGAGGACATGCTACCCCGATACCGCGTGCGTCGCCCCTTTTCACCTGCACGTATATATCGATCTGAGAGCACAGGTACAGCTTCAGGCAGAATACAGGAGGACATGCTGCACCGATACCGCGTGCGTCGCCCCTTCTCACCTGCGCATATATACTGATCTGAGAGCGCGGGAACAGCGGAGGCAGAATACAGGAGGACATGCTACCCCGATACCGCGTGCGTCGCCCCTTCTCACCTGCACATATATATTGATCTGAGAGCGCGGGTACAGCTGGAGGCAGAATACAGGAGGACATGCTGCATCGATACCTCGTGCGTCGCCCCTTCTCACCTGCGCGTATATATCGATCTGAGAGCGCGGGTACAGCGGAGGCAGAATACAGGAGGACATGCTGCCCCGATACCGCGTGCATCGCCCCTTCTCACCTGCACGTATATATTGATCGGAGAGCGCGGGTACAGCGGAGGCAGAATACAGGCGGACATGCTGCACCGATACCGTGTGTTGCGCCCTTCTCACTTGCACGTATATATCGATCTGAGAGCGCAGGTACAGCTGGAGGCAGAATACAGGAGGACATGCTGCCCCGACACCGAGTGCCTCGCCCCTTCTCACCTGCACGTATATATCGATCTGAGAGCGCGGTACAGCTGGAGGCAGAATACAGGAGGACATGCTGCACCGATACCGAGTGAGTCTCCCCTTCTCACCTGCATGTATATACTGATCTGAAGAGTGGGAACAGCGGAGGCAGAATACAGGAGGACATGCTGCCCCGATACTGAGTGCATCTCCCCTTCTCACCTGCATGTATATACTGATCTGAGAGCGCGGGAACAGCGGAGGCAGAATACAGGAGGACATGCTGCACCAATACCGCGTGCGTCGCCCTTTCTCACCTGCACGTATATATCGATCTGAGAGCGCGGGTACAGCTGGAGGCAGAATACAGGAGGACATGCTGCCCCGATACCGAGTGCGTCGCCCCTTCTCACCTGAACGTATATACTGATCTGAGAGCGCGGGAACAGCGGAGGCAGAATACAGGAGGACATGCTGCACCGATACCGCGTGCGTCTCCCCTTCTCACCTGCACGTATATATTGATCTGAGAGCACGGGAACAGCAGAGGCAGAATACAGGAGGACATGCTGCATTGATACCGCGTGCGTCTCCCCTTCTTACCTGCGCGTATATAATGATCTGAGAGCGCGGGAACAGCGGAGGCAGAATACAGGAGGACATGCTGCCCCGATACCGAGTGCGTCTCCCCTTCTCACCTGCATGTATATACTGATCTGAGAGCGCGGGAACAGCGGAGGCAGAATACAGGAGGACATGCTGCACCGATACCACGTGCGTCTCCCCTTCTCACCTGCACGTATATATTGATCTGAGAGCACGGGAACAGCAGAGGCAGAATACAGGAGGACATGCTGCACTGATACCAGCGTACGTCTCCCCTTCTTACCTGCGCGTATATACTGATCTGAGAGCGCGGGAACAGCGGAGGCAGAATACAGGAGGACATGCTGCCCGATACCGAGTGCGTCTCCCCTTCTCACCTGCATGTATATACTGATCTGAGAGCGCGGGAACAGCGGAGGCAGAATACAGGAGGACATGCTGCACCAATACCGCGTGCGTCGCCCCTTCTCACCTGCACGTATATATCGATCTGAGAGCGCGGGTACAGCTGGAGGCAGAATGCAGGAGGACATGCTGCCCGATACCGAGTGCGTCGCCCCTTCTCACCTGCACGTAATATACTGATCTGAGAGCGCGGGAACAACGGAGGCAGAATACAGGAGGACATGCTGCACTGATACCGCGTGCGTCTCCCCTTCTCACCTGCATGTATATATTGATCTGAGAGCACGGGTACAGCAGAGGCAGAATACAGGAGGACATGCTGCACTGATACCGCGTGCATCGCCCATTCTCACCTGCACGTATATATTGATCTGAGAGCACGGGTACAGCAGAGGCAGAATACAGGAGGACATGATGCACTGATACCGCGTGCGTCGCCCATTCTCACCTGCACGTATATATTGATCTGAGAGCACGGGTACAGCAGAGGCAGAATACAGGAGGACATGCTGCCCCGATACCGAGTGCGTCGCCCCTTCTCACCTGAACGTATATACTGATCTGAGAGCGCGGGAACAGCGGAGGCAGAATACAGGAGGACATGCTGCACCGATACCGCGTGCGTCTCCCCTTCTCACCTGCACGTATATATTGATCTGAGAGCACGGGAACAGCAGAGGCAGAATACAGGAGGACATGCTGCATTGATACCGCGTGCGTCTCCCCTTCTTACCTGCGCGTATATAATGATCTGAGAGCGCGGGAACAGCGGAGGCAGAATACAGGAGGACATGCTGCCCCGATACCGAGTGCGTCTCCCCTTCTCACCTGCATGTATATACTGATCTGAGAGCGCGGGAACAACGGAGGCAGAATACAGGAGGACATGCTGCACTGATACCGCGTGCGTCTCCCCTTCTCACCTGCATGTATATATTGATCTGAGAGCACGGGTACAGCAGAGGCAGAATACAGGAGGACATGCTGCACTGATACCGCGTGCGTCGCCCATTCTCACCTGCACGTATATATTGATCTGAGAGCACGGGTACAGCAGAGGCAGAATACAGGAGGACATGCTGCACTGATACCGCGTGCATCGCCCTTCTCACCTGCGCGTATATATCGATCTGAGAGCGCGGGTACAGCGGAGGCAGAATACAGGAGGACATGCTGCCCCGATACTGCGTGCATCGCCCCTTCTCACCTGCACGTAAATATTGATCGGAGAGCGTGGGTACAGCGGAGGCAGAATACAGGCGGACATGCTGCACCGATACCGCGTGCGTAACCCCTTCTCACCTGCATGTATATATTGATCTGAGAGCACAGGTACAGCTGGAGGCAGAATACAGGAGGACATGCTGCGCCGATACCGAGTGCGTCGCCCCTTCTCACCTGCACGTATATACTGATCTGAGAGCGCGGGAACAGCAGAGGCAGAATACAGGAGGACATGCTGCACCGATACCGCGTGCGTCTCCCCTTCTCACCTGCACGTATATATTGATCTGAGAGCACGGGAACAGCAGAGGCAGAATACAGGAGGACATGCTGCACTGATACCGCGTGCGTCTCCCCTTCTTACCTGCGCGTATATACTGATCTGAGAGCGCGGGAACAGCGGAGGCAGAATACAGGAGGACATGCTGCCCGATACCGAGTGCGTCTCCCCTTCTCACCTGCATGTATATACTGATCTGAGAGCGCGGGAACAACGGAGGCAGAATACAGGAGGACATGCTGCACTGATACCGCGTGCGTCTCCCCTTCTCACCTGCACGTATATATTGATCTGAGAGCACGGGTACAGCAGAGGCAGAATACAGGAGGACATGCTGCACTGATACCGCGTGAGTCGCCCCTTCTTATCTGCGCGTATATACTGATCTGAGAGCGCAGAAACAGCAGAGGCAGAATATAGGTGGACATGCTGCACTGATACCGCATGCGTCGCCCGTTCTCACCTGCGCGTATATACTGATCTGAGAGCGCGGGAACAGCGGAGGCAGAATACAGGAGGACATGCTACCCCGATACCTCGTGCGTCGCCCCTTCTCACCTGCACGTATATATCTATCTGAGAGCACAGGTACAGCTTCAGGCAGAATACAGGAGGACATGCTGCACCAATACCGCGTGCGTCGCCCCTTCTCACCTGCGCGTATATACTGATCTGAGAACGCGGGAACAGCGGAGGCAGAATACAGGAGGACATGCTACCCCGATACCGCGTGCGTCGCCCCTTCTCACCTGCGTGTATATATTGATCTGAGAGCGCGGGTACAGCTGGAGGCAGAATACAGGAGGACATGCTGCACCGATACCGCGTGCATCGCCCCTTCTCACCTGCGCGTATATATCGATCTGAGAGCGCGGGTACAGGTGGAGGCAGAATACAGGAGGACATGCTGCACCGATACAGCGTGCGTCGCCCCTTCTCACCTGCACGTATATATCGATCTGAGAGCGCGGGTACAGCTGGAGGCAGAATACAGGAGGACATGCTGCACCGATACCGCGTGCATCGCCCCTTCTCACCTGCGCGTATATATCGATCTGAGAGCGCGGGTACAGCGGAGGCAGAATACAGGAGGACATGCTGCCCCGATACTGCGTGCATCGCCCCTTCTCACCTGCACGTAAATATTGATCTGAGAGCGTGGGTACAGCGGAGGCAGAATACAGGCGGACATGCTGCACCGATACCGCGTGCGTAACCCCTTCTCACCTGCATGTATATATTGATCTGAGAGCACAGGTACAGCTGGAGGCAGAATACAGGAGGACATGCTGCACTGATACCGCGTGCGTCGCCCCTTCTCACCTGCGCGTATATATCGATCTGAGAGCGCGGGTACAGCGGAGGCAGAATACAGGAGGACATGCTGCACCTATACCGCGTGCATCGCCCTTCTCACCTGCACGTATATATTGAGCTGAGAGCGCGGGTACAGCTGTAGGCAGAATACTGGAGGACATGCTGCCCCGATACCGTGTGTGTCGCCCCTTCTCACCTGCAAGTATATATTGATCTTAGAGCGCGGGTACAGCGAAGGCAGAATACAGGAGGACATGCTGCACCAATACCGCGTGCGTCGCCCCTTCTCACCTGCACATATATACTGATCTGAGAGCGCGGCTACAGCGGAGGCAGAATACAGGAGGACATGCTGCACTAAAACCGCGTGTGTCGCCCCTTCTCACCTGCACGTATATATTGATCTGAGAGCGCGGGTACAGCGGAGGCAGAATACAGGAGGACATGCTGCACTGACACCGCGTGCGTCTCCTCTTCTCACCTGCACGTATATATTGATCTGAGAGGGCGGTTACAGTTGGGTGAGGATGGTGGCCTCAAACTTCTGCTTCAGGTGCAGGGTCATCTCGGTGGACGGTCTCCGTGCGGCGACGCTTCCTTTCCCCGGTGCTGAAGGTGGCCATGCTGTACTGGCAGTTCACCACCGCAGGATCATGGAGAGTCTTTGGCCCGAGAGCTGCGGATCTAAGAGAAGAAACAGAGAGGACGGAGCCAGAGTCAGAGCCGCACAATGTCAATAAAGCTTGATTGTTTTCTTTTGGTGTTGATGACGGATGCGGATTTATGTATAAAATAATGCGCTTTTTGCTTTTCACCTTTTTTAGTATTGAAAATTTTGAGTAAAAAAATGTCAGGCGTATATAAAGTGAGTCCAATGGTAAGGGAGGTCGGCGACGGGTGAAGGGAGGCGGGATCGGAGTAAATCTGCACAAAAATTATGAAATGTTATAAAAAGTTGCAATTGATTTATCACATGCAAAAATCTGGAAAACTAAAAATCAACATGAAAAGGTGCAAATCAAAAATAGGCAAATTATCACCCCCATCATTGACACAGGTTCCCGTATAGAAATAATATCACAAATATTTGGCTTCTGAGGCAGAACAGTAAAAAAAAAGCGGCATAAAACCCAACCCTGGCCTTGACGGGAAGGGGTTAAGTTCCCAATTACATTTTTGTCTACTTTTCGGCGTTCTTCGCTTCGTCCCTTTAATTTGTGCCTTTTTCACAGTCTCTGTCACGTCTTCTCCTGGGTTTTGCTTCTTTGATGTCGGCCGTTGTGCTCGGGGTTTTCGGATGGTTTTTATTTGATTCAGTTCGGATTTTTACAGCATTTCTCAGCGAATCTTTTCCAGTTTCCCCAGAATTGATTTTATGAATGGCGTCGTAAATTTTTTTTTGAAAATGTTGTGACATTTTGAAGTGAAACGTAAAACATTGTGTGCTAATAAATTCCCCAAAAAAGACAAAAATAAATGGCGGCGTTCCACCTGCGAGTGTCAGCAAGTTCATGGTGACATTAATCTGTGACAGCGGCATTTACACTGCGCCGGCAGAGGGACGTGTCATTCCAGGCGCCCATCGAAGTCCCAAGGATACGATCACGGGGTGCTGAAGGGGCGCCATGAAGGTGAAGGGTCTGCGGGAGACCCCCCCTGCCTGTCATGAATGCCGGCTTCTGTTCATAGGAACAAAACTGACAGCGCTGCTGTGTATAGAACGAGCGATCAGAGGATCGCAGGGTCACGGCCCCTGAGGGGAAATACAGTGAAGGGCAAAAAAAAAAATATATAAAAATAAAAAACTTCAAATCTTTCCTTTTGCCTCATTAAAAATAAAGAGAAAACAAAAATCCCATATTTAATATTGTTACATTTGTAAACGAGCGATCAAAATACAAAATTAATGAACCCGATGGGTAAAAGGCGTAATGAGAAGAGTTCAAAAAGCCAGAATTTGGCCGGCGTCAGACACAACTACAAAAAATCGGTCCGTTTTAGTCGGTCGATTATCGGAACAAAATGCAAACATCACACATCCTTCTGGCATCCGATTTTCCTTCAAAGATGCGATTTAGTCGCATGTGTGTGTACCTTGTAACATCCGATTTTCATCCGACTTGCGAGAATTTCTCGCAGGCTTGCAAAACTGACATATAATGGATCCAAAAGAATAGTATTTAAATCACAAAAGAAAGAATAGATATATACACATAGAACACACATATATATATATATATATATATACACATGTCATTGTGACATATATATACATATATTTATAGTTCTTACACTTCTACATACTGTAATAGGCGCTAATTCAATTGCCGGCTTTTGTGAAATCACAGAAGCCGACATGAAATGATACATTGTTTAGACACAGTTAACCATGTCATTTCCTGTATTTTGATATATGGTTTGAACTTACAATTACATAAGTATATGTGTGCAAAATTTCAGACATGTAGGGGTTAATTAAAGGTGTAAATTCGTTGAAAAAAAATGCGTGGGCTCACGCTGTATTTTCTCCACCAGACAGACAAAGCAAGCGAGTGGGGGCAGATAATAATAGCCTAGGGAGGGTACATTTTTTTATGCCCCCCCCTGGCTACTAACATCTGCCCCCAGACACCCCAGAAAGGGCAAATCTCTAATTAGATTTGCCCTTTCTGGCACTTTGCCCGTCTATTCCCATTGCCCTGTAGCGGTGGCGAATGGGTTAATAAGGGGTTAAAATGACCTTGCAATTGAAAGGTCACTTTAAGCCAGGTTAATAATTGAGAGCTGTCAATTAGACAACTATCAATTATTAATCCTATTGTATGAAAGAAAAATCAAACACACACAGTTTAATAAAAAATAAGTTTAATGAAATAATCACACAGTTTTTGACCATATTTTATTTTCCTGCTAAAACCATTTCCTGTAATAAAAAGAAAATAAAAAAGCAAAATTATTCTTACCAATCCGATGTACAGTCAGGTCCCACGGTGTAATCCATCAGAAAGGGTTAACAGGTTAGAGCTCGCAGAGAGCTAATGCTGTCTGCTGAGCTCTTACCCCCCGAATAAATAACTTCCTCTCCCAGTGAAAGGAGAGGAAGAGATGAATGAATGGAGCTTAATTGATTTATTGCCACTTTCACTTCAGTGACCTGACCTAAGGTGAAAGTGGGATACAATCAATTAAGCTTCATTCATTAATCACATCCTCTCCTGTCGGCAGGAGATAAGCTCATTCATTCAGGAGCTATCAGATGAGCACGCAGCATTAGTTGCGCTGCCTAGCTGATTGCTAGTTAACCCTTTGTGAAGGATTACATCGTGGGACGTGACAGATCGCCAGATAGGTAAGAATAATGTTGTTTTATTATTTTATATTTATTTTAGGAGATCAAGGGCCTCGCACGGATTAAGAGTAAAATAAAAGATGGTCAAAAAAATGTGTTTTTATTTCATTAAAATTATTTATTCTTAAAGTGTGTGTGTTTTTTTATTTACTTCAATAGGATTAATAATTGATAGTTGTCTAATTGACAGCTCTCAATTATTAACCTGGCTTACAGTCACCTTTCAATTGCAAGGTGGCTGTAACCCCTTATTAACCCATTCGCCACCGCTACAGGGCAATGGGAATAGACGGGCAAAGTGCCAGAAAGGGCAAATCTAATTAGAGATTTGCCCTTTCTGGGGTGTCTGGGGGCAGATGTTAGTAGCCAGGGGGGGCACAAAAAAATGTACCCTCCCTAGGCTATTATTATCTGCCCCCACTCGCTTGCTTTGTCTGTCTGGTGGAGAAAATACAGCGTGAGCCCACGCATTTTTTTTTTCAACGAATTTACACCTTTAACCCCTACATGTCTGAAATTTTGCACACATATACTTATGTAATTGTAAGTTCAGACCATATATCAAAATACAGGAAATGACATGGTTAACTGTGTCTAAACAATGTATCATTTCATGTCGGCTTCTGTGATTTCGCAAAAGCCGGCAATTGAATTAGCGCCTATTACAGTATGTTGAAGTCTAGGAACTATAAATATATATATATAATATATATATATATATATATATACACACATGTCACAATTACATATATATATATATATATATATATATATATATATATAATATATCTATGTGTATATATCTATTCTTTCTATTCTTTATTAAAGCTGTCAGTGTGATTTTACAGTATAGCCGGGGATGAATTGCCGGCTTTTCTAAAGGACACCGATGTGATTTAGTCGCAAGTCACACAGTGTGGTCCGTTTGTAATCAGATTTTTCATCGCTCCCATAGACTTGCATTGGCGATAGTCGACCCACAATCGGTGACAATCGCAGCATGCTGCGATTGCACACGGACGTTTAAAATGGACCACAAAAAATCTGATACTGGGAGCTGCTCCATAGATTAACATACGGCAGACTGCAATGCGATATTTCATCGTATTGCAGTCGTCCGATTCTGTCGCCAGTGTGACGCCGGCCTTAGTCACATGCCAACGAGCTGCTCTCTCTAATAATCAGTGAAAATCTGAGAGAAGCAGAAGAGAAGCTCGATGTCACAGGACCATAAGTATGAAAACCGCATATGAGTGTAGTGTCCATGTGACGACTGCGGGAACCTGCAGAGCTGAATCCTGACATTGCAGCTTCTGAATTCTCACAACGAATGCACTGCACACTTTTAGGATTCTCACTTGCCGATGGACGGTCATGTCAGCACAAGCATGTGATTTATATACTTCTGGCCACATTCTGACTAGACGTGCCCGGCCTCGCTCCGTTCCTTTTCATTGAGTGAGGCCACACATGTCTAGTCAGCATGTGACCGCATGTATGTAAATCACCGGCACGAGAGAATCCTGACAGTGTCCAGTGCGCACTGTGAGAATTCGGAAGTCTGCAGTCACATAGAATGACTGCAGACTCATCACAGACCCGGAGAACCGCTCTAATGCTAACAAATAAAATCATGAGAATGAGTAAGTATCACAAATAACATTTACATCCAGGTACCTGATAGATGACGTCGTCTCTGGAGTCGTTCTGCTTCTTTTCTTCTTGTCCAGACCCCATGATGACTTTTCTCATCTACAGCTCGTCTCTGCAGACCTCCATCTTCTCCAGTCTTCTGCAGCACATCCCGACATGATGCCCTTAACCCCTCTCTGCCATTAGACATACTATCCCGTCCATAAAACCCGTGCCAATCTGACCATGGACGGGATAGTACGTCCAAGGCGATCAGCTGCGCTCCCGGGGGAAGCGCAGCTGATCGCCGCCGGGTGTCAGCTGATTATCACAGCTGACACCCGGCACTATGTGCCAGGAGCGGTAACGGACCGCTCCCGGCACATTAACCCCTGGCACACCACGATCAGACATGATCGCGGTGTACCGGGGCACAGGGGAGCATCGCACAGGGAGGGGGCTCCCTGCACGCTCCCCTGAGACACTCAGAACAGCGCGATGTGACCGCGCTGTTCTGAAGGCCTCTTCCCTGCAGGACCCCGGATCCAAGATGGCCGCGGGTCCTGCAGGGAGGCGGCTTCCTCAGTGCCTGCTGAGGAAGCGTCCTGCACTGCCTGTGAGATCGCTGGTGTGACAGAGTGCTGTGCAAACTGTGAAACCAGCGATCTGATAAAATACAGTGATGTCCCACCCTGGGACAAAGTAAAAAAGTTAAAAAATAAAAATCACAAGTGTAAAAAAAAATATTTCAAAATAAAGGAAAAAAAAAATAATATTCCCCAATAAATTAATTTCTTCCTGTAAATTAAAAAAACAAAATAAAAGTACACATATTTGATATCACTGCGTCCGTAACAACCCCCCCTATAAAACTGTCCCACTAGTTAACCCCTTTACTGAACCCCTTAAAAAAAAAAACAAAGCAAAAATCAATGCTTTATCATCATACTGTCGAACAAAAAGTGGAATAACACGCGATCAAAAGTCTAAGTTACTTACCGTTAACGGTATTTTTCGAAGTCCATGACAGCACTACAGAGAGAGGGGATCCGCCCCTTAGGAACAGGAAACGTACAGATATAAAAGGGCGGCACCTCTCCCACACATCAGTTGGATTACAGAGCATAAGAGGACATCAAGGTTAAATGGTATACAGCAAAAAAAAATTTATGCATCACACAGTAACATTAATCAATTGTTTATTACATGTGGACTACATAAGTGGAAGAAGTGCACATAGAACCTGGGTGGGAATGTAAGGGTGCTGTCATGGACTTCGAAAAATACCGTTAACGGTAAGTAACTTAGACTTTATTCGAACGTCCATGACAGCACTACAGAGAGAATTACAGAGAGTAATAACTATTTAGGGAGGGACTACTGCCTGCAGCACCCTTAGTCCGAAAGAAAGGTCTGAGGAAGCACCCAAATCTAATCTATAATGAGTGTAAAACGTGTGTGGAGAAGACCACGTAGCTGCCTTACATATCTGGTCAATCGAGACTTCTGCCCTTTCTGCCCATGAAGTCGCCACAGCTCGAGTGGAATGCGCCCTTAGCCTCTCAGGTGGCTGCTTGCCCCTCGAGGTGTATGCCAGAGAAATTGCTTCCCTAATCCATCTGGCCAACGAGCTCTTTGTTAATCTACGGCCTTTGTTAATTCCTTGAAAAGAGACAAACAATGCATTGTCCCTTTTCCAGGGATCAGTGACTACCAAATATTGCAGCAGACATCTTCTAACATCTAAAGTATGAAGTTTCATCTCTTTTTGATTAGATGGATTAGGGATGAACGAAGGGAGAATAATTTCCTGTGTTCTGTGGAAAGCGGAAGACACCTTAGGTAGGTATGCCGGATCCGGCCTAAGTATTATCCTGTCATTCAGGACCTGAGTGTAAGGAGATAGTCTAGATAGTGCCTGGATGTCACTTACCCTCCTAGCCGAGGTTAATGCTACCAGGAAAGCGGTCTTAAGGGAAAGAACTTTTATTGATGCTGCTGATATAGGTTCAAAAGGGGGCTCTGTTAAAGCAGTGAGAACAAGATTTAAGTCCCATGGCATGATTCTCACCTTCACTATGGGTCTCGACCTACCCGCAGCTTTAATGAATCTACTGACCCAGTAATTATTTGCGATGTTGCAACTAAAGAGTGCCCCCAAAGCTGAAACTTGCACCTTAAGGGTGCTTGTGGAGAGACCTAAGTCCAGACCCTTTTGTAGGAATTCTAGAATCTGGGTTATCGGTGTTGTGTCCCCTGCTACAATCGCCGAGCTCTGAAGAAATTTCTTCCAAATCCTAGCGTAGATCCTAGTTGTAACCTCTTTTCTGCTTTTAAGGAGAGTATTAATTACATTAGCAGAAAACCCCTTATCTGTCAGCAGCGACCGTTCAAAATCCACGCCGTCAGGTGGAGGCCCGCTACTCGAGGATGGTAGACTGGACCCTGGGAGAGCAGATCGGGAATGTCCGGCAGGACCCACGGGTCGGCTATCGACATGTTTCTGAGACATGAAAACCATGCCCTCCTGGGCCAAAAAGGAGCGATTAATATTATCCTTGCCCTGTCCTTCCTCAATACTAGGGGGAGTAAGGACAGGGGAGGGAAGGCGTAGGCTAGATTGAAATCCCACTGTAATAGATGAGCGTCCACTGCCAGAGGGCGTTCTTTGGGATTCAGAGAGCAGAACTGTCTCACTTTCCTGTTGCTTTTGGTAGCAAAGAGATCTACTTCCGGTAGACCCCATTTCCGCACAATCAGGTCGAAGATGGAAGTCTTTAATGACCACTCTCCTTGGCTCAGGAGATTGCGGCTTAAGAAGTCCGCCTTGGTATTTTCTTCTCCCCTTATATGTAGAGCCGTTAGAGAAAGAAAGTGTCGTTCTGCTATCTGAAGTAGGCGCCTTGCCACTTCCATGAGAGGACCGGAACGAGTACCACCCTGGTGGTTGATGTATGCGACTGTGACCCGATTGTCGGAGAGCACTCGAACGTGGTGACCCTGTAGATAGACAAGGAGTTTTTTAATCGCTAGCTCTACCGCTGCTAATTCCTTCATATTAGAAGACATTTGAATTTGATCTGCCCCATGAGCCCTGAACCATAACGTCCCCCATATGAGCCCCCACCCAGAGGGCTAGCATCTGTTGTGACTATTCGGGATATGTCATATTCCCAGGGAACCCCCTTAGACAGGTTTGTCTCATTCTTCCACCAATCCAGGGATCTTATAGTAGCCTGGGACAAGGATAGCTGGCCTTCCAGGTAACCACCTAGCAAATTTTGATACAGCAAGACCTCAGCTTGCAGTGCCCTTGTGTGAAATTGGGCCCACCGAACCGCGGGAATGCAGGACGAGAGGGAGCCCAAAAGAGACATGGCCTTCCTAAGCGACATGGAGGGGTTACTGGAAGCGTTTAGGACCTGGTACCGTAAGCGAATTAACTTGTCTGACGGTAAACTACAGTTCTGATTTTGTGAATCCAGAATTAGCCCTAGAAATTGCTGAACCCTCATCGGATTCAAACGAGACTTTTTGGTATTTATTAGCCATCCCAGCCGCTCTAAGGTAGAAATCGCTCTTTTCAGTTGCTCTAGGCAATGCTCTGCCGTCTTTCCTATGATAAGAAAGTCGTCAAGGTAGGGGACTATGAGCATATTTGATTCACGTAAGTGGGCCATGACCTCCGACATAACCTTAGTGAATACTCGTGGGGCAACCGCCAAGCCAAAGGGAAGGGCGCTAAATTGAAAATGTCGCAGTGATTCCCCCATCTGGATTGCTACTCTGAGGAAACGCTGATGCTCCATATGGATCGGTATGTGGTAATAAGCGTCTTTCAGATCTAACACCACCATAAAGCAATTTTCAAACAGAAGCTTTATTGCTGAGCTGACCGTTTCCATTTTAAATGGGTGAATAATCAGGAATTTATTGAGGGCTTTCAAATTAATAATTGTTCTAAAAGACCCATCCAGTTTACGGATCAAAAACAGAGGGGAGTAAAACCCCTTACCCCGCTCTGCTTCTGGCACCTCCACTAAGACATTCTTAGCGCAAAGCTCCTGAACCTCCAACTCTAGAGCGGCCTGCTCCGATGGCGATGACCTGAGTGGGGTAACTTTAAAGTTATCCCAAGGTACCGAGGAGAATTCTAACCGCAGCCCTGTAGCTATGATGTTAAGGATCCAGCTACTGCTTGAGATTTCCGACCAGGCCGGGTAGAAGGCCTTCAATCTGCCTCCTACCGGCATTGCTAGTCATTGCGAGGGTTTTTTTGTTTCCCTAGGTGGACCTCTAAACATAAACCCTGTACCTCTTCGCCTCTTTTCATCCCATTTGGCTCGTTCCCTGGACGACCTTCGGTAGCTGAACCTCCTTCTGCTGAAAGGTCTTTTATAGGAAGGGGTTGATAGACTGGGAAACTTTTTCTTGTCGTCCCCTGCCTTTTCTAAAAGTTCGTCCAGGACCGGGCCAAAAAGATATTCGCCGTCACACGGAATGGAGCAGAGGCGAGATCTGGCTTGAATATCGCCCGGCCAACATTTCAACCATAATGCCCTTCGTGCTGCATTAGACAGCCCTGCCGCTCTGGCAGCCATTCTTACTGAGTCCGCTGAGGAATCAGCCAGGAAAGCCGCTGCGTTCTGAATTATTGGCAAGGTCTTCCGAATTGTCCCCCTGGAGGTTCCATCTATTAACTGGGAAGCTAACTGGTCTAGCCAGACCATCAATGACCTGGCTGCGCAAGTGGCTGCAACTGCCGGCCTCAGGGCACCTGCCGACATCTCCCATGTGCCTTTCAAGAAGGAGTCTGCCTTCCTGTCTAGTGGATCTTTCAAAGACCCCATATCATCAAATGGGATGGAGGATTTTTTAGAAGCATTCGCCACTGCTGCATCCAGCTTCGGGGCCTTATCCCATTTACCCGTCAGGGGATCTTCAAAGGGATATCTCCGTTTAAACGCTTGGGGTAAGGAGCCTCTTTTTTCAGGCTTCTTCCACTCTCTGTCTATAAGGCCTTGGATGCTACTGTTTAGTGGAAAGGATCTCCGTTTTTTTTGGATCTAAACCACCAAACATCAGATCCTGTACTGAGGGCTCTGGTTTCGCCTCCTCTACCCCCATGGTGGACCTAACTGATTTGACAAATTTGTCCATCTGGTCCAAGGGAAAACAAAAACAGGTAGCGTCTTCCGTAGAAGACGAGGAGGAAGCCGAAGAGGAAGGCGAGGAGGGTCCTGACACAACTTCACCCCTATCATGGGCGGCAGGTGACTCTGAATCAGATAAAACTGGTACATTTCTACGCCTGGAAAATTCTCTGTGTCTTGAGGACGCTTTCAACTCTGCTCTTATTATCTCCTTCAGGCTTTCGGTGAAATCTGGAGTCTCCTCCGCTATCTAAAAAGGGAAGGGGCATAGGGGGGGGTTTACTATGTCATCCCATGCCCCTGCCCTTCCCCTTAAAAATGCCCTACCGTCTGTTGCATGCACGGCTGGCACAACCTCTTAGGGCAAGCGTCAGGCAGAGGGCAAGCGCAAAAGGCACATTCCCTGTGCTTGCTTTTCACCGAACACTTCTTCCCCTAGTAACACAAAATGGGGAAAAAACTGTATTACTGGTATTCTAAATCTGACGATCTCTTACCCAGATTGTACAGCAGTAGGTACCGGATCACGGGGAGGGGGCTTTTTCCCAGCTGCGGAACTTCTGCGGCTGGTGCTCCTGGCCATTGAAGAGGAGCGCTCTGTCTGCTGCTGCTGGCTCTCCTGTTGCACCGAGGGAGCTTCTGCAGTGTCCATCGCGAAAAATGGGGCAGAAGCGCTTTACCTCTTTCCTAGGCTCCTTATATCCTCCCCCGGATATCCGGATCAGCAGGTCTGGCCAGGGGTCCACCCCCTCCTACTCCCCGCCCCACGGCCCCCCCGCACCTCCCCGCCGTCCCCACAGCAGGCGCCGTCCGATGATGCAGCCGCCAAAATTTTCAAAAACGCCGGCCGGCGTCTCACTTCCGGTTCCGGTGGTGGAGACTCCGCCCCCTTTTTCCCCCGCTCGCACGGACCCCACCATACCGATGGAGGTAAGTATAATCCCCCGCTGCATCGCCCCTCCGAGCGGAGATCTCTCCCGACCCCAGCCGCGCTGCTGCAACAGCGGCGCACGACTGAATTTTCAAAAACCCCGCCGCGCCGTCCATAGCCGTGACGCGCGGCGGGAAATTCAAAACCGCCCGCTGCGCCGTCCATAGCAGCGACGCGCGGCGGGAAATTAAAAAAAAACCCGCCGCGCTATCCATAACAGTGACGCGCGGCGGGAAATTCAAAAAACCCCCGCCGCGCCGCTCACAGCAGTGACGCGGCGGGAAATTCAAATTTTAAAAACAAATTTTTTTTTTTTTTTTTTTTTAAAAATCACGGCTGCACCCTCAAGAGGCCCCCACCATGACAGGACCACAGGAGAGGACAGGGAGAAGGCATCGGGACCAGGGAGAGGGGGGGAATACTTACCTACCGGCGCTGGCTGGGAGACAGAGATCCTCTGGATACTGCTCCACCTGCTCCACACACTGCCGTGGAATCCTACCCGGACCCACCGTGGCGCTTCCAGGGGCTCCGCACCGGCCGAGGTAGGAGATCCCCCCCCGCTACCTGGGTCGACCGGCCGGCCTGGGTCCTCCTGAAGATCTTCATCTGTAGGAAACCCGTCCTTTAGGAACAGGAAACCAACTGATGTGTGGGAGAGGTGCCGCCCTTTTATATCTGTAGGTTTCCTGTTCCTAAGGGGCGGATCCCCTCTCTCTGTAGTGCTGTCATGGACGTTCGAATAAAAGACCGATATAAAAAAACATGGTACCGCTGAAAACGTCATCTTGTCCTGCAAAAAATGAGCCCCATACAGCATCATCATTAAAAAAATTAAAAAAGTTATAGCTCGCAGAATAAAGCGATGCATAAATAATTATTTTTTATATAAAATTGTTTTTATTGTATAAAAGCGCCAAAACTTAAAAAAAATGATCTAAATGAGGTATCGCCATAATCGTACTGACCCGAAGAATAAAACTGCTTTATCAATTTTACCACACGCGGAACGGTATAAACGCCCCCCCCAAAAGAAATTCATGAATTGCTGATTTTTGTTCATTCTATCTCCCAAAAATCGAAATAAAAAGCGATCAAAACATGTCACGTGCTCAAAAATGGTACCAATAAAAACGTCAACTCGTACCGCAAAAATTAAGACCTCACATGACTCTGTGGGCCAAAATATGCAAAAATTATAGCTCTCAAAATGTGTGATGCAAAAACTATTTTTTGCAATAAAAAGCGTCTTTTAGCGTGACAGCTGCCAAACATAAAAACCCAATATAAATAGTAAATCAAACCCCCTTTTATCACCCCTTTAGTTAGGCAAAATGATAAAATTAAAAAAATGTATTTATTTCCATTTTCCCATTAGGGTTAGGGATGCGCCTAAAGTTAGGCTTAGGGATTAGGGGTGTGTTAGGGTTAGGTTTGTGGTTAGGGTTATGGTTAGGGTTGGGACTAGGGTTAGGGGTGTGTTGGGGTTAGGGTTGGAGTTAGAATTGGGGGGTTTCCGCTGTTTAGGCACATCAGGGGCTCTCCAAATGTGACATGGCATCTGATCTCAATTCCAGCCAATTCTGCGTTTAAAAAGTCAAACGGTGCTCCTTCACTTCTGAGCTCTGCCATGCTCCCAAACAGTAGTTTACCCCCACATATGGGGTATCAGCATACTCAGGACAAATTGCACACTAACTCTTGCGGTCCAATTTCTTCTGTTACCCTTGGGAAAATAAAAAATTGGGGGCGAAAATATCATTTTTGTAAAAAAAATTATTTTTTTGTTTTTACAGCTGTACGTTATAAACTTCTGTGAAGCACTTGGGGGTTCATAGCGCTCACCACACATCTAGATTAGTTCCTTGTGGGGTCTATTTTCCAAAATGGGGTCACTTGTGGGGGATTTCCACTGTTTAGGCACATCAGGGGCTCTCCAAGTACGTCATGACGCCCGCAGACCATTCCATCAAAGTCTGCAATCCAAAACGTCACTACTTCCCTTCCGAGCCCCGACGTGTGCTCATACAGTAGTTTTCTCCCACATATAGGGTATCAGCGTACTCAGGACAAATTGAACAACAACTTTTGCAGTCCAATTTCTCCTGTTACCCTTGTTAAAATAAAATATTGGGAGCGAAAAAAATCATTTTTGTAAAAAAAAAGGATTTTTTATTTTTACGGCTGTACGTTATAAACTTCTGTGAAGCACTTTGGGGTTCAAAGTGCTCACCACACATCTAGATAAGTTCATTTGGGGTCTATTTTCCAAAATGGGGTCACTTGTGGGGGGTTTCCACTGTTTAGGCACATCAGAGGCTCTCCAAATGCGACATGACGCCTGCAGACCATTCCATCAAAGTCTGCAATCCAAAACGTCACTACTTCCTTCCGAGCCCCGACGTGTGCCCATACAGTAGTTTTCTCCCACATATGGGGTATCAGCGTACTCAGGACAAATTGGACAACAACTTTTGGGGTCCAATTTCTCCTGTTACCCTTGGGAAAATAAAAAGTTGGTGACTAAAAGATCATGCTTGTGGAAAAAATATGATTTTTTATTTTCATGCTCGGGCGTTATAAACTTTAGTGAAACACCTGGGGTTCAAAGTTCTCACCACACATCTAGATAAGTTCCTTGAGGGGTCTAGTTTCCAAAATGGTGCCATTTGTCGGGGGTTTCCACTGTTTAGGCAGATCAGGAGCTCTCCAAACACGACATGGCATCCAGCCAATTCTGCGTTGAAAAAGTCAAACGGCGCTCCTTTCCTTCCAAGCTCTGCTATGCACCCAAACAGTGGTTTACCCCCACACATGGGGTATCAGCGTACTCAGGACAAATTGCACAATAACTTTTGGAGTCTTGTTACCCTTGGGAAAATAAAAATTGGGGTGAAAAGATCATTTTTGTGGAAAAAATATGATCTTTTAATTTTACGGCTCTACGTTATAAACTTGTGTGAAGCACTTGGGGTTGAAATTGCTCACCATAGATCTAGATAAGTTCCTTAGGGGTCTACTTTCCAAAATGGGGTCACTTGTGGGGGTTTCCACTGTTTAGGCACATCAGGGGCTCTCCAAATTCAACATGGCGTCCAATCTCAATTCCAGCCAATTTAGGTTGGAAAAAGTCAAATGGTGCTCCTTCCATTCAGAGCTCTGCCGTGCGCCCAAACAGTGGTTCCCCCCACATATGGGGTATCAGCGTACTCAGGACAAATTGGACAACAACTTTTGTGTTCCAATTTCCCTTGTTACCCTTGGGAAAATAAAAAATTGGAGACTAATAGATAATTTTTGTGGGAAAAAAAATAGGATTTTTTATTTTCATGCCCGGGCATTATAAACTTGTGTGAAGCACTTGGGGGTTCAAAGTGCTCACCACAGATCTAGATAAGTACCTTAGGGGGTCTAGTTTTCAAAATGGGGTCACTTGTGGGGGGTTTCCACTGTTTAGGCTCATCTGGGGCACTGCAAACAGAACATGACCCCCATCAACATCTGCATTCCAAAACGTTATTACTCCCTTTCCAAGCCCTGCCGTGCGACCAGTTTCCCCCCCCCCACATATGGGGTATCAGCGTTCTCAGGACAAATTGGACAACAACTTTTGGGGTCCAATTTCCTTGGGAAAAATCAAAAATTTGGTACTAAAAAATCATTTTTGTGGAATTTTTTTTTTTTTTTCACACCCAGGCATTATAAACTTTTGTGAAACACTTGGGGGTTCAAAGTACTCACAGCAGATCTAGCTAAGTTCCTTAGGGGTCTAGTTTCCAAAATGGTGTCACTTGTGGGGGGTTTCCACTGTTTAGGCGCATCAGGGGCTCTCCAAACACGACATGGCGTCCAATCTCAACTCCAGCCAATTTTGGTTTGAAAAAGTCAAACGGCGCTCCTTCCCTTACGAGCTCTGCCGTGTGCCCAAACAGTGGTTTTCCCCCACATATGGGGTATTGGCGTACTCAGGAGAAATTGCACAACTTTATCTGTCCATTTTCTCCTTTTACCCTTGTGAAAATAAAAAAAAGTTTGTAAAAGATCAGTTTTGTGAATAAAAAGTTAAATATTCATTTTTTCCTTCCACGTTGCTTCAGCTCCTGTGAAGCACCTGAAGGGTTAATAAACTTCTTGAATGTGGTTTTGAGTACCTTGAGGGGTGGTTTTTATAATGGTGTCACTTTTGGGTATTTTCTGCCATATAGACCCCTCAAAGTGACTTCAAATGTGAGGTGGTCCCTAAAAAAAATGGCTTTGTAAATTTTGTTGTAAAAATGAGAAATCGCTAGTCAACTTTTAACCCTTATAACTTCCTAACAAAAAAAAAGTTTGGTTACAAAATTGTGCTGATGTAAAGTAGACATGTGGGAAATGTTATTTCTTAACTATTTTGTGTGACATATTTCTCTGTTTTAAGGGAATAAAAATTAAAAGTTTGAAAATTGCAAAATTATCAAAATTTTCGCCATATTTGCATTTTTTTCAAAAATAAACGCAAGTTATATCAAAGAAATTTTACCACTAACGTGAAGTACAATATGTCACGAGAAAACAATCTCAGAATCGCGAAGATCCGTTGAAGCGTTCCAGAGTTATAACCTCATAAAGAGACAGTGGTCAGAATTGTAAAAATTGGCCTGGTCATTAACGTGCAAACCACCCTTGGGGGTGAAGGGGTTAAAGATAGAAGAGTCATTATAATGCTCCTGAATAAAAAAAATTGCCCCTCACTATATTGTCTGCACAAAATATGACCCCATGCTGTCCCTCTTATGGTACATGCTCTTCACACTGACCGCTCCTTTCCAGACTGGGCCACCTCTTCACACTCTCTTCTCACACTGTGTTCCCCCTATAGGGCTCAGTCTCAATACTTTACTCTGTCATCACACTCCCCCTCCTTGGTATACTGTCCCCTCCTGGCTATGCCCTTACCCTGTCCCCCCATACTACGCCCCCACTACTCAGTTTCTATTCTGTGCCCACTCATTTTTCTCCCCCCCAAACTGTCACCTCACACAATTCCCCTCCCTCCTCATACTGTCTCCTCACACTATTATCCCTCCCTTCTCATACTGTCTTCTCTCACATCCCCCCTGCTAACCAGGCTGTCTCCTCATATATTTACCCCATCACTTTCTATGCTGACTGCTCACACATACCCCTGACTCCCCATACTGTGTCTGCACACATCCCATCACTCCCCATACATTGTCCACATACATTTTTCACATCGCTACTCATACTGTGTCCGCATACATTCCCCGTTCGCTCCCCATACTGTCTGCACCCATCCCCAATCACCATACTGTTTCTGCACCCATCCCCCGTACCGTTTCCTTGTGCATGCCCCCATTCCTCCGCACCGTTTCCTCGTAAATGCCCCCCATTCCTCCGTACTGTTTTCTCGTACATGCCCCCATTTCCCCCTTTGCTCATTTTGTGTCCTCAAATCTCCTACCACACATTAAATCCCCCATCCCCACTCCAATTCTCCCCACACAAACCCCACCAAATCTCCCCCACCCATGCACTTAATCTTCGGTGTCTTCAGCTCCACTGGAGCACTTACCACCCATCCTGCGTCTCTGCGGCGCCAGCGAGTGACGTCAGCAGCGTGATCACATGATCTGATCACGTTGCTGGCGTCGCTCTGACCCGGTGGTCTGTATAGACGCAAATACAATTGATCCCTGGGAGACGGCGCGCGGCAGCTTCTCTGCGCCGGCTGTCAGGTGGACAGCCAGCACAACAGAGAACGGCCCGGACTCCCTGTCCTAGGGGCGGCAGAATGCAGTTGCCAGGGTAGACACCAAGGACCACAGCATTAGGCGGCCTGACTGCTTCCCCCTGCCGGCTGCCCCCCCAGATACGTCTCTGCTCGCCCTCCACAGCGGAGACAGCAAGGGATTCAAGACCCCTCAGCAGCCGGAAGACTGAGGTGGGTGTGGGGGGGCCAACCCCGGACTAAAACAAAAAAAAAAAACCCTTGCTCAGGTGCTGCTCCCCCCGCATCCTACATGCCCTCAAGTGCCTAGTGGCAAATACGGCCCTGGCCGTAGGGAGAAGAGAGCCTCACTTTCTCCCTGCATCCGCTGCGGCATCCAGACATTGGTTACATGCTTCACACCTGCAGATTATCCCTATATCTGGAGGTAAATTGCGCCTCTTGGGGAGACAGGTTCAAATCTGCAGCACAAAGGCATGAAGAAAAGGGAAACAAAAAAATCCAGCAATAATCAACACAATAGATTTTGTTGCTAATAACTGCAGAAAAATTGCAGCTGGGAGCGCAGCCGCACTGCAGGACCCTTAGATGGCAGAAGGAGTGCAGGTGGACAACTCCCATCATCCGCTCACTCTCCTGTAGTATTACAGATGCACATAGATATGTCGCCAGCCACACAGACACGTGTCCTGCAACACAGCCTGTTAGTGACATCCAGGCCATTAGATCCGGAGGCCGCCCAGCACTGCGTAAGTGACCCCACAAGGACAATCACCTCAATATCCCCAACACTACAGGGCCCGCCGCATACTGCACAGGAGGATGATGGGAGGGTAAGCGGATGATGAGCGGGTGAGGGAATGTCAGGAGGGTGAGCGGATGACGGGAGAGTGAGGGGATGTCGGGAGGGTGAGCGGATGACGGGAGGGTCAGTGGATGATGGGAGGGTGAGCGGATGACGGGAGGGTGAGAGGATGTTAAGAGGGTGAGTGGATGAGGGAGGGTGAGCGGTTGATGGGAGTGTGAGGGGATGGTGAGCGGATAGCGGGAGGGTGAGGGGATGTCGGGAGGGTGAGCGGATGTCGGGAGGGTGAGCGGATGACGGGAGGGTGAGCGGATGATGGGAGGGTCAGTGGATGATGGGAGGGTGAGCGGATGACGGGAGGGTGAGGGGATGTTAAGAGGGTGAGTGGATGATGGGAGGGTGAGCGGATGATGGGAGTGTGAGGGGATGGTGAGCGGATAGCGGGAGGGTGAGGGGATGTCGGGAGGGTGAGCGGATGACGGGAGGGTGAGGGGATGTCGGGAGGGGGAGCGGATGACGGGAGGGTGAGCGGATAACAGGAGGGTGAGTGGATGTTAGGATGGTGAGCGGATGTCGGGCAGGTGAGCGGATGATGGGAGTGGTTGTCCATCATTATTCAGTATTGCTGAGTGTGGCTCTTTTCTCTGTATGAAGCCGCAGAGGAGCCGTCATGCCGAGCACCAGAGGGGACACAATAAAGGAACATGGCAGCTCAGATCTGGGAGCTGTAGGAAATCTTCCTGCCTCTTCAAATTTAGGTCCTTGAATCATCACAGAGACCCCCAGAGCGGGAGCCGCTCTGTCGCCAATGACCATCGGGCCTAACAGCAGCTGTTCTGGCCGCAGCCCTGGAGGTGAAGCACTGACCGTTCAGCTGAATGTGAGGATTGCTGCACTCTCTTATAATGCAGCTGGGGATCCTCAGAAAATGCCCACAAAAAGCTAAAACACTGAAAAACCTCAGCAGACGTAAAAAAAAACCTTCAAAAGAGCAGACAAGAAATTTTATATAAAAAAGTAGTCTTCCTTTAAAGGGAACCTGTCACCAGTTTTAAGGCATAGCAGCTAAAACTATCGCCTTATTAAGTGTCCGCTATGCATTCCCTACATCCTTATAGAACCCCCTGACTCCCCTTGTATACTCACAAAAAACGTTTTTTAATGTGTCCCGCGCTGTATGGTAATTTCTCAGTCCAGTCCGATGGGTGTGGTTTCGGGTCTCCACATCACGTCCATCGGCTGTTGGTCGCCGTCATACATCATAGATAACGCCTCTTGCCCAGTGCGACATCTTGCGCCTGCTCAGAAATATAGCCTTTTGTGCCTGCACAGTATGCTTTGCCCAACTGCGGGCAAAGCCGAAAAACAGAGGTGCGCATGCGCTGGCAAACATAGTTCCAGGCGATAAGAGAGCGAAAGGCGCCCGTACTGGGAGATGACCCCAACAATGGGAGAGGGAAAGGCGCCCGTACTGGAGATGACCCCAACAATGGAGAGGAAAGGCGGCAGTACTGGGAGATGACCCCAACAATGGGAGAGCGAAAGGCGCCCATACTGGGAGATGACCCCAACAATGGGAGAGGGAAAGGCGCCCGTACTGGGAGATGACCCCAACAATGGGAGGGAAAGGCGGCAGTACTGGGAGATGACCCCAACAATGGGAGAGGGAAAGGCGGCAGTACTGGGAGATGACCCCAACAATGGGAGAGGGAAAGGCGGCAGTACTGGGCAATGTCCCACACTTTTATTTCCAAATTTCAAAGAATGTGATTTTTTCGCACGATACATTTCTGCCGCTTCCTACATTCTGTACATCACTCTTCGATTTCTCAGTTTCCAAACCTCTGCTACTAGTGAGAGAATGAAAATATTCCCGTTCACCTTTCCTTTTACACGTCAGCGTTTCTTACAGAAATCTGTGTAGTCTGGAGGCCAGAAAAGAAGAAGAGCTGCTGCTGAGCTCAGGTACATCCCGGACTGACACACTGTCACTAACCCTCAGCTCGGTGGACAGGAGAAGACCTGGACAGCTTAACAGCCATTAAATGTAAATCAGATCATTTCCATTCACTGACAGCAAGCAGACAAAAAATACTGCGAATAAAATAGCTTTCATTATTTACCAAATATTCCATTTTAAGTACATTTTTTCTTCAACAAAAAACTTGAGCAATAATATATAAAAAACAGAAACTTTTCATATTTATTAAACCAAAACATAGAAGAATCTGTCCCTGGTGGCCTCGGCTCCTTCCTCTCAGTCCGCGCTTCTGTGCGGAGATCGGATTTTATGGCTCCTGTCTCCACACACAGATCCAGAGTCTTCTCTACGCTGCCCCTCGATCTCTGACCCCTCCTGTAAATGGTCGCGCACGACCTGCTCCAGCACCGCGTACACGTCCTTACACGCATTGCTGGCCGCATCCTTCACTCGCTCCACGTCATCCTCGCGCAGCCGCGAGTTCATCTACAGCAGCGCGATCTGCTCAGACTTAGGTAACAGCGCTAAAGACAAGTGGGGTCCTCCTGCCGACTCCTCCACGTAGCTGAGATCCGCCAGCGGCGTGTCCTCGACGAGGCTGAGCTGGCGCACACGTAGTCTCGCATGGGGATGCGGCGTCGATCACCACCAGGGTGGCTGCGTTCACACACGTGCAGTAATTGCCGCCATCAGCCTGCAGGATCTAAAAGGGAGAAAATATCAAATAATTATAACCTAAAATTCTGCTACACGGCCCGTCCCCAGTCACAGACGGCTGACAACAGAGAGCAATAGATGACAGCCGGGCACTCCTGGCCTGATACAAGAGGATATTCATTCTGTTTGGCTGATAATAGAGCACAATAGTAGTACAGCAAACAGAGGTAGGAGAAGACTCTGGAGCTTTGGACACCGCACAGATAAGGCTCTGTACTCATGAGACTGATGTTCCACTGATCGTGACAGCTCAGGCCAGCGGTCTAATTTGTATGGGGGCGCCGTCCAACTGATGGTTGGAGAGATGTCAAGTGGACATGTCTGATTTCTGATCATATTTCTCTCCATGAGATAAGTCAGTGCCTGGGAGAGGCGGCTGTCGGCAGAGGAAGCGCTTCCCTGCCTGGGAGAGGCGGCTGTCAGCAGAGGAAGCTCTCCCTGCATGAGAGAGGCGGCTGTCGGCAGAGGAAGCGCTCCCCTGCATGGGAGAGGCGGCTGTCAGCAGAGGAAGCTCTCCCCTGCATGAGAGAGGCGGCTGTCGGCAGAGGAAGCTCTCCCCTGCCTGGGAGAGGCGGCTGTCGGCATAGGAAGCGCTCCCCTGCATGAGAGAGGCGGCTGTCGGCAGAGGAAGTGCTCCCTGCACGTATATACGATCTTACAGCGCTGGTACAGCTGGAGGCAGAATACAGGAGGACATGCTGCACCGATACCGCGTGCGTCACCCCTTCTCACCTGCACGTAATATTGATCTGACAGCGCTGGTACAGCTGGAGGCAGAATACAGGAGGACATGCTGCACCGATACCGCGTGCGTCAACCCCTTCTCACCTGCACGATATATCGTCAGAGAGCGCGGGTGCAGCTGGAGGCAGAATACAGGAGTACATGCTGCACGATAACCGCGTGCATCGCCCTTCTCACCTGCACGTATATACGATCTGAGAGCGCGGGTACAGCGGAGGCAGAATACAGAAGGACATGCTGCACGATACCGCGTGCGTCGCCCATTCTCACCTGCACGTATATATCGATCAGAGAGCGCGGGTGCAGCTGGAGGCAGAATACAGGAGTACATGCTGCACTGATACGCGTGCGTCACCCCATTCTCACCTGCACGTATATATCGATCAGAGAGCGCGGTGCAGCTGGAGGCAGAATACAGGAGTACATGCTGCACTGATACCGGTGCATCGCCCTTTCTACCTGCACGTATATATCGATCTGAGGAGCGCGGGTACAGGGAGGCAGAATACAGAAGGACATGCTGCACTGATACCGCGTGGCGTCGCCCATTCTCACCTGCACGTATATATTGATCTGAGAGCGCGGTACAGCTGGAGGCAGAATACAGGAGGACATGCTGCACTGATACCGCGAGTGTCGCCCCTTCTCACCTGCCCGTATATATCGATCTGAGAGCGCGGGAACAGCTGGAGGCAGAATACAGGAGGACATGCTGCCGATACCACGTGCATCGCCCCTTCTCACCTGCACGTTATATAACGATCTGAGAGCGCGGTGGAACAGCTGGAGGCAGAATACAGGAGGACATGCTGCCCGATACCGCGTGCGTCTCCCTTCTCACCTGCACGTATATACTGTTCTGAGAGCGCGGAACAGTGGAGGCAGAATACAAGAGGACATGCTGCACCGATACCGCGTGCATCTCCCCTTCTCACCTGCACGTATATACGATCTGACAGCGCGGGTACAGCTGGAGGCAGAATACAGGAGGACATGCTGCACTGATATCGCATGCGTCGCCCCTTCTCACCTGCATGTATAGATCGATCTGAGAGCGCAGGTACAGCGGAGGCAGAATACAGGAGGACATGCTGCACCGATACCGCGTGCATCGCCCTTTCTCACCTGCACTTATATCGATCAGAGAGCGCGGGTACAGCGGAGGCAGAATACAGGAGGACATGCTGAACCGATACTGCGTGCGTCGTCTCTTCTCACCTGCACGTATATACCGTTCTGAGAGCGCGGGAACAGTGGAGGCAGAATACAGGAGGACATGCTGCACCGATACCGCGTGTGTCGTCTCTTCTCACCTGCACGTATATAACGATCTGAGAGCGTGGAGGCAGAATACAGGAGGACATGCTGCACCGATACCGCGTGCATCGCCCTTTCTGACCTGCACGTATATATCGATCAGAGAGCGTGGGTACAGCTGGAGGCAGATTACAGGAGGACATGCTGCACTGATACAGCGTGCGTCGCCTCCTCACCTGCACGTATATAACGATCTGAGAGCGTGGGTACAGCTGGAGGCAGAATACAGGAGGACATGCTGCCCGATACCGCGTGCATCGCCCCTTCTCACCTGCACGTATATATCGATCTGAGAGCGCGGGTACAGCTGGAGGCAGAATACAGGAGGACATGCTGCACCGATACAGCGTGCGTCGCCCCTTCTCACCTGCAAATATATACCGTTCTGAGAGCGCGGGAACAGTGGAGGCAGAATACAAGAGGACATGCTGCACCGATACAGCGTGCGTCGCCCCTTCTCACCTGCACGTATATAACGATCTGAGAGCACGGGAACAGTGGAGGCAGAATACAGGAGGACATGCTGCACCAATACCGCGTGTGTCCCCCTTCTCACCTGCACGTATATAACGATCTGAGAGTGTGGGTACAGCTGGAGGCAGAATACAAGAGGACATGCTGCACCGATACCGCGTGCGTCGCCCCTTTTCACCTGCACGTATATATCGATCTGAGAGCGCGGGTACAGCGGAGGCAGAATACAGGAGGACATGCTGCACCGATACCGCGTGCTTCGCCCCTTCTCACCTGCACGTATATATCGATCTGAGAGCGCGGGTACAGCGGAGGCAGAATACAGGAGGACATGCTGCCCCGATACTGCGTGCTTCGCCCCTTCTCACCTGCACGTATATATCGATCTGAGAGCGCGGGTACAGCGGAGGCAGAATACAGGAGGACATGCTGCACTGACACCGCGTGCGTCGCCCCTTCTCACCTGCACATATATACTGATCTGAGAGCGCGGGTACAGCAGAGGCAGAATACAGGAGGACATGCTGCTCCGATACCGCGTGCTTCGCCCCTTCTCACCTGCACGTATATATCGATCTGAGAGCGCGGGTACAGCGGAGGCAGAATACAGGAGGACATGCTGCACTGACACCGCGTGCGTCTCCCCTTCTCACCTGCACGTATATATTGATCTGAGAGGGCGGTTACAGCTGGGTGAGGATGGCGGCCTCAAACTTCTGCTTCAGGTGCAGGGTCATCTCGGTGGACGGTCTCCGTGCGGCCGACGCTTCCTTTCCCCGGTGCTGAAGGTGGCCATGCTGTACTGGCAGTTCACCACCGCACGATCATGGAGAGTTTTGGCCCGAGAGCCGCGGATCTAAGAGAAGAAACAGAGAGGACGGAGCCAGAGTCAGAGCCGCACGATGTCAATAAAGCTTGATTGTTTTCTTTTGGGTTGATGACGGATGCGGATTTATGTATAAAATAATGCGCTTTTTGCTTTTCACCTTTTTTAGTATTGAAAAATTTGAGTAAAAAAATGTCAGGCGTATATAAAGTGAGTCCAATGGTAAGGGAGGTCGGCGACGGGTGAAGGGAGGCGGGATCGGAGTAAATCTGCACAAAAATTATGAAATGTTATAAAAAGTTGCAATTGATTTATCACATGCAAAAATCTGGAAAACTAAAAATCAACATGAAAAGGTGCAAATCAAAAATAGGCAAATTATCACCCCCATCATTGACACAGGTTCCCGCATAGAAATAATATCACAAATATTTGGCTTCTGAGGCAGAACAGTAAAAAAAAAAGCGGCATAAAACCCAACCCTGGCCTTGACGGGAAGGGGTTAAGTTCCCAATTACATTTTTGTCTACTTTTCGGCGTTCTTCGCTTCGTCCCTTTAATTTGTGCCTTTTTCACAGTCTCTGTCACGTCTTCTCCTGGGTTTTGCTTCTTTGATGTCGGCCGTTGTGCTCGGGGTTTTCGGATGGTTTTTATTTGATTCAGTTCGGATTTTTACAGCATTTCTCAGCAAATCTTTTCCAGTTTCCCCAGAATTGATTTTATGAACGGCGTCGTAAATTTTTTTTTGAAAATGTTGTGACATTTTGAAGTGAAACGTAAAACATTGTGTGCTAATAAATTCCCCAAAAAAGACAAAAATAAATGACGGCGTTCCACCTGCGAGTGTCAGCAAGTTCATGGTGACATTAATCTGTGACAGCGGCATTTACACTGCGCCGGCAGAGGGACGTGTCATTCCAGGCGCCCATCGAAGTCCCAAGGATACGATCACGGGGTGCTGAAGGGGCGCCATGAAGGTGAAGGGTCTGCGGGAGACCCCCCCTGCCTGTCATGAATGCCGGCTTCTGTTCATAGGAACAAAACTGACAGCGCTGCTGTGTATAGAACGAGTGATCAGAGGATCGCAGGGTCACGGCCCCTGAGGGGAAATACAGTGAAGGGCAAAAAAAAAAATATATAAAATAAAAAACTTCAAATCTTTCCTTTTGCCTCATTAAAAATAAAGAGAAAACAAAAATCCCATATTTAATATTGTTACATTTGTAAACGAGCGATCAAAATACAAAATTAATGAACCCGATGGGTAAAAGGCGTAATGAGAAGAGTTCAAAAAGCCAGAATTAGGTTTATTAGGGTGAGTTTCCACGGTCAGGAAACGCTGCGTGTTTGGCGCTGTGCGCTGGCGCAGTGCCAAACACGCAGCGTCCAGATGTTACAGCATAGTGGAGGGGATTTCAAGAAATCCCGTCTCCACTATGCGTAACAATACGCAGGTGGCAGACCTGCGTAAACGGACATGCGGCGCGTCTTTTCAGACCGCAGCATGTCCTCGCGTATTGCGGCGACGGTGCGTCGCCGCAACATAATTAACACAGGGCTATGTAGCCCTGCGCTCTTTCCGGAGGTGTTCCGGAGGTGTCCTGAACACCTCCGGAAAGAGCGCGCGTCAGAAAGGGGGCGGGGCTTAGACGGAGCGGAATTTCCGCTCCGTCCAAAGCGCTATGGTTCCGGACCGTGGAACCATAGCCTTATTGGTCGCTGCAACATTGCAATAAAATGTAATAAGAGGCGATTAAGAAATCGGATCTACCCCAAAATGATATCAATAAAACGTCAGCTCAGGGCGCAAAAAATAATTCCTCACCCAGATCCCGAAATATGGAGACACTGCGGGAATACGGGGAGGAAAAGACGAAAACGGAAAATACGGAAAATAGCCGCGGAGTGAAGGGGTTAAAAGCGTTCATGGTAAGAAAAACACGTATTAAAGTCTCGGAGCACCGCAATCAATCCCCCAGAAAGAGAGAAAAATGTAATCAATAGTTGTGTGACCCTAAAAATGAGGCCGCTAAAAAAAAAGAAAAAAGCCCCAAAAAAAACCAACAAAAGCACAAATTGTCGCATCACAGGAAAAATAAAAAACACAACTTTTCCTCGTTGTAAAATGCTATTACTTTATTCTCCCCCACAGCCTCATAAGTCTAATGACCATGTGACCACCGCACGGCAAACTCAGCTCTGCTACACGGCAAACTCAGCCCTGCCGCACGGCAAACTTAGCTCTGCTACATGGCAAACACAGCCCTGCCACACTCAGCCCTGCCACACGGCAAACTCAGCTCTGCTACACGGCAAACTCAGCCCTGCCGCACGGCAAACTTAGCTCTGCTACACGGCAAACTCAGCCCTGCCGCACGGCAAACTTAGCTCTGCTACATGGCAAACACAGCCCTGCCACACTCAGCCCTGCCGCACGGCAAACTCAGCCCTGCCGCACGGCAAACTCAGCCCTGCCGCACGGCAAACACAGCCCTGCCGCACGGCAAACTCAGCCCTGCTACATGGCAAACTCAGCCCTGCCACACTCAGCCCTGCCGCACGGCAAACTCAGCCCTGCCGCACGGCAAACACAGCCCTGCCGCACGGCAAACACAGCCCTGCCGCACGGCAAACACAGCCCTGCCGCACGGCAAACACAGCCCTGTTACATGGCAAACTCAGCCCTGCCGCACGGCAACACACAGCCCTGCCGCACGGCAACACACAGCCCTGCCGCACGGCAAACACACAGCCCTGCCGCACGGCAACACACAGCCCTGCCGCACGGCAACACACAGCCCTGCCGCACGGCAACACACAGCCCTGTTACATGGCAAACTCAGCCCTGCCGCACGGCAACACACAGCCCTGCCGCACGGCAACACACAGCCCTGCCGCACGGCAACACTCAGCCCTGCCGCACGGCAACACTCAGCCCTGCCGCACGGCAACACTCAGCCCTGCCGCACGGCAACACTCAGCCCTGCCGCACGGCAACACTCAGCCCTGCCGCACGGCAACACTCAGCCCTGCCGCATGGCAAACACAGCTTTGCCGCACGGTAAACTCAGCCCTGCCGCACGGCAAACTCAGCCCTGCCGCACGGCAACCTCAGCTCTGCCGCATGGCAAACACAGCTTTGCCGCACAGTAAACTCAGCCCTGCTACTTGGCAAACTCAGCTCTGCCACATGGCAAACACAGCTCTGCCGCACGGCAAACTCAGCTCTGCCGCACGGCAAACTCAGCTCTGCCGCACGGCAAACTCAGCTCTGCCGCACGGCAAACTCAGCTCCGCCGCACGGCAAACTCAGCCCTGCCGCACGGCAACCTCAGCTCTGCCGCATGGCAACCTCAGCTCTGCCGCATGGCAAACACAGCTTTGCCGCACAGTAAACTCAGCCCTGCTACTTGGCAAACTCAGCTCTGCCACATGGCAAACACAGCTCTGCCGCACAGTAAACTCAGCTCTGCTACTTGGCAAACTCAGCTCTGCTACATAGCAAACTCAGCCCTGCCACACAGCAAACTCAACTCTGCCACATGGCAAACACAGCTCTGCTGCACAGTAAACTCAGCCCTGCTACATGGCAAACTCAGCTCTGCCGCACTCAGCCCTGCCACATGGCAAACTCAGCCCTGCCACACAGCAAACTCAGCTCTGCCACATGGCAAACACAACTCTGCCGCACAGTAAACTCAGCCCTGCTACTTGGCAAACTCAGCTCTGCTACAACCACTCAGTCAAGTGTACTTGTGCCAAACAGCAAACTTAGCTCTGCTGCATCCACACACACTATGACGTCCGGCTCCAGCGCTCACACAAGTTTATTTATACAATGTTTCTGCACACAAGACAGCGGCTAGAGAAGCACTGACACCACGAAGGGACGCGCATGCGTATACTCACATGGACATGACGTCATGGAAGTCCTATAATCCACTTTGTAACAGCAACCACTTAATAGCCTGGTCACATGGGCATGACGTCACGGAAGGTCCTATAGCACTGTGTAATATTATCGACCAATCCGTCCTCCCACCACTAGGTGTCGCTGAATATCTTTGCGATGACGCTCTGTCCACTGAGGGTATAAAAGGATCGGTGCGCAGACGAAGGCGCCATTTTACTCACACGTGCGATGTAGAGAGGAGGGCTGTGTCAGGGCAGGAATCGTGTCTGTGACGCCATTACACAGCAAAGCTATTATTGTCATTTATAAATCTGTGATTGAGGTTTAGAACAGCAGACCGCTCTTACTGCAGTGAATGGCGTTAGTGTGCGTTATGTTGTAGGGTTTTATTCCATGAGGTAAATTACCTCACAAAAGATGATTCCTGTGAGGAAAGTCAGTGCGAGCAGAGTCTGAGCTCTGTATACAGACAGTAATCCTGTCAGGAGATCTGTAGTGTTAGTTTAGGACGTCACAGCTGCAGGGAAGCGCAGAATTTGTTTTTCAAAGATTTCGGCTAAAATCTATCAGTAAATGTGCAGTTACAAATATTAAAACAGCGGAGATGAGGGAGAAAGATGCCGCAGAGGACAAAAAGTGATCGTAAATGATCAATAGCGAGAGCAAATGACGGCACAGAAGAGACTAAAGACTAAAATAATGAGTAATACAGAGATCCTCCTAGAGCGACGGAGGCGATGAGGGATAATAACAGCAAAAGATGGAAAATAGGCAAAAATCTGCAATTTATGTGTAAATTTCATCAAAACTGAACAATACTGAACTAATGAGTAACTAATACAGATCCTCCAAGAGCGAAGGAGGCGATGAGGGATAATAACAGCAAAAGATGGAAAATAGGCAAAAATCTGCAATTTATGTGTAAATTTCATCAAAACTGAACAATACTGAACTAATGAGTAACTAATACAGAGATCCTCCAAGAGCGAAGGAGGCGATGAGGGATAATAACAGCAAAAGATGGAAAATAGGCAAAAATCTGCGATTTATGTGTAAATTTCATCAAAACTGAATAATACTGAAATAATGAGCGAAAATGTTTAAACTTCAGTCGTAGGTTTATAAATCAATAGTAACGGGGATACAAGAGAAAACGCCACGAAAAGCTCCGTAAAGTATCTGAGAATCACATTCAGTATAAGATCGAATGAAGGAACAGACGAGGCAGAAAATGATCTTACAGCGCCGTAATACGAAACAAAAGTAAAGCGGCGTAATGCTGACAGCAGGAAAAGGAGGAAAAAAAAACACATTGTAAAACAGGAAAGGAAAAAAAAGTAAATTTATTCTGATGCGCACTTTGCTTTCTCCAAAAAGTGAAGAACTAAAAACGTTAGCGAATATAAAAAGGGAAGAAATTAAGCATGAATAATAAAAATATCTGTGAAGCGCACTTATGTCACGAGGCAAATCCTCCAGAAACCTGTAGCAAATCGCACAACAGCAGTCCATGTGTATACGTGCCTTATATTTACCAAATATGTTAGGCGTTACTACTTACACCTTAGGCCTCGTTCACATGGCTGTTTTTGCTGATATCACTCGGTACGAGTGGTAAGGGTCTGTGTGCACTCGTTGCAGATTTGGTGCGTTTTCCTGCATTTTTTCTGCTCTGATTTGTTACTAAACCTGATGACAGCAAAGTGAATGACAGACCTGACGTGTCACGAACACGTTGAGTATTTTTGCATGTTTGGTGCAGAAAATAATCTGCGTGTCAACTCTCTGCAGTTTTGCCCTACGTTCTTACCATTTACTTCACTCAAATCAGGCAAAAAAGAATCAAAATCGCGCATTTTTTGCAGCTGACTTTTCCAGTCAAAAAATACTGAAACGATGCAGAAATTTTACTCAACGTGTGCACATTTTTTTCAGGGCTCCCCCATTTTAATGACTGGTAAAGTGTAAAGATACAACTTGGTGATGTTAATAGTCTGTGTATTACACGTTTCACAGACTATAATCATCAGCCCACAGTTGTACACTTTACCCGCTGATGCTTTTTAGTGTGTGTGAATTAGAACAACAAATACACCAAATGTTTTATTTTTTTAAAAAAAAGGACAAGTGAGACACTGCCTTTTAGCGACCGGGCCAATTTTTTTATTTTAATCTTATTGTTTTCAAAGAAATAAATATAACTCAATATATAGTCATACATTATCCGAAGCAGTACACAATATGCAAACATGGTGGACTGTACAATCCACTTTTTCTAATATACATGAAATAATTTAGAAGAAGCTCCCAACTTGTAGACTGTTATTAGAACTCACATAAAAAATATAAACCTTAAAGACCCCTAGCGGATCTACGTATCAATAGGACATATACAAGACGTACATACTAAATAAAACACAATAAAAGAAAAAAAGAGGGAGGGGGATGGGGAAGAGGGGGTTGAGAAACACGGTTGAGAAACACGGATGGAGAGGGGGCTCAATCCCCTAAGCGAGCGGGGGTATGTACGGGGCCGCTCCCCAACTCCCCGGCCAGTCCCAGCACCAATCCGGATGCACCCAGCCAGGCCGCCAGCCTTTCATTCAAACAACTTATGAAACTGGTAAGTCCTGAAACTGAATCCACACACTCCAAATTTCCCTAAATCTATCAGCACGGTTGTTATAGTCAGCAGACAGCTCTTCCATTCTGCATATGTTAACCATTTCCTGGTACCATTCCAGGATGGAGGGAATTTGGGTTGATTTCCAGTGTCGTGGAATTATTGTGCGGGCTGCTGTTAGGCAGAAACGCAAAATATCATTTTTCTGATATTGGATTGACATAGGCAGGATAGTGAGCAGTGCAATCTCCGGGCTGCCCACCACCCCATTTCCAGTTATCAATTTATAATTCGAAAATATCTTCTCCCAAAATGGCATTATCTTATTGCACTCCCACCATATGTGGAGCATTGTGCCCCTCTCTTCTCCACAGCGCCAGCAATTGTCGGATGTTGCAGGGAACATAGCATGCAGCTTTACAGGGTATTGGTACCATCGAGCCATAATTTTAAAATTTTTCTCTTGCGCATAAGCGGCTGACATTTTGTGTGTAAACAGAAATCCTCTATCCCAATCTTTATCAGGGATAACTGTTCCCGTTCCCACAAATGCTGGTAATGCAACTTGTCTGAGGGGCTCTTCCCAACAAAGAGCAAGGATACTTTATGATTTGGAGGAGACTCCTTTAGAAACAATCCTTCAAAAGGAAATAGTACATTTTGTGACAGAGGGCGCCGATCCCTGTGAAGACAGGAAGGACTGTAGCTGCAGATATTCCATCCACAACAACTTCCTACATGGTGACCTCTCTTGCAGTGTAATGAAGTCCGGCAATCTGCCGTCCTCTAGCACCTGCGCAAATCGGGTATCATCCACTGCCCTCCAGCCTAAAAAAGATCCCCGCCTGTGTCCAGCAGGGAAGGATGGGTTAGAAAACGGGAGTGAGCTGGCTATTTGTGTACGGAAGATGCCAGTTCTTTCTGATTGCATGCCAAATTTTGATTGTACCCCTGGTCATATCTGACAGCCCTTCAACCATTAAGGCATCCGAGGCAATGAGCCAAGGAAGATGTTTGAGCAGCTCATCCACCCCTGCCTGTTCAATGTGTACCCACTGTTTTGTCGATGCGTGAAAATGCCAATCAATGAGACGGCCTAAAACAGATGCCTGAAAGTATTTTTTGAAATTCGGGAATCTAGCTCCCTCATCCAATTTAGGGTAATTTAGAATCTGTATGCCTATCCTTGGTCGAGTTTTACCCCATATAAATCTGGTCAGAGCTGTTCGTAATGCACTAAAAAAGCTACAGGGAGGAGAGATGGGGACGATTTGAAAAATATACACAAAACGGGGCAAGATGTCCATTTTTACAGCATTCATTTTCCCAAACCACGACAGCCACAGTTTACCATAGTTCAAGAGATCCTTATGCGTGCGGTCCAAGAGGGATTGATAATCAAGTGCGAACAGCTTTGACAAGTCAGAGGTGATAAGCACTCCTAGATATTTTATGGCTTTCGATTTCCATTTGAATGGAAAAGTTGCTTATTGCATGTTCAACCTCTCTCTGCGGCAACAAAACATTTAGGGCCTCTGTCTTTGAATAGTTGACTTTGAAATTGCTCAAAAATCCGAACCTGTCGAATTCTTTCATTATGGAGGGAATGGATATTTGCGGTTTGGACACGAAGAGGAGAAGATCGTGTGCGTACAATGCCATTTTATAAGTTCTGGACCCCAATGTGATCCCTTGAATGTCACTATTTTTCCTTATTGCATTGGCTAAGTGCTCCATTACTATCACATATAGAAGTGGAGACAGTGGGCACCCCTGTCTAGTCCCGTTCCATATCACAAAAGGTGATGATAAAATCCCATTAACCCTGACCCTAGCCGTAGGGCATGTATATAATGATAAGATCAATTGCAAAAACCGAGGCCCAATACCCATTTGACGCAAAGCTTCCCTCATAAACCCCCAGTGTACCCTATCAAAGGCCTTTTCCGCATCAACGGATATGAGGCCCATGGGCAAGGAACAACTCTTTGCTTTAGATAATAACATAGTCTTGATAGTATTGTCCCTCGCTTCCCTGCCCTGCACGAATCCCACCTGATCTGTGTTGATAAAAGAGGGTAGTAACGGAGTGAGTCTTTCAGCTAGTATTTTAGAGAATATTTTGATATCTACATTTATTAATGATATAGGCCTGTAATTAGCCGTATTTGTGGGTCTTTCCCTGGTTTGGGGAGGACACTGATATGCGCCTCCAATGACTGGGGGGCGAATCCTTTCTCATCGTTCAATGAGTTAAATGTTTTATTCATAATGGGAGATAGCTGTGGTTTAAGGAATTTATAAAATGCTGGGATGAATCCATCTGGGCCAGGGATTTTACCAGCGGGTGTAGATTGGATCGCATGGCTAACCTCCGTAATATCCCCCTCTAACGCCCCACGTATCTGACTATCTGAGGATGGTAAGGCAGTATCTCCAATATACTCCCTGATACGCTCGGCCAAGGCAGACGGGGAAAGGTCTGAATACTGTCCTTTAATATTATACAATTTCTCATAGTATTAGCGGAATATAACCACTATTCCTTTAGGGCTGTGCACATCCTTCCCATTTGTTTTTTTGATAAATGGGACATATGTTGCCGCAGAACGAGGATGAAGCAATCTTGCAAGCGTTCGGCCGCATTTATCGGACGATTCATAGAAAAAACTTTTAATATCTTCCCTATGTCTCAAGTATTTCTGATCCAGCAGAGCCCTAAGATCGCTCCTCTTTTTGGTCAGGTCTGCAAGAGTGTTAGGCAATAGTGATCTTTTATATGACACTTCCAGGGTTCGTATTTCCCTCAGGAGGTCATCCACTCGCATGTTTCTTTCCATCTTGAGTCTCGAACCATGCTTAACTCCTTCATGACCTGTGACACAGCGTATGTGTCATGAAAGGATCGCATTCCTGCGGGTCGGGTGACCGGGGTCACTGAAAGGTCACCCAACACGCAGGCACAAGACCCTTTGTGCTTCACCACAGGGGGGTTGGCTTAACCCCTACGTGGCTACGATCGCTCTGATTGGCTGTTAAAAGTGAAACAGTGCTCCCTTTATTCCGAGCCCCGACGTGTGCCCAAACAGTGGTTTACCCCCACATATGGGGTATCAGCGTACTCAGTAAAAATTGCACAACAACTTTGGGGGTCTAATTTCTCCTGTTACTCTTGGAAAAAAAAATTGGGGACTAAAAAAATTATTTTTGTGGGTTAAAAAAATCAGTTTTTGAGGAAAAAAAAGATTTTTTGTTTTTACAGCTCTGCATTATAAACTTCTGTGAAGCACGTGGGGGTTCAAGGTGCTCACCACACATCTGGATAAGTTCCTTGGGGGGGTCTAGTTTACAAAATGGGGTCACTTGTGGGGGGTTTCTACTGTTTGGGCACATCAGGGCCTTTGCAAACGTAACAAGATGCCCGCAGACCATTCCATCAAGTCGGCATTTCAAAGCGTCACTGCATCCCTTCCGAGCACTGACGTGTGCCCAAACAGTAATTACCCCCCACATATGGGGTACCAGCGTACTCAGGACAAACTGGACAAAAACTTTTGGGGTCCAATTTCTCCTGTAACCATTGTGAAAATAAATTTTTTGAGAAAAAAAAGATTTTTTATTTTCAGGGCTGTGCATTATAAACTTCTGTTTAGCACCTGGGGGTTCAAAGTGCTCACTGTGCATCTAAATAAGTTCCTTAGGGGGTCTTGTTTCCAAAATGGGGTCATTTGTGGGGGAGCTCCAAAGTTTAGGCACACAGGGGCTCTCCAAACACGACATGGTGTCCGCTAACGATTGGAGCTAATTTTCCATTAAAGTCAAATGGCGCTCCTTCCCTTCTGAGCCCTGCTGTGCACCCAAACAGTGGTTCCCCCCTCATATGGGACACCAGCGTACTCAGGAAAAACTGGACAACAACTTTTGGTGTCCAATTTATCCTGTTACCCTTTTGAAAATAAAAAAATAGGCTAAAAAATCATTTTTGAGAAACAAAAATGATTTATTTTCACTGCTCTGCGTTTATAAACTTCTGTGAAGCACTTGGGGGTTCAAAGTGCTCACTACACATCTTGGGGGGTCTAGTTTCCAAAATGGGGTCACTTGTGGGGGGTTTCTACTGTTTAGGCACATCGGGGCTCTGCCAGCGCAACATGACGCCCGCAGAACATTCCATCAAGTCTGCATTCCAAAATGGCGCTCCTTCCCTTCTGAACTCTCCCATGCGCCAAAACAGTGGTTCCCCCCCACATATGGGGTATTGATGTAGTCAGGACAAATTGCACAACAACTTTTGTGGTCCAATTTCTCCTGTTACCCTTGTGAAAATAAAAAATAGCGGGCTAAAAAATCATTTTTGAGGAAAAAAATGATTTTTTTATTTTCACTGCTCTGCGTTATAAACTTCTGTGAAGCACTTGGGGGTTCAGAGTGCTCACAACACATCTAGATAAGTTCCATAAGAGGTCTAGTTTCCAAAATGGTGTCACATGTGGGTTTTTTTTCAATGTTTAGGCACACGGGCTCTCCAAACGCGTCATGGTGTCCGCTAATGATTGGAGCTAATTTTCCATTCAAAAAGTCAAATGGCGCTCCTTCCCTTCTGAGCCCTGCCGTGTGCCCAAACAGTGGTTTATGACCACATATGAGGTATCTGTACTCAGGAGAAATTGCCCAACAAATTTTAGGATCCATTTTATCCTGTTGCCCATGCAAAAATGTTGCCCATGCAAAAATGAAAAAATTGATGCTAAAATAAAATTTTTGTTGGAAAAATTAAAATGTCCATTTTTTCCTTCCACGTTGCTTTAGTTCCTGTGAAGCACCTGAAGGGTTAATAATCTTGAATGTAGTTTTGAGTAGCTTGAGGGGTGCTGTTTCTATAATGGTGTCACTTTTGGGTATTTTCTACCATATAGACTCCTCAAAGTGTCTTCAAATGTGAGGTGGACCCTAAAAAAATGGTTTAGTAAATTTTGCTGTAAAAATGAGAAATCGCTGGTCAACTTTTAACCCTTATAACTTCCTAAAAAAAAAAATTTTTGCTTCCAAAATTGTGCTGATGCAAAGAAGACAAGTGGGAAATGTTATTTTTATTAACTATTTTGTGTCACATAACTCTCTGGTTTGACAGCATAAAAATTCAAAATTTGAAAATTGCAAAATTTTCAAAATTTACGCCAAATTTCCATTTTTTTCACAAATAAATGCAAAAATTATCGACCTAAATTTACCACTAACATGAAGCCCAATATGTCACGAAAAAACAATCTCAGAATCGCTAGGATCCGGTGAAGCGTTCCTGAGTTATTACCTCATAAAGGGACACTGGTCAGAATTTAAAAAAATGGCAAGTTCATGAAGGGGTTAATCAACGCCCCTCTCATGACACACTTCAGGGTCTCCCATTGCATAGGCACTAAAGTTTGGTCTTTTTCATGAACCTGTAAAAATGATTCAATAGTGTCTTTCAGCTCTGTCATACAGATGCTGTCTTTCAACAGGTGATCATTCATCTTCCAGGTCCATGAACTTTGAATAAGGGAAGGAATAGATATGGATAAAAAGACTGGAGCATGATCTGACCACAGGATGTCACCTATAGTAGCAGATGCGCTCCATGAAAGGGCATGGTGACTTAATAAGAGGAAATCAATACGACTGTATGAGCTATGTGCAGAAGAGAAATACGTATAATCCTTACCTTGAGGGTTCAATATGTGCAAGACATCTGTGAGCCTGAGGGCGTGGATGACCCGCTTTAATGATTGAAGTTGCCTAAGGGGGACGGTGCCTCTGCCAGAAGAGGAATCCATTGTGGGATTCCAGCTGAAATTGAAGTCTCCTCCTACAATCATAGTTCCTTCTGCAAAATCAAAATCAGAGAGAGATGTTAGAAAAGATCTACATACGGGAATCTGATCTTTGTTAGGAAGATACCAATTTGCTATTGTACACATTGTTTCTGCTATTTTGAGTTTGAGAAAGAGATATCTGCCTTGATTGTCAACAAGGGAATCCACAAGAATACATGCCAATGACTTCTATATCGCTATAGACACCCTCTTAGAACGTGAGTCCGGATTAGTGCTGTGGGACCAACGAGTATAATATCTATCTCTCAACGTTGGCAAGTGACCATTTTTAAAATGTGTTTCTTGTAACATGAGAATCTGGACTCTATGTTTGTGCATCGAGTACAGTATCTGCGAGCGCTTCTGAGGTACATTAAAGCCCCTGACATTCAGAGAGCTTATTTTAATGAATGACATGTTTGCAATAAGGGAAACACGAGGAGTGACGAGGTGAAAAGGCGATAAGATGGGATGAGAAGAGAGAAAAAAAAAAAGAAAAAACCAATAAAGAAGTTTTGAAAAAGAAAGAAAAAAATAAAATTAACTTATTATAACCCTATTTATAGGGTACAATAGTCTGGTGAGGGGAAGTAAACAATTTTACACCTGCCAGCAGTGTGTAAACCCCTTGGGAGGACGGACTTTCTACCGAGGAGTCCCCCACAGACCAGACATCAGGCCATGCCATATCCCTTGCATTTTAAACAGCTGACCACCCACCTATTACCTACATTAATTTTCCCATGAGCTTACTGAGCGAAGCCCAAGCAACAACCTGTAAAGAATGTAATAACATACGAACATAACGTTTCATTCCCGTTATACAATAAAATATTGTATTCATTTACTCGCAACCAGAGATAATCGTCTGAAATATTTAAACTTTCTGAAATCTCTGAGAAGAACCAGCTATAATAGCCAATATGATGTATTAACCCTATTTTCTCATGCTATAGAGTTTCAATCCGGCGGGTAAGGACCGCTAGCGCCAGAGTGGTCATTGCTTTTCTCTTTTCTATTCCTGCCTCCTGGTCCTCTCTGGATTCGCCCGTAAGAGTCCGCCCCGGGGCTGTCAGATACAACCCGCCAGTCCTCTGGCTTTATGGACACGTGGGATTCCCAACACCTCAATGAACGCCTGGACATCCCCCAAGCAGCAAACCGTATGCACAGCTCCCGACCAACGAACTTGCAGGCGAAAAGGGAAGCCCCAAGAATACAAGATGCCCTGTTGCCTCAAAGTTTCCACCAATGGCTTCAGCGCCTTCCTCTTCTGCAATGTGCGGTGCGACAAGTCAGATAGTAATTGGACAGGGTAATCCTGGTATAGAATAGAGTCCATTTTACTGGCTTTCAACATGATGCTGTCTTTTATTTTATATTTGTGAACCTGGCAAATCATGTCGCGAGGCTTTGAAGCATCAGGGGGTCTAGGGCCTAGGGATCTGTGACGGGCCAAATTTTTTAAATCTGACCAGTGTAATTTCATGTGGTAACTGTGGAATGTTTAAACAAACCCCAGTGATTTTGAGATTTTTTTTTTTTTCGTGGCACATTATATTTTATGATGTAAATTTAGGTTTATGTGTTTTGTGTTTATAAAAAGTGTCGGAAATTTTGACAGAAATGACAAATTATTTGCAATTTTCAAACTTTGAATGATTATTCCTTTAATCCTGACAGTCGCATCACACAAAAACATTAATAAATAACATTTCCCTCTTGTCTGCTTTACATCAGCACCATTTGTAAAATTTTCCTTTTATTTTTTTAGCATTTTAGAAGGTATAAGGCTGTGGTTCCACGGTCCGGAACCACAGCGCTTTGGACGGAGCGGAAATTCCGCTCCGTCTAAGCCCCGCCCCCTTTCTGACGCGCGCTCTTTCCGGAGGTGTTCAGGACACCTCCGGAACACCTCCGGAAAGAACGCAGGGCTACATAGCCCTGTGTTAAATTCTGTTGCGGCGACGCACCGTCGCCGCAACACGCGAGGACATGCGGTCTGAAAAGACGCGCCGCATGTCCGTTTACGCAGGTCTGCCACCTGCGTGTTGTTACGCATAGTGGAGACGGGATTTCTTGAAATCCCCTCCACTATGCTGTAACATCTGGACGCTGCGTGTTTGGCGCTGCGCCAGCGCAAAGCGCCAAACACGCAGCGTTTACTGATCGTGGAAACTCACCCTAAAAATGTTGCTGTAATTTTATTTTTTTTTCAAGGAAGTTTACAAAGTTTATTTTTCTAGGGCCCTATTCAGATTTGAAATGACTTTGGGGGTCCTAAATATTTTAAAAAAACCAAATGTGATACCATTTTAAAAACAGCACCTCTCAATATATTCAAAATTGCTTTCAGGTAGTTTATTAACCCTTCAGGTGCTTTTCAGGCTTTAATGAAAAGTGGTATGATGGGAATCAACACATTTTTTTTTACCACCTAAATGTTGCTAACTTTTGAACATGCCTTAAATTGCAATGGCAAACATATGGACCACACAGTCTTAATTTAAGAATGCCGATGGGGGTAAAGAGGGAGCCCCTGCACTCTGTTAATCATCTAGATGCTGTAGTCATTATTGACAGCAGCATCTAATTGTAACCTGTCGGAGGATGCTATTCTTATATAGCGTCAGTAAAAAGATGTATTGATGGTCATTGAGGGGGTAAACACATACATACTATAGATTTGTATGCCAAGAACAAAAAATAAGCATATTATTTTCATATGCCAAAGCCTAATGATTTTTAGCAACAAAAAAAGGGAAAATAATTGTAACACAAAGTGGGGGAACTTACATCAGGGCCTGGACTGGGTGTTGAAAAAGGTGAGGGAGCAGAAGCTCGAGTGGACACGTGGGGGGTAACTAACGGAAACGGACTAAAGGGTGGAAAAATTCCATGGTCCGTAGTCTCTGGTTGAAAATGTATTTCAGAACCTAAAACACCACCAGCCTAATGGTGGGATTCTGGAGTATGAGGTTGTTTTGCAGACACCTCCGAACCAAAAGCCTCATTAAAAAATACACCTCTGTCTTGTTTGTTTGTGCATCATATTCATTCCTGGAAAATAAAAGATTGGCTGGCTAGTTAATGGGAGAGCGTTTTTGTTTGCCCACAATGTTGGGCAGGAAGATGTTTGGCTGTGGACCACAGTAGGAGGTGGCTGTAAACTGTCGGCCACAGTAGGAGGTGGTGCTGTAGGCTGTGGGCCACAGGAGGAGGTGGTGCTGTAGGCTGTGGGCCACAGGAGGAGGTGCTGCTGGTGGCTGTAGGCCACAGGAGGAGGTGCTGCTGGTGGCTGTAGGCCACAGAAGGAGGTGCTGCTGGTGGCTGTAGGCCACAGGAGGAGGTGGTGCAGGTGGCTGTAGGCCACAGGAGGAGGTGGTGCAGGTGACTGTAGGCCACAGGAGGAGGTGGTGCAGGTGTCTGTAGGCCACAGGAGGTGGTGCAGGTGTCTGTAGGCCGTGGGCCACAGGAGGAGGTGTGCGGTGCTGTGGGCCACAGGAGGAGGTGGTGGCTGTAGGCTGTGGGCCACAGGAGGAGGTGGTGGCTGTAGGCTGTGGGCCACAGGAGGAGGTGGTGGCTGTAGGCTGTGGGCCACAGGAGGAGGTGGTGGCTGTAGGCTGTGGGCCACAGGAGGAGGTGGTGGCTGTAGGCTGTGGGCCACAGGAGGAGGTGGTGGCTGTAGGCTGTGGGCCACAGGAGGAGGTGTGGTGTAGGCTGTAGGCCACAGGAGGAGGTGGTGGCTGTAGGCTGTGGGCCACAGGAGGAGGTGGTGGCTGTAGGCTGTGGGCCACAGGAGGAGGTGGTGGCTGTAGGCTGTGGGCCACAGGAGGAGGTGGTGGCTGTAGGCTGTGGGCCACAGGAGGAGGTGGTGGCTGTAGGCTGTGGGCCACAGGAGGAGGTGGTGGCTGTAGGCTGTGGGCCACAGGAGGAGGTGGTGGCTGTAGGCTGTGGGCCACAGGAGGAGGTGGTGGCTGTAGGCTGTGGGCCACAGGAGGAGGTGGTGGCTGTAGGCTGTGGGCCACAGGAGGAGGTGGTGGCTGTAGGCTGTGGGCCACAGGAGGAGGTGGTGGCTGTAGGCTGTGGGCCACAGGAGGAGGTGGTGGTGTAGGCTGTGGGCCACAGGAGGAGTGGTGGCTGTAGGCTGTGGGCCACAGGAGGAGGTGGTGGCTGTAGGCTGTGGGCCACAGGAGGAGGTGGTGTGTGGGTGGGCCACAGAGGAGGTGGTGGCTGTAGGCTGTGGGCCACAGGAGGAGGTGGTGGCTGTAGGCTGTGGGCCACAGGAGGAGGTGGTGGCTGTAGGCTGTGGGCCACAGGAGGAGGTGGTGGCTGTAGGCTGTGGGCCACAGGAGGAGTGGGTGAGGTGTGGCCAGGGAGTGGCTGAGGGTGTGGGCCACAGGAGGAGGTGGTGGCTGTAGGCTGTGGGCCACAGGAGGAGGTGTGGCTGTAGGCTGTGGGCCACAGGAGGAGGTGGCTGGCTGGGGCCAGGAGGAGGTGGTGGCTGTGGGCCACAGGAGGAGGTGGTGGCTGTAGGGTGTGGCCACAGGAGGAGGTGGTGGCTGTAGGCTGTGGGCCACAGGAGGAGGTGTGGCTGTAGCTGTGGCCACAGGAGGAGGTGTGGCTGTAGGCTGTGGGCCACAGGAGGAGGTGGTGGCTGTAGGCTGTGGGCCACAGGAGGGGTGGTGGCTGTAGGCTGTTGGGCCACAGGAGGAGGTGGTGGCTGTAGGCTGTGGGCCACAGGAGGAGGTGGGGGCTGGCTGGGGCCACAGGAGGAGTGTGGTAGGCTGTGGGCCACAGGAGGAGGTGGTGGCTGTGGCTGTGGGCCACAGGAGGAGGTGGTGGCTGTAGGCTGTGGGCCACAGGAGGAGGTGGTGGCTGTAGGCTGTGGGCCACAGGAGGAGGTGGTGGTGGCTGTGGCACGGGGAGGTGGCTGGCTGTGGCCACAGGAGGAGGTGGTGGCTGTAGGCTGTGGGCCACAGGAGGAGGTGGTGGCTGTGGGCCACAGGAGGAGGTGGTGGCTGTAGGCTGTGGGCCACAGGAGGAGGTGGTGGCTGTAGGCTGTGGGCCACAGGAGGAGGTGGTGGCTGTAGGCTGTGGGCCACAGGAGGAGGTGTGGCTGGTGGCTGTGGGCCACAGGAGGAGGTGTTTGCTGTGGCTGTGGGCCACAGGAGGAGGTGTGCTGGGCTGTGGGCCACAGGAGGAGGTGTGTGGGTGGTGGCTGTGGGCCACAGGAGGAGGTGTGGGCGTGTGGGCCACAGGAGGAGGTGGTGCTGGTGGCTGTGGGCCACAGGAGGAGGTGGTGGCTGTGGCCAGGAGGGTGGTGGCTGTGGGCCACAGGAGGAGGTGCTGGTGGCTGTGGGCCACTGAGGAGGAGGTGTGGTGGCTGTGGGCCACTGAGGAGGTGGTGCTGGTGGCTGTGGGCCACTAGGAGGATGGTGGTGGCTGGGGCCACGAGGAGGTGGTGCGTGGGTGGGCCACTGAAGGAGGTGTGCTGGTGGCTGTGGGCCACTGAGGAGGGGTGGCTGTGCTGGTGGCTGTGGGCCACTGAAGGAGGTGGTGCTGTGCAGGGTGGCTGTGGGCCACTTTGGGAAGGAGGGGTGTGCTGTGCTAGGGTGGGCTGTGGGCCACTGAAGGAGGTGCTTGCTGTGTGGGCTGTGGGGCCACTGAGAGGGCTGTAGGCGTGGCCACTGCTGGGTGTGGGAAGAGTGCTGTGCTGTGGGGCCACTGAAGGAGGTGGTGCTGGTGGCTGTGGGCCACTGAAGGAGGTGGTGCTGGTGGCTGTGGGCCACTGAAAGGTAGGGTGGTGGTGCTGGTGGGCACGAGAGTGTGCTGTGCTGTGGCCACTGAAGGAGGTGGTGCTGGTGGCTGTGGGCCACTGAAGGAGGTGGTGCTGGTGGCTGTGGGCCACTGAAGGAGGTGGTGCTGTGGCTGTGGGCCACGAGGAGGTGTGTGCTGGTGGCTGTGGGCCACAAGGAGAGGTGGTGGCTGTGGACTGTGGTGGGTCCACAGGAGGAGGTGGTGCTGCGTTGGCAAGAGGGTGTGCGGTGGCTGTGGGCCACAGGAGGAGATGGTGCTGGTGGTGGCTGTAGGCTGTGGGCCTCAGTAGGAGTGGGTTTCTAGTCGGAGGCTGCCAATGGAGATGGAGGATGTTGGCCAAATCTGAGTCAAATGCAATTTTTTTTGACTCTTAAACTGATTTTGTGTGATGTTTTCGAGCTATCTGGAGTAATGGTTACTTCTAAAATGAATGTACTTGTTAGCATCTACTTTTAAAAAAAGCTTAAGTGCAAATGTGGTTGTCGAAAATATAGATTGTACGTTAAAGAAATGGAAGATTTCGGGATTTATATCAAGAGAAAAAAAATGCCTCAATTATTGGAATTAATGTCTTGTATAAAGGATTCTATACTGATATTAGAGCTGTCCAAAATAATAAAAAGATAATTAACAAATATTCAATAAACAATACTTTATATATGTATATTACAGTATAGTATATGTATATATACATATAATATATCTTTGTAAATAAATAATTCCTGAAAAACCTCATGAATAAATTAGCGTAGTTCGATAAATTAGCGTAGTTTGATGTGACCTTCTATCCCATTGCAGTTCCCCGTGTTTAATGGTAAAAATTCCCCAAGAAAGTAATTATTGTTCAAAATGTGACCTACAAGAAAGAATGAATTATGTTTTGTGGATAATTTTTGTCTGCCTCTAAATATCTATGAAAACATAATACAGTCATGGCCAAAAGTTTTGAGAATGACACAAATATAAATTTTTACAAAGTCTACTGCTTCACTTTTTCTAATGGCAATTTGCATATACTCCAGAATGTTATAAAGAGAGATCAGCTTTACAGCAATTACTTGCAAAGTCAATATTTGGCTAGAAAATGTACTTTATCCCCCAAAACACATTTCAACATCATTGCAGCCCTGCCTTAAAAGGACCAGCTAACCTCTTTTCAGTGATTGCTCCATTAACACAGGTGTGGGTGTTGATGAGAACATGGCTGGAGATCAATCTGTCATGATTAAGTAAGAATGACACCACTGGACACTTTAAAAGGAGGCTGGTGCTTGGCATCATTGTTTCTCTTCTGTTAACCATGGTTATCTCTAAAGAAACACGTGCAGTCATCATTGCAATGCACAAAAATGGCCTAACAGGGAAGAGTATTGCAGCTAGAAAGATTGCACCTCAGTCAACAATCTATCGCATCATCAAGAACTTCAAGGAGAGAGGTTCCATTGTTGCCAAAAAGGCTTCAGGGCGCCCAAGAAAGACCAGCAAGCGCCAGGACCGTCTCTTAAAAGTGTTTCAGCTGCGGGATCGGGCTACCAGCAGTGCAGAGCTTGCTCAGGAATGGCAGCAGGCAGGTGTGAGTGCATCTGCACGCACTGTGAGGCGGAGACTCTTGGAGCAAGGCCTGGTCTCAAGGAGAGCAGCAAAAAAGCCACTTCTCTCCAGAAAAAACATCATGGACAGACTGATATTCTGCAAAAGGTACAGGCAGTGGACTGCTGAGGACTGGGGTAAAGTTATTTTCTCTGATGAATCCCCTTTTCGATTGTTTGGGACATCAGGAAAACGCCTCATTCGGAGAAGACAAGGTGACCGCTACCACCAGTCTTGTCTCATGCCAACTGTTAAGCATCCTGAAACCATTCATGTGTGGGGTTGCTTCTCAGCCAAGGAAATCGGCTCTCTCACAGTCTTGCCTAAAAACACAGCCATGAATAAAGAATGGTACCAGAATGTCCTCCAAGAGCAACTTTTCCCAACCCTCCAAGAGCAGTTTGACAATCAACAATACCTTTTCCAGCATGATGGAGCACCTTGCCATAAAGCAAAGGTGATAACTAAATGGCTCAGGGAACAAAACATAGAGATTTTGGGTCCATGGCCTGGAAACTCCCCAGATCTTAATCCCATTGAGAACTTGTGGTCAATCATCAAGAGACGGGTGGACAAACAAAAACCTAAAAATTCTGACAAAATGAAAGCATTGATTGTGCAAGAATGGACTGCTATCAGTCAGGATTTGGTCGAGAAGTTGATTGAGAGCATGCAGGGAGAATTGCAGAGGTCCTGAAGAAGAAGGGTCAACACTGCAAATATTGACTTGCTGCATTAACTCATTCTAATTGTCAATATAAGCTTTTGTTACTCATATGTTTGCAATTATTATATTTCTGTCTGTGATAAAAACATCTGTCAAACACACTAAAAACCAGAGGGCAGCAGATCATGTGAAAATATAATATTTGTGTCATTCTCAAAACTTTTGGCCATGACTGTAGTCCTATGTCATGAGGGATATGAGAGTAGAGGAAGGAGATGACATCTAATGTGAGAAAGAAAAAGGAATTCCACTTAATGTCCTGTAAATGCCAGTTAGCTGAGTCAGAAACTGAATAAGCTAAAAATGCGCGGCTGCATAATTTTTTCAATATACTCAGATAATTTGCTAATAAGCCAATCCCTGATATTGTCGGGGGGGGGGGATTTTTGTGTACTTTAGCAAAAAGATGATAAAGGAATGAAGTAGTTAGACATTTTTCAGTCAGAAACTTTTCTTGAGTATTTACTATATTATCATCCTCCGCTTGTTTAATGATGTTATACCGGGGGATGATGTCCGGAAAAGGATCACAGGTTATCTTACATTATATATGGGATCTGATAAAATCCTGATGGCCTCATTGTAATAATCAGTGTAATTTTGTATTATGATGCCACCTCTTTTGTCACGCAGAGATTGGAGCGCTAATTTCTCATTGGGAGTGAGATTGTGGGATCCTGTGAGACCTTTGGGTTGTACTTTTAATAGATCTGAGATGGTTAATAACTAAATCATTGAAAGTATTAATGTATCCATTGCTTTCTAGAGGGTAGAATTGGGATTTGATTTTAAGATCAACATGGAAGCTGGTATCCGTTTGTAGTGAGGGTCAACTTGTGAGTGCTGAAGGTGTTCACTGTAATTTGCACTCAGGTTTTCCTTCTGAGCACCAGCATCTGATGAGCGAGTGCAAAAACTTCTATTTTTTACTACATGATGGTAAAGACATGTCATGGAGAAAAAGTTCCCTGCGAGTAACCCAAGTGTAGGGACAGCAGGGGGCTTGTGTAACTGAATCCCAGGCGATGAGACGGGTAGCACAAGATCAATGTAGAATCAATGCACACGTAAGGAGAATATGGTATGCTTCTGGTGAAATTTTATTTGACAGTGATGCAAAAAGCGACGACTTGACGTTTCGGCCAAACAGTGGTCTTTATCACAAAGTCGCTGTAGAAACAAAAAATACTTATATATAGTGCATGATAAATATATACATATGTACAACATATATACAAAAGTTATATACAGAAAATCTTCTTCAGGAAAAGGCGTACCCAAAGGGGCATAGGCAATATGGTCAGATTGGATACAATGTGATCCAACATAGATATCTAGAGGCATCAAAGACAAGAGAAATAGGGTGCAGGTAGCAAAACTCAGCAAATGCTAAGTAACGTAAATACCATACCCTTTAGAATGAAGTGTAAAGATTCATAGGATATGTAACATTTCATATATCGTAGCATGTCCTATATGTGAAGATAAAAATTGCATGATTAGGTGGAATACTCAGTGGTAAACATAAGAGGCATAATGATGGACATAGTGATAAGGATGTTTCTATGTTAAGGACGTTTGTGTATTTAGATGAAGAATATAGTAACAAGGTGTAGCAAATAATGAAAATATCACTTATGCTGCCACTGGTGTGTTTTGGATACAGGACCAATGGTGGAAGACATGGAGGTTAACATATAGTTAATGACTATAAATACCGATTAGGCTAGTGGTCCCAGGCACATAGGTAGTTCGCAGGAGGCTGATATCCTGCTTATTGCTTAAGGCTAAAAAGGAACAGAGACATCAGGGTCAAAATGATGTCGTTGAAGATTGCGAGAGTGCTGACCTGCTGCGGGTACTTATGGTCATTGGTGGTGCAGTGCGCGATGCAGACACCGCCGTGTCTGTGCAGTGAGTGAACGTTAGTAGGAGGCGGGACGCTCATAATGGAGCGTCTCTCGATCACATGACCGGAAGGACTGTCGAACGTCTGCGTACAGCTGTTACATTGTGTCTGATGTCCTGAAGGAGCCCGCGTATGCGTGATAACAGGCCAGGAGTAGTTGTACCGAGCACTGTGTGTATAAGCGAAATAGGGTAACAGCGCCTGCACGGGTTCCCTAGTTGACCAAAACGAGGAGCATAGTGTTCACTAGGATGACTTACTGGTCATGACATGTATAATAAATATCGCTGTGTTGAGAGTAATGCCAAGGCATGTGTGACAATACAGGAAAACGCAAAAGTCACAATTACACCGGGGGTCCTTTATGGAAAAGGAACAAGGTATTACAGTTGTGTAGACACAAATGAAATTCACATTTGTATTATAAAGCACAATAGTAGCGTCCATGCATTGCAGGTAATCACCTGTAGGAAAAATATTTTTTTTTCATCAAATCACATACTACGAACAAGGGGAGATGATAAAAGGAATGAAAACAATAAAGGGGATGGAAAAATAAAGCATTCAGGGAGAACAGGAGGGGTGGGGGAAAGAAGGAAAAGGAGTCTTACCGCCAGAGAAGTGCGTACAGAATGAGAGCAGTGTATATTCAATGGGTCTAGGGAAGGAAAAATACATCATGTTAGCCAATCAATTTCACGTTTAATACCTCTGGGGTGTAGAGTATCAAGGGTATAAATCCAATAGGTTTCCGTTGTTTCAGTAAGCGGATATGGTTGCCACCCCTCTTAGGTCTAGGAACTTTCTTAATTATTTGAAACCTTAATTGAGAGATGTTATGTTGGGCCTCTTTAAAATGCGCAGGTAGTGGTAACCATGTCTTTCCGCATCTTATGGTGGACTTGTGACTGGAGATGCGGTCCCTAATTGCTTGAGTGGTTTCACCCATGTACAGTAACCCACAGGGACATAAGATAATATAGATAACTAAATTGGTTTTGCATGTGAAAGTCCTTGATAGGGTAAGATTTACCTGTACGTGGGTGAAGAACCTCATTGCCTTTAATGATGTTAGAGCAGCTCATGCAATTCAGACATGGGAAAGTACCTGTTCTTCTAAGTCCAGTCAAGGTGCGTATGAGTGACTGGTTGCTTGATCTCATGTCAGCTCTGACTAATTGATCCTTAATGTTCTGGGGCCTTCTTAGGCACATTAGTGGTGGGTTGCTAAATGTGGCAATGTTGGGATAAGCCTTAGTCAAAAGAGGCCAATGTTTGCGAATGAGGTTGTGAATTCTTTGCATGGAGAGATGATGACCATGTACAAACGGAAGTCTGGGCGGTTTTTGTAGAGTAATAGTGGTGTCATCAGGGATCGTGAATGCTCGGGTCATTTCAGTGGCCAAAAGTGTAGTTGGGTAATTCCTGGATGCAAATCTATCTGACATTTCTTGTAACCTAGCGCCCCTTGTTGTGTCTGATACAGTCCTAGGTAGTAGTGTTGAGCGATACCTTCCGATATCGGCAAATATCGGATCGGACCGATACCCCAAAAAGATCGGATATCGCCGATTCCGATACCGGAAACCAATGCAAGTGTTAGGGTTCGAGCTCCCGCTGCTGCACAAGGGGAGTCCCATTCATCTCCGGCCGCAGTGGAGCCTGCTCAGCAGAGACGTCGGTCCCAGCGTCTTGCCCGTTCCAGTACTGTGCAGAGACTTATGAAAACATACCAAGGACTAGAAATATATATAATAGACATGGTAAACCATTGAGACGCTCACCAAAAGTCATGTGTGTCATAAAAACCAAAAAAGAGGGAGCTTGATCTCTGATATATAATCAAATAATGATTCTAATAATGAATGCAAAAATACAAAAAATGTAACAAATTTTATTAATCAATAACATAACCAAAAACACATTACAATAAAGTTAAAAACCAGTTAAAGGGAGTAATAAGACCATGTGGCAAAACTAGCAGACAATCAATACCTAGTAGTACTCCACACCAGTGAGGGAGTGACGTGCAGTGATGACTATGAGCCAGGGAAGACAATCAAGGGGCCAGTGTCATATTGATTAAATGTACTCGCCCATAGGTCCCCTACTGTAGAGGACACTGAAGCCTATATACCGAGAGGTACCCTAAAGATGGCTAGTGTGGCGCTCATGCCCACATAAAGAAATGGTACGAAACCAAAGTGGTATCTAGACATGCTACCCTGCAGCGTCACTCACCATTGTAGAGATCGCTAGATTGCACTGAGGCCCCGACGCCGTTTCGCGTTTCCGCTTCCTCGGGGGGCAGTGTGTAATTCTACCAAAAAGCGGGGTTTAAATAGTTCCTGCTGTGATATGATCACGAATCGCGCCGTAGCAGACCGGAAGTACCGGCAGTACCAGCTCCATCTTGGTACTCATCGCCCCAGGACAGGACATCCGGTGTCCGTTCCGTCACTTCCGGCATCACGGGAACACACAGTATGGAACAAGTGTTCCTACAGACGTCATGGATACTAAGTGTTCCGTGCTGATGCCTTAGGCGACGGGGGTACAACGGAGGCACTGACAAGGGGCGAAATAGATGGAGCTATAAAACGAGATGTGTAAACGGTATAAATACATACTTGTGCAAATACAACAATACAGTATGTAGCCTATCAGCCAAATTACAGTAGGGGAGCTATGGGCGAGTACATTTAATCAATATGACACTGGCCCCCTTGATTGTCTTCCCTGGCTCATAGTCATCACTGCACGTCACTCCCTCACTGGTGTGGAGTACTACTAGGTATTGATTGTCTGCTAGTTTTGCCACATGGTCTTATTACTCCCTTTAACTGGTTTTTAACTTTATTGTAATGTGTTTTTGGTTATGTTATTGATTAATAAAATTTGTTACATTTTTTGTATTTTTGCATTCATTATAAGCATCATTATTTGATTATATATCAGAGATCAAGCTCCCTCTTTTTTGGTTTTTATGACACACTGTGCAGAGACTTGCTGCTGCCTCTCCTGATCTGCTATTATAGCCAGTGCTGGAGCAGACGTCTTTGGGACAAGTCCTGCGTTTCCCCTTCTGAGCATGCCAGGGTAAGATCTCTCATTGGAGATCAGGGGTCACATGTTAAGGTACTCAAGCAGCTCCTATTGGTCCGCCAGGAAGGTCCTGAAACCATGTGTTTTGGAACAGTTTCTCATTGGTCCTTGTTTCTGGCAGGTCCTGTAGCTGTTACTATAAAAGGGTGGCATTGCTGAGCCGCCATACGCTAGTATCAACCGTTATGTGCTTTGCGCCAATGTGGTCATGCGTGTGTGTGGTTAGGGCCTGGCTGAAATAAGCCCCTAGAATACCGACTTAATCGGTGAGGAGTTTGGTATGCTAGCTGGTCAGGGTCGGTGTCCTAGATGCCCTAGATTACCGGCATAACCGGTGAGGAGTTTGATTGCCGTATTCAGGGCCTGGCGTTCAGACGCCGTAGATTGCGGGTGACTCCCGCAAAGGACATTAGCGCATGATCACGTTCTATGTTCGCTTAGCAGTCAACTGTGTAACTGGGTGCCTGACAGGACACAGAAGTCTTTCTCAGTGACTCTGTGACGTAACAGGGTTCGCTTTCGACGCTAGACAGCGCCCTAGCTTGTTTATTTTGCGACTCAGTGGTGTTAAGTGAGTTCGCACACATCGCCATATAGCGCTGAGGCACTCCTAGCGGCTCTATGGATTAACAGAATTCGCACATATTGCCACTTATTTTTGCGACTGCGGGATAACAGAGTTCGCTTCTTGCGCCATTTTACTAGCAGCAGGCTCCGCCTGCACGATGGACCCTGGGCTGCGAACGCACATCTCCATAATATCTATTAGGTGCGTTCTGCAGGCCCTTAACAACGGACTGGTCTGATATAAGGGAGGTTCCCTCCCATGATGGTTGCCGGTGATCAATTGTTCTTGTCTCAATTGTGGTTCCTGGTTCATTTGGAAGCTTGCTGAGTCTTGCCTGCATCTTCTGCTATCAGATAAGATATTTTCTGCTTTTATTTTTGTGCTTGTGTCATGTATAGTGTACAGATCCTATAGCGTCTTGTGCTTGGGTGCGAGGAAAACACATGAGACATAGGTTGATATGAAATGACTTGTATTACTTCATACAAGCATGCAGAAAAGGTCACACAGTTTGCAGGAACAGAGGCAGGAGAACACAGCAGGCCAGAGTAACTTCAAGCTCTACAATAACTCTCCAAGCAGGTTCAGGATCTCTTCTCTGTACCGTAATTCCTCTGCAAACATGGATTCACCAGACAGCAGGTTTCCAAAGTCCAAAAGTGTTCCAAAGTTCCTCAGTAGGAAATAGCTGGAGTCCAAAATCCTAGGTTTCCAGGAGTCAGGTCATAGGCTGACTGAGGCTTGATTCAGGAGCACTGATTGTTCAGCTGAGGCTGCTTAAGAAGCAAGAGGGAGAGAATCAGGGCGGGAACATGAAAACTGGAAACTCCATATTAACTGAGGGCAAGAGCTGCAGAAAGACAGAAAGCAAACTGGCCGACGGAAATCTGAGTTTCAAGGAACATGTCAAAAGAGACAAAGAACCTTACATTACTCCCCCCTTAAGGACAACCTCCGGTTGACCTCAGACCAGGCTTGTCAGGGTACCTCTGATGAAACTGGCGGATCAGGCGAGGAGCATTTACATTATTGACTGGTTCCCATGAGTTCACAAGTATAACGATAGAGTTTATTGTGCATGCGTGTTCTTTTTTCAGGTGTCGGATGATGCCGGTGATCACGCGCTATTTTAGTGTTTTCAGCCTGGAATAGAGGCTTATGATGGGACTATCATGTGATTAGACCTCGGATGATGCTTGCGGTCATGTGACTGGGTGTCTGATGACGCTGGTGTTCACATGATCCACTGGGCGTTTGCTATGATGACTTCTGAACATGTGCCTTTGTTTACCTACACAGTGGGGAGTGAGTTAGGTGTGCCTCCCGATTTGTTATCCTGTGGGCTATTGGACAAGTGCTCTGACTAAGCGCTGCTGAACTGACACTGATTGGATATGGAGGACGCTGCTGCTAGTGAGTACATGATTGGTGCAGCACCAGAATGGGAGTGTGCAGTAATAGATCATCGATTGGCAGACTAAATGGTGATATTGTTTATATGGGGTAATCTACAGCATATTACATGCACAATTATAACATTGTTGTATTTTTCTATGATGTCACTATTTTGAGCTTTGATCACTGTTTTAAATTAATTATCGTTGTATATTCTGTATATATGTCTATTTGTATTATGGGCGGTTCCTGGATGGTGATTGGCTCCTCCACACCATTTAAGGACACCATTTTGCCTGTTTTTGTATACTTGATAAAGGCCTGAAAATGGCCGAAACGTCGTATTTTATGGTGGCTGAATAAAGACTTGTTATACTTCACCTGGATTGGATGCTGTTCCTATTTTTTCGTTGGTTCCCATGAGTTGTCCTCCACTGGGTAGCTCAAATATTGCAACTGATTTCTGTACAACCTGGAATCTAGAATCCTTTCCACCATAAATTCTTCCTGACCATCGACCAGCACTGGGTCAGGGCAAGGAGAAGAGCGTCCAGGAAACGTATTGGGTGTTGCAGCCTTTAGTAGGGATACATGAAAGACAGGGTGGATTCTCATAGTTCTGGGCAGTTGAAGACGACAAGCAACAGCACTTATATATCTTACTGATCTTATTAGGTCCAATGTACTTATGTCCCAATTTAGACGATGGAATCTTTATTTTAAGATTTCTGGTTGACAGCCAGACCAAATCTCCTACCTTGAAAGCTGGTGCAGGTTTACGAAATTTATCTGCTGCTTTCTTGTACCTTTCCTGAGCCAATTCTAGATTTTCCTTTAGAAGATCCATATTCTTTTATAAAGAAGTGATTCTTTCAGCCACTGCCGGCAAGGGCGTATCTATGGGAAATCGAGGAAGAATGTTAGGATGATAACCTAGATTGGAGTAAAAAGGAGACTGCTTAGTGGAGGCGCTCTGAGAGTTATTATAAGAGAACTCAGCCAGTGGAAGTAGATCCACCCAATCATCTTGTAGGTGGCAGATAAAGCAGCGGAGATACTGCTCCAGGGTCTGATTGGTTCGTTCTGTCTGTCCATTAGTCTGGGGATGAAAAGCAGAAGAAAGGTTTACTTTAATGTCCAATGCGGCACAGAAACTTTGCCAAAACCTTGAAGTGAATTGCACCCCTCGATCCGAAATGACCTCATCCGGTACTCCATGTAAGCGAAACACATTCTTAATCATCAAGTCTGATGTCTGTTTTGCAGTGGGTAAGCCGACAAAAGGGATAAAATGAGCTGCCTTTGTTAGACGATCAACCACCACTAGAATGGTGTTCTTCCCTTGAGAGGTTGGTAACTCCACAATGAAGTCCATAGAAATGGATCCCCACGGGCGGGACGGGGTGGGAAGAGGTTGTAACAGACCAGTTGGTGAGGAGCGAGGTGTTTTGCATCTTGCACAGACTTCACATGAAGTGACATAGTTTAAAACATCTTTCCTGTAAGTGGGCCACCAAAAGAAACGAGAAAGAAATTCTTGTGTCTTTAGAATTCCCCTATGCCCGGCTATCTTGGAATCGTGGATGAGTTGCAATACTCTCAATCTGACTGTTTCAGGTATATACAGACGTTGTCCCTGAATCCACACACATTCTTAAAGACAAGACTTACGTCCCTTGGGGGTTGAGCCAACAAAGAATCCGCATGGTATGCTTCCTTGATGTCCTTAAGTAGGTCTTGATTATGAATCACTCCCAGGAATCTAGAGTCAGGAAGAATAGTCTTAGGAGGAGTAAGTGGACGTGTCTCTGCTGAATGAATCCTAGAGAGTGCATCAGCCTTTCCATTGCGCGATCCTGGTCTATAAGAAATTACAAAATTAAATTGGTTTAGGAAAAGATTCCAGCGAGCCTGGCGAGGAGTCAGGCACTTAGCCGACCTGATAAATTCAAGGTTACGATGGTCTGTCAGGACGACTATTTGCTGTGCAGCTCCCTGAAGAAGGTGTCCAACTGCTGGGAAAAGAAGGCACAGGGATGCAAGACATTCTTCTCACCTGTTCTCTGAGAGAGTATAGCTCCAACGGCACAGTCTGAAGCATCCACCTCTATTATGAAGGCAAGCTCAGGGTTGGGATGTACTAAGATAGGTGCGGTGGTAAATTTATCCTTTAAACAGGAAAATGCTTCCTGAGCTTGCGGGGTCCAGGAGAACCTAGACTGTTTCCGGGTAAGTTGGGTGATAGGTGACACTACCTCAGAGAAATTCCTAATGAAACGTCTATAGAAGTTGGCAAACCGATGAAGCGCTGCACCTCCTTCACATTTCTAGGAATTGGCCAATCCTTGATGGCTTGGGTCTTGCTTCCATCCATACTAATCCCTTGCGTAGATAGTACATACCCCAGAAATTGAATTTCGGTCCTATGGAATTCACACTTTTCAAGTTTGATGTAGAGATGGTTTTGTCTTAGGCGTTCTAAGACCATTCTCACATGTCCATGATGTTCCTCTGTGGAGTTAGAAAAAATTAGAATATCATCCAGATAAATCACCACAAATGTATCTAGGAGATCCCTGAAGATGTCATTCACCAAGTGTTGGAAAGTGGCTGGGGCGGTACTCAGACCAAAAGGCATAACTAGATATTCGAAGTGTCCATAGCGTGACCTGAATGCAGTCTTCCATTCATCCCCAGATCTAATACGGACCAAGTTATAGGCCCCACGGAGATCCAGTTTAGAGAAAATTTTGGCGTGCCGCACTCTCTCCAACAACTCAGGGATTAAAGGCAATGGATAACGGTTTCTAATAGTAACCTTATTGAGTTCCCTATAGTCTATGCAGGGTCTCAGAGATCCATCTTTCTTCTTCACAAAGAAGATGGGTGCACCTGCGGGGGATGAAGAGGGGCGTATGAAGCCTTTGGCTAGATTTTCATCTATGTAGTCCTTCAAAGCTTTTAGCTCGGGCCCCGCTAGGGGGTAGATCTTACAAAAGGTATCTCGGCTCCAGGCAATAATTCGATTGGACAATCATGGACGGTGAGGAGGAAGCTGATCAGCGTTCTAATTGTCACATAAATCCACATAGTCCTGGTATACAGCTGGTAGTTCAGGGACTGACATGGTTCCTTTAGGAACAGAGCAAGCTGAAACTCCTTGACTCATCTGTTTCTCCGGAAAGTGTAATTCCTTGGTCTCCCAGTTAATCGTAGGATTCTGCGCCTGCAGCCATGGTAGCCCTAGAATAATGGGAAAGTGGGGAGAAGAGATAAGCATAAAAGACATTTTCTCCTGATGATCTTTACCCATAAGGACCCTCAAAGGCTCTGTTTCCTGATCCACTGGTCCAGAGGTCAGCAGGGAGCCATCCACAGTCGCCATCTGTACTGGAGTAGCCATCTGTACTGGAGTAGCCTTCACTGAACGTATCCCCTGTTTCAGAGCAAAGGAGATATCCATAAAATTTCCACTTGCTCCTGAGTCGATCATAGCAGAGCTAGACACCCAGACTGAGTCCACCCAGAGTTTGATGGAAAGGAAGCAATGAGAATTATTTCTTTTACAACTCAGCTGCGACACCGCTGAGGAGACTTGAAAAATTGCAGCGTTTATACCGTCATTGTCCCCAGAACTAACAGAGTTTAAGTCCGAAAAATCAAGATCTCTTGCAGCAGATCTCTCTGGAGTCTGAGGCTCGGACATGACAGAGCTCCTCTCGCAACACTCACAGTGAATGACTGCTGCAGTAGTCTTACGAGAACGGCTGGGGCAGTTTATAATGAAGTGCCCTGACTTACCACAGTAAAAACATAGATTTTCCTTTATACGATGTTCTTTGCGTGCATCACTAACCCGTCTTTGTAAAGAGTCCACCTGCATGGGTTCAGGTTCTGGTTCCCTTGTGATCCTACTCAAAGGTTCCTTAGCTGAGGAGGGAGGTAGTAAAAGGTTAGTGCGATTATTTTCGAACCATCTCTCTTGTCTGCGTTCAGTCAGACGAGCATCAATACGGATACAATAGTTAATAAAGTCACCTAACGCAGTGGGAGGGTCGGCACGAGCAAGTTCATCCTTAATCAGTGAGACAACCCTTTCCGAAAAATAGACTTTTTGGCGGAAGTGTCCCAAGTGGTATCAAGAGCCCATCTCCTGAAATCCAAGGCATATTCGGCTACTGAACGCTTACCTTGGCGCAAAGTTAACATGGCTGCTTCAGCTGTTGCACCTCGATTGGGGTCATCAAACACCTGCCCCATGGCTGAAATAAAAGCATCAAGGTGATTCAAACAATCATCCTCAGTCTCAATCAGAGGGTTTGCCCACATCAAAGCCTTATTGGTAAGCAACATGATTATAGTAAGCACTTTGGATCGTTCAGTGGGAAATTGTGAAGCATGTGCAGAGAAAAATAGATTGCATTGGTTAATAAATCCCCTGAATTTCTCACGTTCACCGCCAAAACGAAAAGGAGGTAACTTGGGGATCCCAGAACTCGGGGTTATGGCAGGAGCCTGGACTCGTTCCTCTAGAGCCTCAATCCTGGCTCGTAATTCCTGAGTAGTTTGTCCAAACACTTGCAAATTATGATTAGTGAGGTCCTGTAGGCTTGCAAAACGGGTCTTTATAGTCTGTATATCTGCAAGGATTGTATCAGTCACTCCGCAAAGCTCCTTTATGCGGGCCTCCATCTTCCAGATCTTTTAAGGCAGAAGTGCTGGAAGGAGAAGAGGAAAGGAAAAAAAACAAAACAATAGTGTTTACCTGTGGTAACACTCCAGAGTAACATTTAAGGGAATGCGCTCACCTGGAATGGTTGTGAGAAGTCACAACCACTGTCATCACAGAAGGTATTAAACGGACATCTGATATCCACAGTCACAGCAGACACGGCTTTCCCAGACCCAGCAGACACGGCTTTCCCAGACCAGCAGACACGGCTTTCCCAGACCCAGCAGACACGGCTTTCCCAGACCCAGCAGACACGGCTTTCCCAGACCCAGCAGACACGGCTTTCCCAGACCCAGCAGACACGGCTTTCCCAGACCCAGCAGACACGGCTTTCCCAGACCCAGCAGACACGGCTTTCCCAGACCCAGCAGACACGGCTTTCCCAGACCCAGCAGACACGGCTTTCCCAGACCCAGCGACACGGCTTTCCCAGACCCAGCAGACACGGCTTTCCCAGACCCAGCAGACACGGCTTTCCCAGACCCAGCAGACACGGCTTTCCCAGACCCAGCAGACACGGCTTTCCCAGACCCAGCAGACACGGCTTTCCCAGACCCAGCAGACACGGCTTTCCCAGACCCAGCAGACACGGCTTTCCCAGACCCAGCAGACACGGCTTTCCCAGACCCAGCAGACACGGCTTTCCCAGACCCAGCAGACACGGCTTTCCCAGACCAGCAGACACGGCTTTCCCAGACCCAGCAGACACGGCTTTCCCCAGACACGGCTTTCCCAGACCCAGCAGACACGGCTTTCCAGACCAGCATTCCCAGACCAGCAGACACGGCTTTCCCAGACCCAGCAGACACGGCTTTCCCAGACCCAGCAGACACGGCTTTCCCAGACCCAGCAGACACGGCTTTCCCAGACCCAGCAGACACGGCTTTCCCAGACCCAGCAGACACGGCTTTCCCAGACCCAGCAGACACGGCTTTCCCAGACCCAGCAGACACGGCTTTCCCAGACCCAGCAGACACGGCTTTCCCAGACCCAGCAGACACGGCTTTCCCAGACCGGCTTTCCCAGACCCAGCTTTCCCAGACCCAGCAGACACGGCTTTCCCAGACCCGGCTTTCCCAGACCCAGCAGACACGGCTTTCCCAGACCCGGCTTTCCCAGACCCAGCAGACACGGCTTTCCCCCAGAACCCGGCTTTCCCAGACCCAGCAGACACGGCTTTCCCAGACCCGGCTTTCCCAGACCCAGCAGACACGGCTTTCCCAGACCCGGCTTTCCCAGACCCAGCAGACACGGCTTTCCCAGACCCAGCAGACACGGCTTTCCCAGACCCAGCAGACACGGCTTTCCCAGACCCAGCAGACACGGCTTTCCCAGACCCAGCAGACACGGCTTTCCCAGACCCAGCAGACACGGCTTTCCCAGACCCAGCAGACACGGCTTTCCCAGACCCAGCAGACACGGCTTTCCCAGACCCAGCAGACACGGCTTTCCCAGACCCAGCAGACACGGCTTTCCCAGACCCAGCAGACACGGCTTTCCCAGACCCAGCAGACACGGCTTTCCCAGACCCAGCAGACACGGCTTTCCCAGACCCAGCAGACACGGCTTTCCCAGACCCAGCAGACACGGCTTTCCCAGACCCAGCAGACACGGCTTTCCCAGACCCAGCAGACACGGCTTTCCCAGACCCAGCAGACACGGCTTTCCCAGACCCAGCAGACACGGCTTTCCCAGACCCAGCAGACACGGCTTTCCCAGACCCAGCAGACACGGCTTTCCCAGACCCAGCAGACACGGCTTTCCCAGACCCAGCAGACACGGCTTTCCCAGACCCAGCAGACACGGCTTTCCCAGACCCAGCAGACACGGCTTTCCCAGACCCAGCAGACACTAAACATTGGCTCCTGAATCTTGTCATGTATAGTGTACAGTTCCTATAGCGTCTTGTGCTTGGGTGCGAGGAAAACACATGAGACATAGGTTGATATGAAATGACTTGTATTACTTCATACAAGCATGCAGAAAAGGTCACACAGTTTGCAGGAACAGAGGCAGGAGAACACAGCAGGCCAGAGTAACTTCAAGCTCTACAATAACTCTCCAAGCAGGTTCAGGATCTCTTTGTACCGTAATTCCTCTGCAAACATGGATTCACCAGACAGCAGGTTTCCAAAGTCCAAAAGTGTTCCAAAGTTCCTCAGTAGGAAATAGCTGGAGTCCAAAATCCTAGGTTTCCAGGAGTCAGGTCACAGGCTGACTGAGGCTTGATTCAGGAGCACTGATTGTTCAGCTGAGGCTGCTTAAGAAGCAAGAGGGAAAGAATCAGGGCGGGAACATGAAAACTGGAAACTCCATATTAACTGAGGGTAAGAGCTGCAGAAAGACAGAAAGCAAAATGGCCGACGGAAAACTGAGTTTCAAGGAACATGTCAAAAGAGACAAAGAACCTTACAGCTTGCTTTTTGCATTGTTCCCTGCACTTCTGTGGAGGTCAGCCAGGTCCCCTCCGGGGGGCTTGTGCTCCTCTCAGTTTATCTGGAGCCACTGTTGTTTGTTCATTTGCTTTTTCCTGTTTTTTCAGTGGTTGCGGCTTAGTTTTTTTACACCAGAGAACTGATTTAGGTGGTAGAGGTCGTGTGATCTCAGGTGTTTTTGCAATCAGTAGAGTTGGTATTTTTAGGGTTTTTTTTTGGATTGCAGTGAGTATCCTTTCCTGTACTTTTCTGTCTAGACAGATTGGGCCCCAGCGTTTGCTCATTCTATTTTCTGTTGTGTCCGTGTTTCTCCTTGTCTAACCACCATTACATGTTTGGGGGCTTCCTATTTTCTTTGGGGATCTGCTCCGAGGCATATAGCTTTCATCTTTCTGCGTTTAGGTGTAGTTATCTCTCAGGCTGTGACGAGGCGTCTATGATCACCATAGTTGTGTGGTTAGTTCAGGTTACTGCAATCCAATAGGTTGCAGCCTCTCTGGTGTATTGCCGTTTTTGCTTACTCTCCTCAGCTACCAAAACAACAGAGAGCAGAGTGTGCACTTCTAGTAATATTCAAGGAGAACAGATCCTTCTGATAGTCACTAGATGTCAGTGGAATGCCGCAGTGCCGTTCCAGGGCAATATTTGTTTTTATACGTATATTTTAACCCCTTAGTGACAGCTATTTTGCAGCTTAATGACCGGGCCAATTTTTACAATTCTGACCACTGTCACTTTATGAGGTTAGAACTCTGGAACGCTTTAACGGATCCTGCTGATTCTGAGAATGTTTTTTTCGTGACATGTTGTACTTCATGATAGTGGTAAAATCTCTTCGATATAACTTGTGTTTATTTATGAAAAAGAAATATGGTGAAAATTTTAAAAAGTGCCATTTTCAAACATCAAATTTTTATGCCCTTAAATCAGAGATATATGACAAAAATTACTTAAATAATATTTCCCACATGTCTACTTTACATCAGCACAATTTTGGAAACAACATTTTTTTTGTTGCAAAGTTATAAGGGTTAAAAGTTGACCAGCGATTTCTCATTTTTACAACAAAATTTACAAATTTATTTAGGGACCACATCATATTTAAAGTCACTTTGAGGGGTGTACATGACAGAAATTACCCAAAAGTGACACCATTCTAAAAACTGGACCCCTCAAGGTACTCAAAATCACATTGAAGAAGTTTATTAACCCTTTACGTGCTTCACAGGAACTGAATCAATGTGGAAAGAAAAAAACATTTAACTTTTTATTTTACCAACATTTTACTTCAGAACCATTTTTTTTTTATTTTCACAAGTGTTAAAAGAGAAAATGAACCACAAAATTTATTGTGCAATTTCTCCTGAATACGCAGATACCCCATATGTGGGGGTAAACCACTGTTTGGGTGCATGGTAGAGCTCGGAAGAGAAGGAGCGCAGTTTGACTTTTTCAATGCAGAATTGGGTGATATTGAGATTGGACACCATTGCGTTTGCAGAGGCCCTGATGTGCCTAAACAGTGGAAATCCCCCACAAGTGACACCATTTTGGAAACTAGACCCCCTAAGGAACTTATCTAGATGTATGGTGAGCACTTTGAACCCCCAAGTGCTTCACACAAGTTTATAACGTAGAGACGTAACAATAAAAAAGCATATTTTTTTCACAAGTGATCTTTTGCCCCCAAATTTTTATTTTAACAAGGGTAGCAAGAGGAATTGGACCCCAAAAGTTGTGCAATTTGTCCTGAGTATGCTGATACCCCATATGTGGGGGTAAACCTCTGTTTGGGTGCACGGTAGAGCTCGGAAGGGATGGAGCTCCGTTTGACTTTTAATCTCAAAATTGTGAGCGGATGCCATGTCGGGTTTTGACATGTGCCTAAACGGCAGAAACCCCCCAAAACTGGCCCCATTTTGGAAACGATACCCTCAAAGGTTTTATCCAGGGGTATATTGAGCAATTTTAACCCACAGGTACGACACAGAATTTGGTAACATTGGGTCGTCATATTGAAAAAGTTCATTTTTTCCACAAAAATCTTGTTTTAGATCTGAATTTCTCACTTTTGTCAAATTACACCAAAAAGTGGATCCCACAATTTGTTACCCAATTTCTTGTGAGCGTGGTGATATCCCATATGTAGTCAAAAGTTTCTGTTTGGACAAAATGCAGTGCTCAGGCAGAATGGGGGGACAATGTGACAAATTTGGCTTTATTTGAAAATCCTTCCAGGAAATATTACTCACAGAGGGAGGCACGCTCCTAAAAATATATTAGATGATTATAAAATTTGGTCTTGCTAACAAAACAGTTGTCCTGCATTTGCGTATATTGTAGCAGGAAGAATAAACTGTACTGGAATGATAGGCAAAATGTGGAGGAAAATGCAGCCAACTGTGACAAAGCTGAGTTTTTTTCAAAGATGAAAGAACACCAGCAGGGCTAGCATGGCAGACACTTTCAGAGACTGGTCGTACAATGTCCTTTTAGCTCCATCAATCCCTATATGAGAGACGAATGTGCCAATAGACTTGGTGCACTATAGCAAGCTCCCACGCGCCAAAGTCAAAACAGCTATATGCACAAAACAACCAATCCCCTACAGAATCTGTAAAGTATTGTGTGGAAACAGAGGTTTGACAAGAACCATATACAGTAAGGCCCATAGTGTAGAAGTACGGAACTTCCTGATTTTTAGAAATCCTCCAATAAAATGATTATGCCGCATCACCAACATAAATATAAGTAATAGAAATGGAAGCTAAAGTTTTGTGTAGCAAGACAATCGTAAAAACAAAGTTAGATAAATGGTCAAAAATGTTTGTGAGTAATCAAGTCCTAGAATTAATTTTCCGATGACCTGACTTTTCAGGAACATTTGTGGGGTCCACACTCTGGGGTGTACAGACGTGGGTACGTGCATGAGAATTTGTTGGAATAGTAGTTGGGTATGGGATTGATCAAGTTTTGGAATTAATTGTGGAATGGGGTCAAATGGGATCTACTAATGATATTTTCTATTGTTCCAAATTACTCTACTGGGGCCTCTAAGCAGAAAATAAAAATTATATAAAAAAAAACTGATTAAGTGGTGTGGTAGGTCTCAAAGCAGGAGGAGATACAAAGGCCTGGTTGGGATGATAGGCAATAGTAACGGGAATCACTCGTTTGCCATGCTTCCTGCAAATCCGGCAATGTTTTTGAGGATTCCTTTGGGTGGGAGTGACGAGGACAGGGTGAGGAAAAAGGCGCTCTGAAAGTCTCCGGGAATCCTCAGACTCAAAGGCATCTCCCAGTGCCATTGAGTAAAACATGAGGCCCTCAATAATTTTTTCCTGATACTGGAGGAATGTGAGGGATCCTTGGGACTTTTTGTACAGGACAAAACTGTTGTAGGTGCCCGTTTGGATGAGATAGATTTCAGCTTGACTAGGTATGGTTGCAGAACCTGGTCGGATAAATCAACGCCACCCATATATTATATTGTGTTGACGCAGAACGGTTTTTGCTTGTCCCTGGTGGCACCCCTCTCTCTGACCGTCACAGTGGTGTCCGCATGCAGTGTGGTCAGCATGTATACGTCCTTCCTGTCATTCCACTTCACCGAAAGAAGTTGGCCACTTGCGAGTGAGAATGACGCCCCCTTCTCCAAACGTCTGGACACCAACTGTGATGGAAACCCCGCTCTGTTTTTCCTGACTGTCCCACAGGCCCCTGTATTTGCAGCGTGGAGGGATTTATATAGGGGATGCTTGTGTAATAATTGTCGGTATACACGTGGTACCCTTGATTTAGGAAAGGTGTCATTAGCTGCCACACAATTTTGCCTGGGATGCCAATTGTCTGGGGGCAGTTTGGGGGGTTTATTTGGCGTTCCCTACCTTCATAGATTTGGAAGGTGGATGTGTACCCTGATGAGCTCTCACACATTTTATACAGTTTGACGCTTTATTTGGCACGTTTGAAAGGGATAAATTGGCGTAATGACATACGGCCCTTGTAGCTCATCAAGGACTCGTCTACTGCCACATTTTGCTCTGGGTATATGAATTTAGAAATGAAGTTTGTAGGAGGTAAATTAGGGGTCTCAATTTATTTAGCCGATCATAGTTGGGGTCAGTTCTTGGGGGGGCTTGGAAATTATGACTGAAGTGGAGAAATCTCATCACGGCTTCGTAGCGGACTCGGGACATGACGGCTGCAAATACAGGGGTTATGTGGGCAGCTTTTGTTGCCTAGTAAGAGCGGAGTGTGGTTTTTTTTTTACTATACCCATATTCAGTGTAAGGCCTAAATTTTTTTTTATTTCTGGGACATTTATGGGCATCCAGGAACGGGTATGAAAGGCAGTGGGTTTTTGGGAAATATATCGTCGGGCATATAGATTAGTTTGGTGGACGATTAATTCTAGAACTTCGGGGCTAATAAAAATTTGGAAAAAATCAGTGGGGGTAAAATTGGAAACATCTAATCTAGTTTCCGGGACAGCAGAAAAAGGGGGAATTTGAGGGGAAAATGAGGGGTCATACCACAGTGATGGTACTTGGTCCTGCGTCCTCTGAACCTCCAGCAGTGAATACCGACTCCGCTACCATCGGGCTTGGGGATCCTGTGGAGGAAGAGTCGTCGTTACTGTCTGAAAACGGCTCAGCTTCAGAGGCAGATTCCGTTTCGCTGCCGGAACAATGCAGGCTGCATGCTTGCTCTGCGCTCAATGTTCTGCGGGCCATTTTTTTTAAATTTCTGTCTAATATACTAACACTAACCTAGTATTTTTTTCCTCCTAACCCTAACACGTGTAACGCTAATCCTAACTTCAAAAAATTATTATTTTTTTTTAATTCCCTAACAATGGGGATACGGGGATTACGGATCAACGTCCTAAAAAGGACTCTTGCGGACGTTGGGTTAAAAGTTGACCAGCAATTTCTCATTTTTACAACAAAATTTACAAAACCATTTATTTAGGGACCACATCATATTTAAAGTCACTTTGAGGGATGTACATGACAGAAATTACCCAAAAGTGACACCATTCTAAAAACTGGACGCCTCAAGGTACTCAAAATCACATTGAAGAGGTTTATTAACCCGTTACGTGCTTCACAGGAAATGAATCAATGTGGAAGGAAAAAACATTTTAACTTTTTTTTTTTACCAACATTTTACTTCAGAACCTTTTTTTTTATTTTCAAGAGTGTTAAAAGAGAAAAGGAACCACCAAATTTGTTGTGCAATTTCCCCTGAATGCGCAGATACCCCATATGTGGGGGTAAACCACTGTTTAGGCGCACGGCAGAGCTCGGAAGGGAAGGAGCGCCGTTGACTTTTTCAACGCAGAATTGTCTGGAATTGAGATTGGACACCATGTTGCGTTTGCAGAGGCCCTGATGTGCCTAAACAGTGGAAACCCCCCCACAAGTGACACCATTTTGGAAACTAGACCCTGTTAGGGTCTGCGGAATGCACCAAATATATGATTGTAAAGAGGTGCATTCGCACTGCTGGTAAAATGGCGCAAGAAGCGAACTGTTATCCCGCAGTCGCCAAAATAAACGCTGTAATGCGCTGTGGCAATATGTACGAACTCTGTTATTCCACAGAGCGCTAGAAGGAGTGCCGCAGCGCTATATGGCGATGTGTGCGAACTCACTTAGCACATCTGAGTCGCAAACCCTGTTACGCTATTGTCCTCGCGGGAGACACCCGCAATCTATGGCGTCTGAACGCCAGGCCCTGAATACGGCAATCAAACTCCTCACCGGTTATGCCGGTAATCTAGGGCATCTAGGACACCGACCCTGACCAGCTAGCATACCAAACTCCTCACCGATTAAGTCAGTATTTTAGGGGCTTATTTCAGCCGGGCCCTAACCACACACACACACATGACCACACTGGCGCAAAGCATATGACGATTGATACTAGCGCATGGCGGCCCAGCCATGCTACCCTTTTATTAGTAACAGCTACAGGACCTGCCAGAAACAAGGACCAATGAAACTTGTTCCAGAACACCAGTAGTCACAGGACCTTCCTGGCGGACCAATAGGAGCTGCTGCAGTACCTGAGCATGTGACCCCTGATCTCCAATGAGAGATCTCACTCTGGGCCTGCTCAGAAGGGGAAAACAAGGACTTTGTCCTAAAGATGTCTGCTCGCCGCTAACCAGTACTGGCCACAATAGCAGAGCCTGGAGGAGCAGCAGTAATCCTCTGCACACTGTTAGACTGGGCGAGACGCTGGGACCAACGTCTAAGCTGAGCAGGTTCTACTGCGGACGGAGATGAATGGGGGACTGCAGCTGGACTGGTTCGGAACTCGAACCCTAACAGACCCCTAAGGAACTTATCTAGATGTGTGGTGAGCACTTTGAATCCCCAAGTGCTTCACACAAGTTTATAACGTAGATTCGCAAAAATAAAGCATATTTTTTTCACAAAAGTGATTTTTTGCCCCCGATGTTTTATTTTAACAAGGGTAGCAAGAGGAATTGGACCCCAAAAGTTGTTGTGCAATTTGTCCTGAGTATGCTGATACCCCATATGTGGGGGTAAACCTCTGTTTGGGTGCACAGTAGAGCTCGGAAGAGAAGGAGCGCAGTTTGACTTTTTCAACGCAGAATTTGCTGCAATTGAGATCGGACGCCATGTTGCGTTTGCAGAGGCCCTGATGTGCCTAAACAGTGGAAACCCCCCACAAGTGACACCATTTTGGAAACTAGACCCCCTAAGGAACTTATTTAGATGTATGGTGAGCACTTTGAACCCCCAAGTGCTTCACACAAGTTTATAACGTAGAGCCGTAACAATAAAAAAGCATATTTTTTTCACAAGTGATCTTTTGCCCCCAAATTTTTATTTTAACAAGGGTAGCAAGAGGAAATGGACCCAAAAGTTGTGCAATTTGTCCTGAGTATGCTGATACCCCATATGTGGGGGTAAACCTCTGGGTACACGGTAGAGTTCGGAAGGGATGGAGCGCCGTTTGACTTCTAATCTCAAAATTGTGAGCAGATGCCATGTCGGGTTTGGACATGTGCCTAAACAGCAGAAACCCCCAAAACTGACCCCATTTTGGAAACGACACCCCTCAAAGATTTTATCCAGGGGTATATTGAGGCAATTTTAACCCACAGTACGACACAGAATGACACAGAATTTGATAACATTAGGTCGTCATATTGAAAAAGTTCATTTTTTCCACAAAAATCTTGTTTTAGATCTGAATTTCTCACTTTTGTCAGAGATTACTCTTCTTATGAGCGTGGCGATATCCAATATGTAGTCAAAAGTTTGTTTGGACAAAATGCAGTGCTCAGACAGAATGGGGGATAATGTGACAAATTTGGCTTTATTTGAAAATCCTTTCAGGAATTATTACTTACAGAGGGAGGTCCTAAAAATACATTGGATGATTATAAAATTTGGTCTTGCTAACAAAACAGTTGTCCCCATTTGCGTATATTGTAGCAGGAAGAATAAAGTGTACTGGAATGATGTACAAAATGTGGAGGAAAATGCAGCCAACTGTGTGGCAAAGCTGAGTTTGTTCCAAAAATGAAAGAACACTTTCAGAGACTGGTCGTATAACGTCCTTTTAGCTCCATCAATCCCTATATGAGAGACGAATGTGCCAATAGATGCGGTGCACCATAGCAAGCTCCCACCCGCCATGGTCAAAACCATACAGTAAGGCCAACAGTGTAGAAGTACGGAACTTCCTGATTTTTAGAAATTCTCCAATAAAATGATCATGCCGCATCACCAACATAAATATAAGTAATAGAAATGGAAGCCAAAGTTTCCCCTTACAATGGGGATATGGGGATTACGGATCAACGTCCTAAAAAGGACGATTGCGGACGCTGGAGTATTTTTTGTCCCTTTCACGGCAGCGCTTGGACTGTAGTCTTATCTCTTTCCCTCCCAGAATAACTACAGGAGAGAAGGAGAAACCGCAGCCCAAGTGCTGCCACATTTACAAATATTGGGGGTTTTGATCACTGATAGGATCTATCACAGTAATCAAAACCCAGCAGCCAATGAGAAAATTCTCCTTGGTTGCTAGATGCAGGCAGGCAGGCAGATCTTGGCGGGTGAACTGCGCATGCGCCCATTTTCTTTCTGCCAGATGAAGGAGGGGGGCTAGAGGACCGGGGGACCTGAGGTACCTGATGGGGTTTTCTCTCACCTCTGATGTGCGATCACATCATGCGATTACTACGCAGCGATTACTATCGCAATGCGATTACTACTACGCATGCGATTACTACGCATGCGCCCGCCACGCATGCGATTACTACGCATGCGATTACTACGCATGCGCCCGCCACGCATGCGATTACTACGCATGCGATTACTACGCATGCGATTACTACGCATGCGCCCGCCACGCATGCGCCCGCCACGCATGCGCCCGCCATTTTCTCGCGGGGACACTAGAGGGCACTAAGACCACCAGAGGCCACAAAGGGGGGATCGGGGACCCTATTTCTCTCTCTGATGTCCGATCACATCAGAGGAGAGAGAAATTATATGGCACATCAGATTTTTTTTTGTTGCGTTCACCGTTATAGAGTTAATAACGGCGATCGCAACACCGGGGTCTGTAAAAACCGACCCGATTCATGTTCTCTGGGGAAAATCCGACTGTGGGGGCCGCTATTAACTTTTTCCACAAATTACCGCCGTTAAAAGGCGTATCGGCTGTCGTTAAGGGGTATAGAGTCTCCAGTCTTATAGTTGTGTGGGGGTGGCAATATTGTGCCTTGAGTATACAGTGTTAACTGAGGAGCATAGAATCGTGAAACTTGCACCAGGTGTCAGTAAAGTTCCCCTGTAATGGTGTTGAGATCTAAGGAGGCACTAGGTGTCAGTAGTGTGCCAATAGGCTAGTTCTAGTGTTTGCTTTAATTTTATCTATGAAGTTATTCCATATATTTCCAAGTGGCTCCAATGCCTGTTGTTTTTTTTTTTTATGATGAGAAAAGGGGGCTTAGCTGATTAACCCCAGCTCAGTAGTCCCCAGTGTCGGCAGTTTCTGATAGAGTTCTTCACCTGTCTTTGGTATCAGATCTCACTAAACAGTCACACTGCGCTAGCAACTGTGGCGCCTGCTGAGAGCGGGTGCTGGACGGGTCTCAGTATTTAATAGTGGGAGGAGAGCCGAGGGAAAAGCGCCACGCTCAATGGAGCAGGCAGATGCTGTGTCGCACAACTGCAGGAGTCTGCAGCCGCGCTGGGGAAGTGGGAGCAGTGCTGGAGGCGGCCAGAGGGAGCCCCGCTGCAGCAGCGCTGAGAAAGTGGGAACAGTGCTGGAGGCGGCCAGAGGGAGCCCCGCTGCACTCCATGCACTAAGGCCGAGTGCCGCTGAAGGTCCACGTGGAGCGTCAGCCCTGATCAGAGGAGGTAGAGGGAATAGGGGAGAGCCCGACAGTTCTCAGAGGTACCTTCGCGGTGTAAACCGCTAGCCCCAGTCCTCCATCAGCAGCAGACAGGAAGATGGCGCCTGTCTACACCCACTTCGGACCTCACAGCTCATCTACCGCCAGCAAACGGTAGCAAGTGGTCCCCTCTCGGTCTCAAATCCTCTTCAAGAAAGTTCAGCTTGAGGTTATACCCGCATTGAGGATCGATTATCATGAAGGGGTTCACTTATTTATTAGTTTGTCCTCTGCTCAGAAGCTCTCGTCAGCCACGTCTTTCTCCTCCTGCATCTTGGCCACGCCCCCCATTAAGCCTTGGTCCCATGAAAATCCACTTCACATTTGGCATTATGTACTCCCATACTCTTTTCTTACGCATTGACAGCAATGCCTGCCCTGCTACCAAGTCATATGCACCCCAATATGCCTCAGAACCCAGGTACTGGATGGGCCCAGGAAAATCCACCAAAGTAGTTAACATTGTTCAATCGAGCGCAAAAGCTGTCACCAGTAGCCCCATTCCATCAAAGGCGTTGGTTACTAATGTAAACAGAGGTAAAATCTTGCACAAATTGAATCATCCAACAGTGAAGAAAAGACTGAATATGAAGAAGAAAAAACTGTCAGTACTTGTTAAAAAATCGACAAGGATTTGCAAGTTGTTTCAGTCAGAAGAAAATAATAAAGTTGTTTTAGCTATGCTGTCTGATAAAGTCCCTCTATGTAAAAACAAGCGCATATCCAAAAAATTAGACCAAGCTATATTGCACCTAAGAAAAGCACATAAAAGTTAAATAGTCTCTGCAGCTTGTGGAAAAAGCTGGTGAGAGACGAATTTTGGCCAAATCTTCCAGTGTACAGAAAATACACAGTGTCAATCAGAAAGAAGTAAGTGGAAAACAGATTGAAAAATATAAAAGCTGCTGACATCCAGAAGTTTCCAACGATAGACAGAAAATGTCTAAGTGAAACTACCCAAGTGATGATTAATTGGGCTTCAGTGCAAGATTCCCAACATATCAAAGTAAATGTCAGTTCCTGTTATGTTTCGGTAGCTGAGGAGTGCAGGTAAAAGCAATACACCAGAGCAGTTGGAATCTATGAGATTGCAGTACCCTGACTAACCACCACAACTAGAGGCAGCCGTGGAGCGTTCCTACGTTGGTCCTAGATGCCTCGTCACAGCCTGAGAAACTAACTACACCTAAAGATAGAAATAGGAAAGCTATCTGCCCCGGAGCAGAACCCCAAAGATAGTAGAAAGCCCCAAACAAGTAATGGCGGTTAGACAAGATGAAATACTGACACAGAAAGAAAATAGAATGAGCAAACGCTGGGGCCCAAACTAACTAAATAGAAAAGGATAGGAAGGGTACTTACTGCAATCCCAGAAAACCCTGAAAGGCACCAACTCTACTAATTTCAAAAACACCTGAGATCACACGACCTCTACCACCTAAATTAGTTCTCTGGTGTAACAAAATCAAAACAGCAGCCACTGAAAAAACTGGAAAAAGCAAAAGTACAAACATCAGTGGCTGAACAAAACTGAGAGGGCAGAAGCCCCCGGAGGGGACCCTGAAGGCCCCCACGGAAGTGCAGGACAAAATGCAAAAATATAGCACAAACACAAAAGAAGAAAATGTCTTATCTGTTAGCAGGAGATGCAGACACGACACAGCAGGCTACAAGGGAAACTGGAATAAAGGATTCAGACCAGAACAATTGATCACCGGCAACCCTGATGGGAAGGTGACTCCCTTATATAAGACCAGTCAGTAACACCTGATTCCCAGTCCTCACAATCTTCACTGGACAGACTAGCACCGCTTGTAACCACCAGAGGGAGCCTCTGCTCAGAACTCATCTCAAACCCATTCACAACAAGTTCCCCAACAAAAATATCACACCTCCATGCAAAGTGTCGGTTTTCTCCCCAGAAACCCTGGAAGATTATTCTAGTTGTCCCAGTTTTATTGTGTCAGATAAAGAAAACACTTTTCCTTCCCTGAAATCATCTTCTGATGGCAAAGAAAAGCATTCAGTGAACTGTGAAACTGAAGCCAAAGATCGTACATTGCAAGATGGTGGACGTAAAAGAACGCATGCTTCAAAAAAATTATTTTCTAATGTATGAAAAGTGAGTTCTTCGCCTACCAAATCCATTTCTCAATGTTCAAATAAAAAAAATTCAGAGTTAAGGAGAACTGACGGAAAGGAAAAGAATCAAATAATTTGCATCTGTTCCAACAAAAGTTACTAACACTTTAGAATTGTTGCTGAAAAAAATATCAAAAATTTTGCAGAAAGTGGGTGCTACAGATTCCTTAAAATCCTTGCAAGACTAAAAACTAATGTGCCAGAAAATGATGGCTGCTTTCATTAAATCTTTTTAGAAGAAGCAACAATGCAGTATGAATGACTTGATTGTGGACAGGAGATTGTTAGTTAAAAAAAACTTCTTTCAAGTGTACCCTGAAACCTCAAGCTGTCGAAGCCTTTCTTTAATTGGAAATAGTAATGGAAACCCAACAATATGTTGAGAGTAGGATGCACTATGTCGAAGGTCGACCTACATTTCGTGTTTTTTTATGGTATGATGGGTCCCTCTGCAGAATTATTTTCTAGAGAATCTGGCTATCAACAGCAATCATTCCTTGATTCAGCCTTTCAAGAAGAACTGAAGCTTAACCCATTGAGTACTCTGGAGAATCATTACAACTTTCCCAGTATCTACAGGCAATTAATGAAACATAGTTGCTACTATGTATTCCTGAAATACAAGAGAGAACTGCAAGAATGTGAAGATGTTCTAAAACATAACTGTGACTATGCTAAACTTTCCCTTACTGTTCCTTTCAGCTGTGGAGTAAATATTGGAGACACAATAGATGATCTGACAGCCTTTCAAATAAGTACTTTAGAGATAATAAGAGCATTTATTAATCTTCCTTTTTAGAATCCAGTAAAGAAGGAACCTGCAGTTTCCCTCCTAGAAGTTATCTCTGCCAAAATTGATTACATTAAAGGTACTGCCACACTAAACAATCCCGCTAGTGATCACGATAACGACGCATACTAATGCGATCGCTAGCGGGATTGTTTCTATATCGCTAAAGTGCGGCCACATTTAGCGATATAGTTAACGACGCTATCGCCGTTAGCGATCTTCTTAACGACTTTAGCGGTACAAAAGTACCGCTAAATCGCTAAGAAAAGGTGCCACACTAGCGATATATACTTACCCAGCGGGAGCGCCGACGAGAAATAGGGTCCGGAGCGATTCCAGCGACGAGCGAGATCACAGCAGGAAGCTCGTCGCTGGAAGCTGCCGCACTGAACAACATCTCTAACGGGATCGCTAAATAGTGACGTTTTTTAGCGATCCCGTTAGCGATATTGTTCAGTGTGGCATACCCTTTAGTCCTCTGCATGTACAAGCATTCAGCTGTCAGTTTTTGGTATTAAACACTTACCATTTGATGCTGCCAAAGTTACGATTTTCAATGAGAGGAAAAATAATAGTGGCCAGGATCCTACGGAGGATTACTACATTAATACACTTGTACAATATTTTATTGGATAAACCGGAATTTGTTCGAAAATATGAGCCTCCTGGTCTTCCACTTTGCCAGTAGTCTTCTCCCAAACAAAAACCCCTTACGTGTGTAGTTTTGAGCAAAAATGATCCAATGGGAAGAGGAACAATATCTTTAATATACTCAATTGTTAACCAACCTCATGAGGAAAAATTGAAATTTATGTTACAGTTGGAGGAGATAGTATTTGATTTGCCACTGGAGGATTGGAGATCTTGTGATACTGTCATGTGTGCATCGCCACGAAGATCGTCGCGGTTGCACATTCTGACTTCTCACAGCTGAGTTGCTGTTTCTTTGTGTTTGGCAGTTAGGGAGTTAATTCTGTCTGTGCTCAGTTCTGGGACTGGGTGCAGTTTCTCCCGGCTGCAATTAATTATTTGTTGATTGGTTTCCCTTTAAATCTCTGGTTGTCTGTGTTGGGAGTTGCCAGTGAAATTCTTCATGCAGACCACAGATAGGATTGTATCTGTATAGACTTAAGTTAAAGAGCTCCTTAGTTGTTTTAAGCTCACCTTGCTTAGAGTTTAATATCCCAGATCATTTATGTTCCTTCTGTGTTTGAGTGTGTATGCAAGTCTGTGTTTTCTCCAGTCTGTCTAATATGTCTAATCTGTGTATTTAGCAGAGATCAGCCCATATTCCTTTGGTGGTAATCAGTATCCTTCTTAGGACTGATTACAGGGTTCAGGGACTGATAGGAGACAGGGTTAGGCTGGAGACTTGGACCTCTGAACCATTATCAGTACCTCCAAGGTGAGGGATTAGTTAGGACCCCAGTTTAGGGTCAGGTTAGACCCCCGGTCCTCCTCTTTCCTGTGACAGTGTATCAAGTCCTCAAGATTAACCCTGAGTTCAACGGATATCGTGTCAGGTAAATCTATTCTATATTTACATGCTGATGTTGCTAATCTATATGTTGTATAGAGTGTTGTTCTTTTAAGAATAGTTTACTGACATCGTACACATATCATAAGACCGCGTGACATTTTCACTGGCCTATAAAATTATTCCCAGTTGCCATGGATCCAGTAGCCCAGCTGGCTCTGCAGTTGCAGGGATTATCCATGGAGCTGACGGACATTAAGTCCAAAGTTTTGTCTCCCTCGGAGCAAACCAGATTTGAACCTAAAGTAGCTCTCCCGGACAGGTTCACTGGTGGGCGAGACAAATTTTTTACCTTCAGGGAAGCATGTAAATTGTATTTTCGGCTTCGGCCTCGATCATCAGGGAGTGAAGAGCAGAGAGTGGGAATTGTTATCTCGCTCCTACAAGGGGACCCTCAATCCTGGGCCTTCTCCCTTCCTCCGGGATCCCCGGCTCTACAGTCAGTAGATCGATTTTTTACTGCCCTGGGTTTGGTATATGATGACCCAGATCGGGTCTCTCTTGCTGAGACAAAATTACGTAAGATACAGCAGGGAGATCGTCCGGCGGAGGAATTTGCTTCTGAGTTCCGTAGATGGGCCACAGATACTCAGTGGAATGACCCAGCTCTTAGAAGCCAGTTTTGTCATGGGCTTTCTGACAAATTAAAGGACGTTTTGGCTCAGTATGATTCTCCTCCATCACTGGAGGCTGCTATGGCCCTAGCTATCCGTACTGATAGACGGCTCCGGGAGAGGTGCGAGGTAACTCCACCCCCTGTTGTTACTCCACCTACTACTAAAGTCCCTTATGTTGAGGTTCCCCTTGTCTGTTCGGAGGAGCCTATGCAGTTGGGAGGGACATCATTTCGTAGGAGGGGATTGGCGGTACGCCGCAGGACTAGAAGGTGTTTCTTCTGCGGGAAAGAGGGACATTTTGTTGGGGGATGTCCATCCCGTGCCTTGTTGAGCAAAAAGTCGCCGGAAAACTGTTAACCCCAGGTTGTGTGGTGGACGACAACCTGGGAGTATGTATTTCGTCCGCTAGTTCTTCTCAGTTCCTTGTACCAGTGGAGGTGGTGGTTGGTACGAGAGTGGAGAGATTTTCTGTTCTTCTTGATAGTGGGTCCGGGGCTAATCTGGTTGACGCTCAGGCTCAAGGTATGCATCTGAGTGTATTGGTCAAACCGATCCCTATATTCTCCATTGACGCCAGGCCTCTCGGCCAAGGTAGCTTTGTTCATGAGGTTCATAACATTGACCTTCGGGTAGGGGCAATACATAGGGAACTATTATCTTGTTATGTGTTGGAGGGTCTACCTACTCCTATTGTGTTGGGACTTCCTTGGTTGGTTAAACATAACCCTGTGATTAATTGGCAGTCCAGAGATATAAGCCAATGGGGGGAGTTTTGCAAAGGTAACTGCATGAACACAGTCATCAGTGCGGTCGTGCCTAGTACTTTGCCTCCTTTTTTGGAGGATTTTGGGGATGTTTTCTCTGAGGAGGGGTGTCAGGAGTTGCCTCCTCATCGCGTGTATGACTGCTCTATTAATTTACTTCCTGATGCTAAGTTACCTAAAGCTAGGTTATATAACCTTTCTGGTCCTGAGAGGCAGGCTATGAAAGATTATATTTCGGAGAGTCTGGCCAAAGGGCATATTAGACCTTCATCTTCCCCAGTGGCCGCGGGGTTCTTCTTTGTGAAGAAAAAAGATGGAGGCCTACGCCCTTGCTTGGATTTCCGCGAACTTAATCGGATTACTGTTCGAGATCCGTATCCACTCCTCTGATTCCTGATCTCTTCAATCAAATTGTTGGCGCCAAATGGTTCTCTAAATTGGATCTCAGGGGGGCGTATAATCTGATTAGGATAAAAGAGGGGGATGAGTGGAAAACGGCGTTTAACACGCCGGAGGGACATTATGAGAACCTTGTCATGCCTTTTGGTCTGACTACTGCACCAGCAGTATTCCAACATTTTGTTAATGACATTTTTCGTCACCTTGTGGGGCTGTTTGTGGTCGTATATTTGGATGACATTTTAATTTACTCACCAGATCTTGTGTCTCACCAGGAGCATGTGAGACAGGTGTTGCAGATCTTGCGAGACAATAAAACTATACGCCAAACTGGAAAAGTGTGTATTCGCCGTACAGGAACTTCAGTTTTTGGGTTTCTTGGTGTCAGCCTCCGGTTTCCGTATGGACCCTGAAAAGGTGAGAAGCAGTGCTTGAATGGGATCAGCCAGAGGATCTTAAGGCTCTGCAGCGTTTTCTGGGGTTTGCTAACTACTACCGGAAATTTATTTGTAATTTCTCATCTGTTGTCAAACCTCTCACTGACATGACAAGAAAAGGGACGGATTTTTCTAAATGGTCGGACAAAGCTTGCCAAGCTTTTTCCTCTTTGAAAAAATGTTTTGCTTCGGCACCGTTCTCATCCAACCAGATGCATCACAGCCGTTCGTTGTGGAGGTGGACGCGTCTGACGTAGGGGTGGGTGCAATATTGTCCCAGGGTCCGTCCCCTGGTAAATGGCATCCGTGCGCTTTCTTTTCTAAAAAATTGTCGTCCGCCGAAAGGAATTATGATATCGGCATAGGGAACTTTTGGCCATTAAGTTGGCTTTTGAAGAATGGCGTCACTTTTTGGAGGGGGCAGTCCACCCGGTCACCGTCATTACTGATCACAAGAACCTGCTGTATTTGGAATCTGCTAAGCGTCTGAATTCCAGACAAGCTCGATGGTCGTTGTTTTTTACCAGGTTTAATTTTGTTGTCACTTATCGCCCTGGATCTAAGAATGTTAAGGCGGATGCCTTGTCTCGCAGTTTCCCAGGGGCCGGGAAAATGGATGACCGATTCCTATCCTTCAGGAGGGGTGTGGTAGTGTCGGCTGTATGTTCTGAGCTTGAGGAGGAGGTGTTAGAGGCTCAGGGGGACGCCCCTGCAGGACCTCCAGGGAGACTGTTTGTCCCAAATCAGTTGAGACAAAAGGTTATTGAGGCACATCATAATTCTGCTTTAGCAGGACATCCAGGGAGTAAGGCTACTTTAGATCTCCTTTCTCGCCGGTTTTGGTGGCCTAACGTTAATAAAGATGTTTTAACTTTTGTCGCGTCCTGTGGGGTTTGTGCTCGCTCTAAGACCCCTCATACCGTCCGTCTGGGACCCTCTTACCTTGAAACTTCCGGAGCGTCCATGGACTCATTTGTCTATGGACTTCATCACGGACCTTCCTCAGTCGTCAGGGAAGACTGTCATACTGGTGGTTGTTGACAGGTTCAGTAAGATGGCACATTTCATTGCTCTTCCTGCCCTCCCTAATGCTAAAACTCTGGCGCAGGTGTTCATTGGGGAGATTGTGAGACTTCATGGGTTGCCTTCTGATGTGGTGTCAGATAGGGGGTCTCAGTTTGTGTCCAAGTTTTGGAGGGCATTTTGTTTACGTCGGGGGATGCAATTGTCATTTTCCTCGGCTTTTCATCCGCAGACCAATGGTCAGACAGAGCGTCTGAATCAAAGCCTAGAGACTTATCTTCGGTGTTTTGTCTCAGAGAACCAGGAGGACTGGTCTTCTTTCTTGCCTCTGGCAGAGTTCGCTCTTAACAACAGGCGGAGCGAGTCACTGGTAAGTCCCGTTTTTTGGGGCATATGGTTTTCATCCCCAGTTTTGTACATTCAATGGGGGGGGCCCTTCTGGGGTTCCTGAGGAGGAGCGTTTCTCGTCGTCACTTGCTTCAGTGTGGAGAGGTGTATTGAATAATCTGGTGCTATGGGGAACCGTTATAAACGTATGGCTGATAGGAGGAGAGTTTCTGGTCCAGATCTTAATGTGAACGATCTGGTATGGTTGTCTACCAGGAATATAAAACTTAAAGTTCCTCCTGGAAGCTGGGCCCCAGATTCATCGGGCCGTACAGGATCGTTCCATAATTAATCCTGTGGCATTTCGTCTGGACCTCCCTCCTACGTTTAAAATCCACAATGTGTTCCACAAGTCATTACTTAAGAGGTACGTGGCACCAGTCATACCATCACCTCTACCTCCTCCTCCAGTGGTGGTCAATGGTAACTTGGAGTTTCAAGTGTCAAAGATCATGACTCACGTCTGAATCGCCGGTCCCTTCAGTACTTGGTGCATTGGAAGGGGTATGGTCCA